>CP092088.1:32405006-32462506 GCA_029203775.1 Neoneuromus ignobilis
ATATCTCTGCATTCCTAATCAATAAATTATTTTAATATTGGTATTTTTTTGTATTGCCATCTCTCACTTTTATTTTTCTATTCATTTCATCTATAAATGTTTTTGCAGTGTTGATGAGTTTTCCTGAATGTACATATAGTTTTCAGCTTTTTTTATTTTTATTCCTAATAATTCGATTTTCTTTTAAATTAATTAATTGTGCTTTATTTTCGTCTTATTATAATTTATCAGAAGGAACTTGTTTTCATTTGCTTTATATAATTCTTCTATTATTTTTTTGAGTTCATTTAAATTTGTTGAGAAAATAATAATCTCGCCAGAAAATCGTAGATAACTAAATATCTCACCATTTACTTCCATTCCTTTTTATTTCGAATTTAGTGTCTTAAATACTTCTTTTAATGCCTCTATTTGTAATTATTTTAATGATATCACATCTCCGTGTCTTTTTCCTTTCATAAATATGAATAATCCAGCTAACTTTATAATTACATTGAAAAATTTTGCTAACAATTTCATTTATTGGAAAGTTGACAGTTCTTTAAGTTTTCTTTGTATCCTATTTGCGTATAAAAATTATTATGGTTTCATACCATTCATTTCGTATTATTCTTTTTTCTGTACATCGAATAAAAATATCAAACAATACTTTTTTCATTTTTTATTTTGCTGTATTAAATTTTGTTGCAATAATTCAATTATTTCTAGCAGATTTACCATTTTTCATACTTTTAATGATATTCGAAACTTATTCTGTTCGTATTAGTGAAACATTTGGAACAATTTAATTCTTCTCTTCTATACAACATTGTTTATTTATACATTCATAAAATTTATTATAGATTTTTTCTATTCTTTTGGCGACTGTTGATCTATTATATATCTTGCTTCCATATTCTAAATTTAAAGAAATTATTTGTATTTTCTAACATGATATTTGATTCATTTTTTATTAGCTTAAATTTTCTTTAATGATGTATCTTATTGTATTTTTGAATATGTTTTTTATACATTTATTATATTATAAAAAATACAGAAAATAATATATATATATCATTTTGCATATGAAGGTAACCTGGCTAAGGGGGCAAAAACCCTGAATCAAAAATCTTCACCCACTTGCCTGATCAGCGTGGTGAGTATTACCAAATACCAGTGAATGGTAACATTTAATGAGGCTTTTACTCACCAGTTGGTTGATATAAGCTGATATGATGTCGATATTATTCTACATATAATATAAATTTATCGCACCTTAAAATGTTCGAAATAAAAATATACAGTAGAAATGTATATAAGTAATAAGATATATAAATTTAAGTTAGATATTTATTATAATGCTATCATAAAATTAATTAAATTTAATATCGAACATTTTACATCTAAGAAAAACTTATATAATGACAATAATTATGCTACAGTATAAAGAATTCTTGATAAACTTCAAATTAAAAAGTATGATATGTCTGTAATATTTAATTGTAGATTTCCGTTTTAAGAAATCCAACAGGCATCTCAGCTTCCGTTAGTATCTACAAATAATTTATTTCGTGATACGACAAAGTGTCTTTTGTCGACTTTTAAATTGAAAAAATAAGGAAACGGAAAGACTAATAATGTCAATTGTATTACAACGACACTAAAAAAGAAACAATGACAATTTTACAATCTGAACGAATAACATTAATCTTGTTGTAGAAGCTTTTTGTCATGATATAAATGATAAAAGACGATTTTTGTTGACTTTAAAAGTTTATTTTTGATGGTACAAAGAAACGAGTTTGGAATCAAAATGTTTAAAAGTATATTACGCCAGAAATAGAAATGCGTTTATTTGTTATAAATAAGTGAATAATTAAATTAAATATTATTGTTTATATATTTTTTTTAGAATTATTTCAAAGAGTTTTTTTTCATATTCGTTTTGTAAACATAAATCAAACAAAAAATGAAATTATTATTAAATAATTTTTTAAGATATGTTCTATTGCAATTTTTTAACAAATCTGACCAATGATGTCATTGACTATTATGAGCTTGATTAGTGTTTGTTATTTTTCTATATGAGTAGTGGTTATAATTTTTTTACGTAAAAATCAATGAATAATATAAATAACCATATTATTATCATTTTTTTTCTCAAACAATACCCACACCAATTTTAGAAATGAATATCATTCTTCAGTATATTAGTACTATAAAATAATCGAGTAAAACATCAATATGTTGCTCTATACAGAAAATATGGAAAAAAATATTTTTTTTATAAACTTTTTTTTATAAAACAGACAGTTATATATATGAATGTAACTTATTAAAATTGATTATTTATAAAAGCAAAATAAAATAAATCAAAGTAGTGAGGTAAATTATTAAAGAAATTTATTTCTTGTTTATTTATTTCTTTAATTTAACGACTCTTTTATCTAATTATCCCTATTGAAATAACTTATCACAGATTGTCTACAGCCCTGTTTCTTAGTATCTAGTAGTTACAATTTGATTAAATTATTCAAAGTAATTTTGGATTTATAAAATGAAGAATTGACAAAAGTTGTAAAAACTTATTTACACATACATATTAAAGTATTTTTGATAGAAAAATGAATGCATTTTCTAATCATTAGAAATACCATCTGCAAAGAAAATAAAACTATACTAAAGTACATTGATGATTTATCAAATACAAAAATTGTTAATTGCTTAAAAATTTTTTTTCAACAATATTCAAAAATATTGTTTAAAAATTGTTATATATTCATTATTAATTTATTTTCATGCTAATATATAATATATAATTTAACAAATTACTTATATATATGACACAAAATTAGAATCTAATGTAAAAAGATAAAATAATAACTCAAAGCATAATACAAAAAATTATAACCACAAATATAAAAATCAAACATTATTTTTTAAAAATGTAAACAATTTTATAAATGATTACAATAACTATATATTTTGTAGTAATACATATAACTGTAATATATGGTGTAATAAAATATATATTATACTGTAACAAATAATATAACTAATTGGTCATTAATGACATTAATATAAATAAATAGGTGTCCGAAATATATTGCAAAATTATAATGGTTAAATTAGGTTTTAAAAATATAGGAACATCCAAATGTAATGCCTAGATTTGTGTTTTATTAAAAAGAAACCATACACATGTTTTCCTATAACCGTTTCTTTTTAATAAAACATAAATCTAGGCGTCACATTTGGATTACCCTATACTTTTATTTGAATAAAATACAATTTGTTTAAATTCTACATTATATCTTTTAAAAATGTTATTAAAGTAATCGCATCAGAATTTGTTACATTATTAAAATGGTTTTGTTGTTTTCGAAATTATTTTAAAATTATTATATTCGTTACAATAAACTTTAAGTGAATATTTTTATATCAAACTAACTTTTTTATTACTCCAGAGAAAATAAAACAAAAAATGTATACCTATACACTGATAATTTATAAAATAAAACCACTCACAATTTATTTAAAAATATACATATGTATAATAAATTGAAATAATATTCTTCCGAGTACCTTATTTAGGTAGTTTTCTTATTCTTCTTTTTGAACTTTGCTTGTCTAATTTTATTTCTTTTACAAAATAAAGTTATAAATTCAAAAATTAAAACGATCAAAAATTAAAATATTGCTATATCCTGTAAATATTTAATTTGTTCAGATGAAATTTTAATTTTAATACTATTGAAATTTTCGTATATTTGTAGTCTCTTGTGAAGAGAATAGTTTAAAATCTTAATCAAAAATAATTATTATGTATAACGACACCATTCCTCTCAACTAGTATATGAAACAATCATTTTAGTCAGCTTGTGTTTTCTTAACAATGCGGATATGTTTACCATACATTTGCATATCAAAATGGTGTAATAACATGGATACAATGAACCGAATTAACATACTTATTAAAAAAGTTCATATGTTTGACCTAATTATAAATACAATGTCATACATGTGATAATACATTTTTTATATGTGTATGTACGTGTAGAGATACGTATGAATAAACATACATGCATGAACACACACATTTATATACACACGCATATATATATATATATATATATATATATATATATATATATATATATATATATATATATATATATATTATAGATTTGATAAAGTTTGACATACTGTAAAAATATCCATATAGTATGCTACATCTAATGATATTTGATATAATATTGTTTTATTTGTTAAATAATATATATATATATATATATATATATATATACATATATCATTTATATTTGAAAAAATTCAAACAATAATAATAATAAAATCAAAATTTCCATTAAAACTATTAAATTGTTAATAAACGTGTTTAATAGTGAATCTTGTGAATATATTCGAGAATTTCAATATATCTGAATATAACTTGAAGTACTTTTTTAAAAAAGTATTGTTATTATTACATGCATAAACTTATTCAAAGATGGAAAATATATGTGTGCATTTCAGCATGTTTACATACGACTCGATACGCCATGTTTTGTCATTAACTTTATGGAAATATACCGACAATTACAGATGATGAAGGGCCCGAACTAGTGAATACTAGAGATGTATAGAACATTATTTGTGTATGTGCTTGATTCAAGATGTTTTTCGGGTTGAGTGTTTGTTTTAATTGCGAAGTTTGTTTATGGGTCTTCGACAGTGCTTCTACTTTACTTGTTTCCTTCCTTCTTGTAGTATTTATACATACGTAAATACATACGTGTATTGAACACATATATAAATATACATACGTACACACATATCTATATTTCACACACACATATTCTACATTTCTATACAAAATAAATATTAGTATTGAATCAATATATTTATCATAATTTTTATTATAAAAATATATAAAATATTACCAAAAGCACTATTCTGAACGAATTACTCGATTTTCAATCTCAGTTTAAGTTTATAATATAATATGGATGTATATATAGGGGTCATCCAAATGTAACGCCTAGATTTTTGTTTTATTAAAAAAAAGCTACACACATGCTTCCTTATACATCACCATATACACATGTTTTTTTTTAATAAAACACAAATCTAGACTTCACTTTTGAATGACCCATATATATATATATATATATATATATATATATATATATTACTTTTTCTTTTTTAAATATAAATTACGTTAATAAATATGGAACAATTTTAAGCAATGATAAAAAAAATAACGAATTTGAAATGAATTAAAACAGTTTTAAAATTCAATCAAAATATTTAATGTGTAATGAAATCAATTAACATACATGAATTTTAAAAATAAAAATATCTTCTTTAAAAACCTCGCTAGAAAAATATATTTTCTTGCTTTCTAACATTTATTTCAATTCATATCGTAAATATATTATAATATAGTTTACCTAGAAAAATTGCACGACTTTATCGAATATATTCTATGAAATATAAAAATAAATATTGTGTAATGATTATTCGTAATTAATTACATTTACTTATTTTGTACCCAAATAAAATTACAATAAAAAACAATATTTTACATTTCTTTTTAATAATAAGCTATATTTTTTTAATACTTACTTTACTATTATATTTTTATTTGTGTATATATAATTTAAGTAAAAACAATAGTTCAAAAAATATTTCATATAGATTAACATACTTATTTTTTTTTAAAAAAAATAAAACTTTTTTAGAATACATTTTTTAAAAAAATATTAAAATATTTTTTTAAAATTAATGTAGTGGCCTCTAAAATTAGAAATTATAAAATACTTTTCTCGATAACTTACCTCTCTACTTATTTCGGTTTATATATCAGCACGCTTTTATGAGTAGTATTACTTCTCATCAGTAGATGGTAACAGTTGTGAACATTTTATGAATATATATATATATATATATATATATATATATATATATATATATATATATATATATATATATATTATTTTTTCAATATTTTTAATCAATTTTTAAATTTTTTCCAACATTTTCTTGGTATTATACGTATTCTAATTTTTTTCTCTTATTCCTATAATTTTTTTAACATTGTCTACCTGCAATCTTTTCATTGTAAGATTTAATATTTTTGTTGAAGTAGTTTTACTAAAAAAATATAGACTATATTAATTAATTGTTATTTGTGATAAAATGTAAAATTCTATTTGAACATTTAGGTATTTAATCTAAATATATTTTATCCTTTGTAATTTATTTTGATTCTATATATTTAAATATTTGTATTGATTTTAAATATCTAGAAATATGTACTGAAAAGTAATTAATTAAGGTTTTGTGTTTAATTATTTGAAAACATTTATAAAAATTGAATAGTTAAATAAATTTAAATCTTAAATAAACAGATTAGTAAATGGCAACACATTATCAATAGTCAAAAAAATGTATCATTAATGAAAAGATCAATTTATTTTATTTAAATTATTTATGAGAAATATATATATATATATATATATATATGTTTATAAATTAGAATTAGATGTTAGAAAAAGTATATTATATTCCATAATCATAATAAGTAAAATAAATCATAACTATATTGAATTATAATAAAACGACTGCCCTTTAATAATTAATGCAAGCAATATTAATGATTAACGTAAATATTTTAACAAATAAGTAATAAAAAAATCAACTTAAAAAACCAAATATTAATTTACTATACGTTTTTTTATATCATATTATATATATATATATATATATATATATATATATATATATATATATATATATATATATATAAACTATAGAATAGTTTAAGGACATGTTATGTATGTATTACACCTAAACTTGTTTTGTAATTAGAGATATGAAATTTAATTACTAAAATGACAAACAATTTACATAGTTTAACAAAGCAATTTATTATTAATAAAAAGTTTTGAACGCATAAAGGATTATTTTAAATAATTTAGATCATATAATTATATTTGATATATGATATTAAATAGATTTTTTTTAATAATATTAATTCTGATTCGAAAATAGAAGACAGAAATAATTTTCTATTTTTCTCAGCACAATTCTAAAATATTATAAGAAATATTTAACAATTTCCTATAAATTTATTTCCATTCATATGCATATGTAAAATCAAGCAAATGAATATATACTTATAACAGTTTTTCTTTTCTACAAAGACATTAACAATATTATTATATTTATAACCTTCAATTCCGTAAAATGATCAATGAGCAGGTAATAACAATGACTAATGTGTACAGATGAACATGATCAAGTGTACAGGGTGCGTTTAGTATGTGTGACCTTTCCTCCCATTGAAACCTGTCATATTTCATACCCCCATTACAAACACTGACAATAGAACATAGTTCTTATATAAAATAAAGACAACTTTATATATTATGGTATCAAGAAAAACCTAGCTCTTCTTTTAATAGTAATGATTTATAGTTGTGAATTTGAAATGAAATTGAACTTAGATATATTTTTGTGAAGGAGAAACGAAGAGAATCATACATTTAAGAGAAAAAACACGATAGCATTTTTTCTATCGAGTATCTTTTAGATTTGGTAACTCACGTTGCTAGAGGCGACGTGTGTGATGTGATAGGTCTTATTTGACTGATATGGCAAGATTTCTTCTTGCAATAAATCATATAAACGTTTTATAGTGTTTACCTGCATTGATTTAGTAAAATGTTTTTGATATATATTTAGTTTTAATATGCTCATTTTATAGAAATTTGTTCATTATTGGCATTATTACTGTTATAAAATCAAATATTTATTTCTACATACATACATACATACATACATACATACATATATATATATATATATATATATATATATATATATATATATATATATATATATATATATGTATGTATGTAGAAATAAATATTTGATTTTATAACAGTAATAATGCCAATAATGAACAAATTTCTTCTACATTATATATATATATATATATATATATATATATATATATATATATATATATATATATATATACTGGGATATAAAAAACATAAGTACAATTTTTTTAAATAAAAGTCTGAATTAAAAATAATTAGATTTGAATTATTTTATTGTAATTAAAAGTTCAATAAAATATTTTTGTATCAATAATGATTTTTTTTTTTAATAAATAAAGAATGAAACATTTATTTTAATCCAGACAATTATTTAATGGTACTAATTGAAAGGATTTACAACGACATTTCTCCTCATATAATTATAGCAGTTACTTTTTGAATATCAGTATTAAAATATATATATATATATATATATATATATATATATATATATATATATATATATATATATATATATTATTACAATTAAAAGAAATAAATACAAACTTTCTATTCAACATTCCTTAAGTTGATAATTATAGTTTAATATATTTTTAAGTGATTAAGAAATGTAAATTTTCATAAAAGCTAAAAATAAAATATATTGAAACTTGTATCTCTCTCTCTCTCTCTTTCTCTCTCTCTCTCTATATATATATATATATATATATATATATATATATATATATATATATATATAGAAATGATGTGATAAAAATCAAAGAAAAATTTCAAAACTGTACACATAATTTATAAAAAATACTCTTCATAATATAATTGAAGTTTAATTTCAGTATACTTGACCATCATTAATCTGGCTATTGGTAATCCGATCCCATGCGTTAACTCACTAATTCGGCACTGCACAGATCCCAATAATACAGGATTTTTGATAATCGACTGTATTTCAGAAAGAAATTGTTTTAGAATTTAAAAATAAAATTGTATTTGAAATGAATCAAATAATTATATAATCACAATTAATTAGGTACTGTAGCTAATTCATTTTTTTATTCTGCAAAATTATAATATTAAGTCTCTGTTGGTTTTGGCGAAGAAATATATTCAATATTTAGTCTTTATTTATTATTCACCTTTTACCTAATGTATATATATATATATATATTAATCTGATCAGTGGTATGCATCACTGCCTTTTATAAGGGAGATTGCGTTTGATCCTGATTAAAGAGTCTTCTAAGTTGGAGTTGGGCATTGCGCCAACAACCTCGTCTCGTAAGAAACATAACTGTCACAGAACTATGACAAGATAAACCCTATTGGACTAGCATTGTAAGATAATCCAAGACCCTAAAAGGGTTGTAACGCGAAAGAATATCTGTATTAGTAGTGGTAGTGGCATTAGTAGAAATGGCAATAGAAGAAATGGGAGTAGTATTAGAGTGTGTGTGTACATATATATATATATATATTCATTAGAATCTAATTTCACCTGATAAAAATAAAATAAATACTCACAATTACATATAGAGATACATACATAAATACACACATACACACACACACACACACACACACACATATATATATATATATATATATATACATTCATACATATGTTCTTTATATATATTGTAGATTTCGGTATTTTGTTATATTTTATTTTTAATTCCTCTTGTAGTCATTAATTATTTATGTATTTAATAATGATTTATTGTTGTAATATATTTAAATATTATTATTTTCAATGTTTCAATAGAAATTTTGGAGTACAACTATACACAATAAATATATTTATATACAAATATATTTACATACATATGTGTTTGTGAATTTTTAAAGATCAAACTGCTATAATATTTTATAAATATGTAACATTATAAATATTTAAATTGTCACAGTACAAAACTTGAACACAATACATACAAATGATTCTAACAAATAAATGGACTTATATCAATATATGAATCAAAAGCAAGCAGGTGACAATCTTTAATTTTGATGACAGTAAAAAAAAATATTATTTGATTCAGCTGCAACCAGTTGACTTTTTACTTCCTCATACTGACCCTAAAATATGATAGTTATTTTCATTTTTATACGTTATTATTGTTAATATACATTAATGTCATATATTAATATAACCCATAAACGACAATTATTAATTTATAAATCTTGAAGAGACTATCACTTTTTTACGTTCAATATTAATTTAAATCAAGATTCAAAACTTCTTGGAAATGTCATATTATTTTTATATCTCATAAATATTAAATTCATTTATTAATATGCAAGATATGTTAACATATATATATATAATATATATATATATATATATATATATATATATATATATATATGTATGCATATAGACGAGAAATATTGTCTTCTACATTATACATGAATAATTAACTGCAGTTTTTAGTATGATTATTTTTTATATAAGTTATATTTTAAATATCTATAAATAACATAACAATATGTCAATTAAAACGGGATTAAAATTTGAATTAAAATTAAATATATTTTTGATTCTGTATGAATCAGAGCTTAATGTTTTCAATAATGAATTTTTAATTTTATCAAAGTATAAAAAACAATACTTGAAATTAATGGTTACGATTTTAGGTAGAACATTCTCACATGTATTTTACAAAGTTAATGTATCATTTCATTATATTTTTTTATTTATTCATAGCATAATAACAATTGTATATTTAATTAATAAAAAAAATCTGTACATCTGCACAAGAAATAGGAATGACAAATAAAGTAACAAATATACTAAAAAATTAATAAAAAACACTTAAGTAGTGAGAATAATTAGAGTTAGCTCAGATTACTTTAAAATATGTAAAAAAATTGTGTAAACAATGGAATAGCTCGAGTTAACTATTATTAAGAATATTTATAGATAATTACTGGGAAAAATCAAAGAAAAGGCACCTAAAATTAAGAAACTAGAGATTACAGTATGTTTATTTAGAAAGTTTTGTATTTGTGTAAATGTTATATTAAAAAAAATAAGAGAAGCATTTAGACACCATTAGGTTAATAGTTAGAAAATTAAAAGAAATGTAATGACAGTGATGATAGAAAAAAATTGAAATATGATGAAGCAAGAAACAAAAAAAGAATATATATAACCATAGATAAAAAGGAATGTACCAGGTTAACACATAAGAATATCTAGAAATCCTAATAACTAAAGATGAAAAATAGATTAAAAAAGTCTTAGTCAAATAAATAAAATCAACAGCTTATACAAGACAATAATACCTAAGAGAAAAGTATGTCAAACAGCTAAAGTTGAAATGTAATTGTATATCAGTCTACCTTATTCTGTGAAACTGGAATTTAGGCCCTTGCGGGAAGATAAAAACCAAATAATAATTATGAAAAGTAAAAGGTAGAACATGAAGAAACATAATAACAAATTTCATAATAAGAGACGAATTAAGATCACGAATGCAAAGCACATAAATAAAATAATTGAAAAGCTTCAGCCACATACAAGGAATAATAGAATTTCGTAAATATTTATAAAAACCAATTCAAGATAATAATTAAATTTAAGAGATGTTCTCCTAACTTTAAATTATTATCGCGATTTTAACATCAATTATTTAAGGAATTTTCTAAAAACTATTGTTACAATATATATTAACCTATTTCTTGTAAAATATTTTAAAAATTTCAAATTATTGCATTTTACTTACATATAACATGGTTTAAAAATTCATTTTGTCAAAATAATATTAGCATTAAAGAAGTTTATTTTTTAATGGTAAAATCATTATTATTAATTATATTTTCACTTTATTTCTTAAATAACGTAAAAAATATTTTTTGGAATATATATGTGTGTGTGTGTGTGTGTGTGTGTGTGTGTGTGTGTGTGCGCGTATGTATGAGTGTGTATATGATTCATAACAAAATTAATGGTCTTTATAATAAAAAAGAACGGCGTATTTTGTTGAATTAAAAATATATAATTTAAATAATCTTAAAAATTCAAACAACTGTTGTATTAACTGTATTTTAAAATAAATAACTTAGTTTAAAATACAATGTACTTAAATATTTAATTTAATTGTTCATCTTCTATAAATTTTATATTTATTATTATTGTGATTATATTTTGCAATAATATTAATTTATTTAAATCATGCTAATACATATGAAATATATATATATATATATATATATATATATATATATATATATATAAGCAATTGTATAATTTATGTACATATATTCGAATGTATACGTAGTAGTCACTAAAATTTATTTCTCTGCGAAATATATAATAAAATCTCTGATTTTATGAACAAATATAATTTATTAGGTAGCATCTCAATTACCATTACAGATGTTAATTTACAATTGTCATTGGAATATTCAAATATGTATATAAAAAAATTAATGACTATTAATGTGAAAGAAATAGAACAGCTGTCGTAGTAAAATCTATAGAAGAAGTATACAAAAAATATTCTTATTAAAGTTCTTAAAGTCATTTTAATGGAAGGGTTAAGAGCTGATATAATTTAAATAAAAAAATATTAAAATAATGACAAGGTGGTAGTTTGTCGTTCTTCCTTTTTTCTTGTCATTGTCGAAAGGGCCGTGCGCTAGATAAAAATCAAACGTATTATTACGGATACGCATTTTAATGAACCATTACATGTAATTAAATACCGTTTTATTAATTAAAATATAATTTAAATAAGAAGACTGATAACCTAAGACTAATAAATATTAATTTAAATAAATATGCAATAAACTTTACAAAATCTATAAAAATAAATTATATTTTTTTATACATCGAAAAAAGTACTTTGCAATAAATTTTGCATGTGTAATTCTTGTTTTTATTTTATTGATTTTTTTAATTTGATTATTTTATACGTTTTTCATCTCTCAAGATTTTTTGTGGAATATTAGTTTCAAAATTTTTTTACTATTTCAGTTATTTTATAGTTATATCGATTTATTTTAATATTTTATTAGTTTTCTTATATTTTTAATTACCATAATGAAACTTAAATTCATTTAGGAAAAAAATAACCTTACATTCTATAATTTTACAAGAAAATAAATGATTTGATTATGAATACGGTTTTAATTGAAATAATTTTTAAATAGATTGAACTCTCATAATGATGGATATTCAGTATCCTAAAAATTATGTGATAACAAGTTGTCAAATTTAATTTTATCTCAAATTACAAAAAGAAAAGTCACAACAATATCTCATATTTAAAAATAATTAATACAACGAACAGAATTTTACGAATAAAAATGAAAATTATTCAATATAATTTTTAAATGAAACATTTTGCGTTTACATTTATATAAAAATAAAGAAACTATAATAACATACCAATTGTCGTATAAAAATCTTATTAATGTAAATAGATTTTTAAAAAATAATAAACATTGTAGATTTTTCAAATAATAACTTATATTTATGTCGAATAATAATTTATATTTATGAACAATTTAATATTATTTACTGTAGCAGTTTTTTGAATATTATTTTTTAAATGTAATTTTTTGAACATTTCGAAAGTATCATTGAACACATGCATTTACAATTTACATACACAAATATATATATATATATATATATATATATATATATATATTATATGTGTGTGTGTGTGTGATCAATTCTCAGTATATAAAAATAAATTAAATTTAAAAAATTACTTTATTAAAATTGCAATTAAAATATTGAAAATAAATGCAAATATGTAAATTATAATCATATAGATATTAATATTTATCTCATATACATCTACATTAAATATAGATGAGAAAATGTTAACATGCTTGTAAGGGCATGTAAAGCCACTTTGCCACCTAGGGTGTCTTTAATCTGCTTACATTCTTGACAGACTTGTGATATGTGTAAGTCAATATTTCAAATAAATCGCTTTCTTGCACACAGCATATATAAAATATTTCTTCTTTATAAAACATATACCTATATATATATATATATATATATATATATATATATATATATATATAATTTTATTATTATTAAATTTTTTATCATTGTATGTTTGAATAAATATAGTATACTTATTTCAATAAATTATTTCAAATAGAAAATTCTATTAATTTATAAAATTAAAATTAGATATTAATATGAATTTTAAATTCAATAATAGTTAGTATCATGAGTTGAGTTTCTAATTAGTTTCTATGTAATATCATAGGTATTTGTTAGGTACTTATTTTAATTCTAATTGTGCCAATTTAAATATATATATATATATATATATATATATATATATATATATATATATATATATATTCGAAGTGAAAAAGTTTTAGGATAGGTCTTCATCCAGCAGTGAATAAAGAGTCTACTGCTGATGATATATATAAATATATGTATATATTTATATATATATATATATATATATATATATATATATATATATATATATATATATATATATATATATATATATATATTATATATATATAGAATGGGTAATTCAAATGTAACACCTAGATTTGTGTTTTATTAAAAAGAAACATGTGTATAAGGTGATGTATAGGAAAACTTGTATAGTTTCTTTTTAATAAAACACAAATCTAGGCGACACATTTGGATGATCCTATATATACATATATTCGTTTATGATATACTAAATAAGTCATCTACATGAAAAATCTGCATAAAAGAAAAATAAGTTCGCATAAAACGATACAGGCAACTTACAATAAAGACTACTTCGGCGACATCCACCGACATCTAGGAATGACTTATTGTTCGTTTCAATTGTATCATGGGAATTTCTCAATTGTTAACATTGTCCAGTGCTTAAATTATTGCAGGATTATGAAGTTGTATAGCGTGTTCTCTTATATATTCATAAGACTTGATCCATAAATCGAACCAATTTAAGCATAAATAAACGAATAAAGAAGTAAATCGTTTATAACATGGCTTGAACTTACAAAACCTGGTTAAAGATGTAAAATACGAGTTTTAGTTTTTATGTATTTATTACAGGATTTAAGTTCGTTTATATTTAATATTTTTAATAATACACAAAATTAAAATAATTTTCAAACATTTTATTACTCTTTACAGAATTTTATAATAAGTGTTAATTGCTTATATACTATATATTGTAGTTAAGTCATTTTATTTATTTAATAACATTCATTAGTTTTTAAATTTAATTTTATTTAGTTACTTGATACAGTATTTTTAATTGAAAAATAAATAATTTAAAAAATGTTTTTTTTAAAATTGTACTAAACAATTAAATATTGATTTTATATTTATAAAATAACCCTATATTCAAAATTTAAAAATATTTTTTTTTGTATATATATATATATATATATATATATATATATATATATACAAAACAAGATTTTTTATAGAAATATAATTTTTAACAAACTATATTCTTTAGTATATTCTTTTTATATTTTTAAAGCATTCTTATAATTAGAAATGTGTTTTTTAACTTATTTTTTATTGTGAAAAAAAAATTTTTTTTGAACTTGTCAATCAACATTAAAAATAAATTTATAAATTTAATATTAATTTACAATTAAATATTTAGTATGCAAAATTTGTTTCTTTTAAAATGCAATAAAGTGTAGTATTAAAATGTATATAAAACATTTTTAGTCATTTAAAATCATTAGACATATTCTGAAAACATACACACATACATACTATATATATATAAATAAATAGATAGATATATAGTTATGTTTGAGTGTGTAAATATAATTAAATAATTGTACCTATAAATAATAATATTTACTATTTAAATCTGAATATGTTTTATTTTCTTTATAACATTGAAGAAAATTAATTATATAAAAAAGATGTAAAAATAATAGTACGAAATTTAAACGAACATGAAATTACTAAAAATATTTTAGAACATTTTTTCTAAATAAGCTAGAAAAAAAGTACCAGTAATAATAGTTTTTTATATTTGATTATTTTATCAATAGATGACATAATTAATATTTTTATTTTATATCTCTCAGTCACAATATTGTATATAAATATTTAAATTGGAAACGAATTAAAACAAATTAAAAATATTTTTTAATAAATTCTATGTTTTTAAATTAGATATTTAAATACAATTCTTATAAATTAATATTGAAAAAAACATTTCTTTTTAATTTAACATTTTTAATAAATATTTAATTATTTTTTAATATTAAATGCTTTGAATATCAATTACTTAATTTTACGATTATTAAAATATGAGCTTTTCATTCTATGCTTGTATTAAAGTTACAAAGATTAAAAAATATACGTTTAGAATGAAATGATCATACACAAATATATCAGTTAATTAAAAAATAATATTGTAGTATCAAAATATATGGTGCAATTATATATATATAATTTCCCATAATAATTAATTAAAATAAAATCAAAATAATAATACATAATTTTTTTATATCTACAAACTAACTAACGAAGTAGAAAATGTTGAAAATTTAAAAAATATATATAAATTTAGATTAAAATTCTTTCCAATTTTTAATAATAATTAAAGTTATTATAAAATAGTTATATTTACAAATTATTACATTAAATAATAGGTTTGAAATAAGTTTTATATAATGCGGTTTTTATGATAATTTTTATTTATTTTTTTATAAATACACATTATTAATTTTGTTGTTACAAATTAAAATTTAATAAAGTTATTTGTATGGGGTCTTTCAACTGTGGCACCTAGAATTGTGATTTATTAAAAAGAAACATGTATATAGGCTGATATATAGAGAAACATGTGTATAGTTTTTTTTGTTTCTTTTTAATAAAACACAAATCTAGGTGTGACATTTGGATGATTCTATATATTGAAGGATTAAAATGATTTTAATATAAAATTATACAATCTGAAATATTAATGTTAATATTCGTTGTTAAACATGTAATAAAAGGAAAAAACGATTAATTCAAAACGTGCTTATGAATTATACATGGATATTATGTAACAATTTTCATTTATTGTAGGAAAGCAATATAAATCTTTTGAACAATTCTCCCACGTATTTTTGAAATCAATTACTTTTCGAAAGATGTAAATGAACTTGTCGAAACTGGGCACCTATAAAATCATTTTATTTTTATTTTAATACATATAAGAGAAGATGTACAATAAGCAAGGATATAAATCTTTTCAGCGTAATAAAATCGTATTATTAACTTCAGTGAGTTCTCAATTATCATCCATAAAAAATTTAACAACATAATATGTATTGAAAGCGATGTCGAGAGATACATGCTTTCTTTCATGACTATTAAAAAAGAACATTCGAACAACATTTTAATAAAATGCACAATTAAAGTATTAAATAGCAAAGTTGTTATAAAAATGAGATTTCGTGGCTTGATCACGACGTTCGTTTTCTAGATTTATTTGTACACTTATCGTGTTCCTTAGAACAGACTATAAAATTATAAATGTCACAATATATATACATTAAATTGACGAGTTACATGTAAGAGTTAGTTTTTATGATTTTGTTTTGCATTACTAATTTTATTGTAAATTATGTTAAAAAAATTTGTAACCATATATTTATTAACATAAAAGTCTATTTTGTATACATATTTGTATTTCAATATTATATATATATATATATATATATATATATATATATATATATATATATATATATATATCCAAGGAAAATATTTCCCACTATACATACTTGAAAATTCATTCCCCGAAAATTAATTCATCAATTTAAATATTTTTTTTGTTACTTTATTAAATATTATCTTCAATATTTTATTGTTTTTATTTGTTAAAGAATAATTAAGAAAAATATACAGAGGACCTGTGCATCTTCTTTAAAATATTATCTTATTGTTCAAGATGTATTAAATCGACATTTTAATATCATTTACGTCAATTAAACTGCTATTAGAAAAATTGATATTTTTGTTTAATCAGAGATTTTCCTTCACAGTTATATGATAAATTATTGTTTTTTAAATAAATATACAAAATATTCATTGAAACTATTTTATTTTATATTTATCTATTCTGTTTTGAAGTTTCTTTCGTTATTTTGATTTTAAATTTTCATTTCTACATTAATTATTTTTTGTAGAAAAATCTAATCTAATTATTATATAGAATGACTCAAATGAGACTGAAGAATTTAGATATATATTTATTTACTTACTATCATTTATTATTTTTATTACCTTCAGTTTCATTTGGGCTACCACCATATATTAAATCAAAATACAAACAATAGGACTTTTATTATATTTTTAAAAAATATTTGTCACAAATTTTAATTTACAACGAAAGTAAAAATTTGTGTTCGATGAGATGAAAGCATAAAAATTTAAAATTGATAAAAATTTATAATTGATCTCAAATTGTAGATTTATTACAATTTATGATAATAAAAAAATAATTTATTTCAATTATAAGTTACTGAGATATAAATTCATATATTTTTCATTCATTATTATTACTAATATATCAGTACTAATTAAAAAAAAATATTTTTAAACAGTGTCATTAAGAACAAACAATTAGGTTTAGTAATTACAGTTGTTGTATTTGTTATTTTATATCTTTGTGTATCAGATAACTAATTTTAAAAAAATTAAATCAATCCTAACATCTAGATATTCTGTACTATTATTACAATAAATAAGTAAATGTATGGTACGTACATAAAATAAATCATAAAACGTCCTGTGCAGAAAATAAATTATTGCTCATAATTATCGGACAAGTTAATGTAATTATATTTTTTTCTTTTATATTCTATCATCAACTGAACTTAAGAGTGAAGCGATTGTAATAAGTCTAGTCATGGTAAACCTAAGATTGTATTATAATTAACAAGATGTCCACTTACATAGAACAAATACTTTTTGATAGATGAGTCTGATAAAGACCGGGTGTTTCTATATCAAATTATGGGGACAATTTTGATCACAAAAAAATTAAAGATGCATAGACGAAATTAGATGATATATACGTATAAACAGGGTGAGTATATTAAGCGGAACGCGTGGGCTTGGTTATTTCATACAGGTGTTTCATTATAAAAAAGATATATATATATATATATATATATATATATATATATAAATGTAATTATCATTTTTTTAGGTAAATATATTTTAGAGTCACAAAAATTGAATTAATTGAATATTTTCGAATGGTTATTGTGTTAAAGTTTATAGACCTTTAAGAATATATATATATATATATATATATATATATATATATATATATATATATATATATATATATATATCTTTGATATAAACTTAGAAATGGATTTAGATGAAGTTTATGTAAAATCTAAGTCAAGCAACAATTGTAAATAACAATTTAAAATTTATCAGATTTATACAAAACTGTAGGTTGGTCTTAAATAAATTAAAGGATAGATTTTTATTTTAGTGGAAACATAAGTACTTTACTGTACATTTTAATTTTGTTGAAAAATAATTACGTTTTATGGAACTGGTGAATGTTGTTATAAAGTATTGTACTATCTAATAGTACAGTATTGAAAAAAATACTCAATATTTATTAATTAAAAGATACATTTCAATAAATTGCATCTGTAAATTCAGTTTTTTATTAATAAATGAAAAAAATCATAAATCATAAAATCTGTAATTAGCTACATGAAATAAAATACCTCAAAATAAGTTTTTATTAAATTTGTAAACTTTTATATATACCATAAATAGATCGAACGATTTTTTCTCGATCAGGTGAAGTAACTAACACGCGCCAGTCAGTCATTCAGTCAGTTCAATGTAAGTCATCCAGAAGCAGGTGTATCACTAGGGTGTTTTTATGTTGATATGTGTGGGCACATGTGGGCATAATAAGTATGCATTAAATTCTCTTTTGATTGATTAAGAATCTTTCTTGTCGTCGGTGGATCGCGTCCTGTTTCTTAAACAATGTTACATTGAATAAGTCATTGGCTTCGTTTCATATTTTAAAGAATGCTGTCAAAGGGTTGTTGATATTAAAAAAAAAACTTTTTATTAAATCATTTTCATTTCTTGATGTAATTTTTATTTAAATAATTGAAAATATTTTTTAAATAAAATAATGTATTTATATTGTTTTTATTAAATAATTGCAAGATTATAAAATATTTTCGAAATTAATATTTAATTTGATTTTTCAATGAAAACAGTATTTGTCAATTTTTAAAAAGCAGTTATTTAATTTCGTAAAATGTTTTCATAAATAGTCTCATAAAAACGGTTATTATAAAGTTATTTTCAAAGTACCATACATTTATAATATAATTATCAAGATCATTAAATTTTAAAATGTATTCGTTCAAAATACAAATCTATTTCTAACTAGTTATTTAATATTCTTTATAAAAAGAATAGTTCAGTAGGTTACGGCAATAATGAAGCATTTTATGCCATTTTAATTTTTATTTACTATAATGAATGTTTACATTTTCACTTATACTTAATTTATACGACCAGCATCTGACGTTTTTACTTTTTTTAATAATAAATTTATAGCCTGTTTTCGATTTCATATTTAATAACTAAATTTTGTTTGGAATATGTTCTAATACCTTGTTAAACAAGTTTTATATTACTGGTTTTTCGTATAGATATAAAAAAATTATTATACCGTTTTACTCATAACATTATAGTAAACATATTTGAATGTCGTTTATAATCTATAAATCCTATTTAATAAAAAATCAAATACTAATATAAATATGATTTTATGTACTAGTCCATAAAATTACTAACAAAATGTTAATATTTTATATACTGAATAATAGATATTACCATCTCTACATCTATTCAACTATCATCTACCATATTAGTTACGTAATTTTATGAAAAAATATTAAAACAATTTTAACGCTATTTATATATATATATATATATATATATATATATATATATATATATAGAAAGAGAGAGAGAGAGAGAGAGAGAAATATTTTTTATACGAAAAATAAAATAATATATGTCTAAAAGGTACATGAATTTAAGTGACTTTTAAATGGGTATCTACATTTGGAATTCGACATCTTAAGAAAAATATATCACTGATAAAAAACGAAAATTTTAATACACGATAAAAAAATGACCAACATTTTTCACAAAACTTTTTAAAAGTTATTTGTTTATTAAAAATATAATAACATTTTTAAAAACAGAAAATATCTTTATTAAAATGACAATTTTATATTATAGCTTTATAGGAAGTCTTATATGAAATGAAAAAAATTATGAGTAATTTGATTGATTGGTACAAGAGAATTGAACAGTAAAAGTTATTCATAATAGGCACGACATGCACAGAAATTATATATATATATATATATATATATAAACTGTTATAAAACTATTGAATTTAATTTTAGTAGTTGAACGTTCAATTATAAAAAAAATAAAACTTATATTTGATAATATAGAAAAAAAATATTAAAAATATTTTTTCATAATTTTGAAAAATTAATATTTATTAAATAATAATTTTAAATATTTTAACCATATAATTTATAAGATGAACATATATTTCATGAAATTGACCTTATTATAACAAAAAATATTCCCCTTTAAAAAAATAGACAATATTTCTCATAAATAAAATATAGGATATTAAATATAATACTATTTGACAGATACAATTAATCAATATACAAGACAATGAAAGTATCTTGTTAAAAACAGTTTGTACATTTAATAAATTAATTACATTAACAAACACATGACAGTATTATAAAATTTAATAAATATTCATTAACATATTGACACGCGTTACATACAAAATCGTATGACATCAATTAATGCTCACTTATTGAACCGTGTAAACAGATATTACAAAAAGATTACGATCAACGTAAGTGGGTACTTGTAATTTTTAGACAAGGTATTTATTGTGTCTATTTGGCGTATTTGTGTATTTTGCATTGTCATCATAAAAAACTACCAATTCCATTACACAGCTGCTTCACGGTCTGATCTAGATCAATGCCAGGCATCGTTACCTCATGGCCATCGTGAAATAACCAATTAAATTGATGAATTACACATTATACACAGTTTATAGTGGTGCATATAACAAAAGGTATATTTTGCGATCTACACATTGTTACTGCATTTCTTATTGTATATATTTCATAGGAATTATTAAATTTTAAATCATTCTAAAGTATGCATATGTGTGATACACATATAGAAACAAATACAATACATTAGAAGCTTTATGTACAATAATATATAATTTTTGTCCCTTAAGATTAAAAATTCAAATAAGTAAATATAAATATTTGAAATATATTATAGAAAGATAATAAAACAAATCATGTACTAAAATTGCTGTCTACTATTATTTTTATTTTGCAATATAATAATTATAGTTATTTTTCAATATTTTTTTATATACAGTTTAAATAAAATATGTGAAAATATTTTTTTGGGGAAAAATGAATAAAAACATAAATCGTTATCAGAAATTAAAATTTAATTAAAACTTCAATAAAAATTAAAATGATGCATATTTGGACAATTAATTAGCAACCTTTTTCTACCTATTAGTAAATAATGGCCTCTCTAAAAAATTCCAACTTCTAATCATATAATAGTATCATATAATAATCTAATCATATAATGCATTTTTCTTTCAATATACATATGTAGACGCCTTTTCTTATGTCCATATCTCATTTACCCATTGGTCTCTTCTTTAGCCTTTTTATATTTCTATGTCATTAATCAATAAAGTATGTTGTTTATTGGTGGCCATTTCGACTGATTATATAACCAATTTATTTCAATTTTCAAATTTTTATTTTTGGTATAATGTTCGTTTTTTCTGATCGAAACCAGTTGTATTTTTTTGATTTTGTTATTTTTAAAATGCTTCTTTTTATGTTTTTATGTGCTATCTGGAGTCACTGTGTTATTTAAGACACTATGATTTAATACCGTTATTGAGAAAAAGCAGCATGTATTAATTAAATACTGTTTTATTTGTTTTCTCAAATATATATATAATTTATAACTAGTTAACGAATTCAAGTATTTAATTTTTTTTCGTTTCTGAAAATATCCTTTAAGTTTCCTTAACTCGCGTAGAAATTTAGTAATTATCCGCATTTGGTTCATATGTGTATTTTTTGAAATAAATTCGAAGTATTTTTTTAACAATTTTTAATAAATCAAGTGAAAGAAAGGAACATAAAAATGTTTTTAAAATAATTGTTACATTTAAATTTGTATTGAGTTTATTCTAATATGTTGTTTTATATATTTTCAGAAATTATATATATATATATATATATATACATATTGAGAGAGAGAGGAAAATGAAAAATTATGATACGATTATTTTCTAAACATAATTAGCTTTACTACACTTTATTAAATATGTTCTCTTAAATATCTTTAATATATATTTATGGACAGTGAAAAAAATAAATCAATTCATTCTAATTATTACATTTTATTAAAACAGATGCTCATGACCACACGTTGTAATCTAGGCTACATTAATTGTGTTATCGTAAATAGCAAATCTTAATTCATGTCAAAATATTGAAGTTAACACTTTATTAAAACTGTTCACAAAGGACCATGTCGAATAAAACATCGTTGCGAAAATTTAAATAATATCAGATAAAAGAGTTGCGAACAAAAATGTAAACATGTGTTTTCAAACCATACGGCGTTAAAATTACACACATTTTATAAGTGGAGTGGAGTCCTCGTTTAGGAACACCGCACGTATGCAAATTTATTATTATAAACGACTATCTGACATGATGTCTGTCATTAAGTTTATTATTTTTTATATTCTTCGACCACCAATGTTACAAAATGTATGTATAAAAAAATACTTATCTATTTTAAAATATTAGTAAAGGTGTCGTTCGCGTGGCACATATCTTATTTATGAATATTTCATCAAATCGATGTACTGATTGGCACATTATCATTCATAATTAGGTAATTGAATTAATTCTATCAAAGAAGCACCGGCAGCAATTCGTTATATCAATTAATTTTTATTTTCTTTGAAAATTATTTGTATTTTTAATTATTTCTTTTATTTTCATACACTCAAGCTGACGGTAGACACTTAAAATATAATGTTTATTATTCGTTCAAGTATATTTTTAATTGCTGTTTTTCCTTAGTATTACTTAACGCTGTTTTATTTTATGTCTTCAGCTTTTTTGCCATTTTTGTCATAAATAAGATGCTTGTTAACACCTGTACACTTACGCATAGACATACATATTTACACATTTATTTTTATATCAGTAATAATATTCAAATAAATGTTGATAATTTTCATTAATCCTTTATCTATGAATACAAAAAATAAATATATATATATAGATTTCACACACACACACACACACACACACACACATATATATATATATATATACATATATATATATATATACATATATATATATATATGTAATAATCATTATTTATCAGCTTATAAATCAATCTAATGAATACCATTCTCAGTTATTCTTTTTATTCTTACTTATTACTTAGTTATTCTTACCAAATTGACTAGATGGATTTGTGGTGAATATATATATATATATATATATATATATATATATATATATTAGGTTGGCAAATATCTCCCGTCCGCCTTCTGGTCTTTTGAATTTCGCAGCTATGTACAAAAAAAAAAAAAAAAAGCGGAAGGGAGATACTTGCCAACCTTATATATATGTATGTATATATTAGATGTTAATATTAATATAGTTTATACAATACTCTAAATTATAATTATTTAAACAAATATATTCTATAAATATTTTTAATTTTAATTATTACAAAAAAATTATTTATTAAAATAGTAAACTTTTAGTATTCTAATATTTTCAGTAAATAACTAAATTTAGAGTAATTTTTTATTTTTTTTATATATTTTTTTAAAAATATTGATAACTAAATTTAATAACTTTTAAAAAATCTTTTAAAGCTTTTAAAAAATAAAAAGCTATTATAAACTAGTAATTCAATTTAATTTTTTTACATAATGTTGAGTCCAAAGTAATTAATTTATACCAAGTATAACATTTAATTTATCTATAATAATTAAATTTATAAATTCCTTAGCAATATCAAGAAATTTTCATATTAACGGAATGAAATAACTAATATCTAAAAAATATCATTTCAAAAATATTTAGCTCATATGTATGCATGTGTGTGTATGTATGTATAAATATAATCTAAAAAAATAGTAATACTATTTCTGCATTAATGTATTATTCACTACATCTATGACTTTCTATTCATGAATGTTATAAAGTCGGGTGTTACATTAAGAAACATTATAATGAATATAATTATAACAAAAGTACAATTCTTAGTTTGTAGCTAGAGGTAAAATATTACCATATGTAAAATTAAAATGAATAATTGGTCATATGTTTTAATTTATATATTCAATTATGTTTATAAAATTGCTATTATTATTTCACAATATTAAGAATAATATCTAGTATTTCTAACGTCACTTATCTCCGCCTTTTCTTTGTAAAAATATATATTCATTACATATATAATCATTCTAGCCTCAGAAAATATTTTTTTCAATATTTTTATACAAATGTTTTACAACAGTTGTCATGTTTACATCAAAAAATAAATAAAAATATAAAGTATGATATTTAAATAACATTTATTTTTCAAAAATTGAACATAAGAAGACTTTTAATATTATTTTTTAGTAGGTTAATGATTTTCTGTAGAAATGACTTTTTAAATAAAGATTAAACTTTTAAATTTATTTTTTTTTGTTAGTCAAGGTGAAAATTTTCTTAAAAAATTTAAATAAGTACGAGAATTAATTATAAGTATTATCTTATTAAAGCAATATTTTTTATCGTAATGTTTACTTCAAAAAATATATTCCAGTAATTAGTCTGATTATAAAAATAATATTTATATTTTAGTGATTAATTCTATTCAAAGTAAAATTTTACTATTTAAAATAAGAATATAAATTTTCAGTATACACTTCTTTATAAATATAATAAGTGAACTAAATACAAATATTGAGAACAGATAATATATTGTGAACATATTTTTTTCAAACTTATATTTTATTTTTTTATAATTGTTTATTTTAAGTCAATTAGGTCAAATTAAATAAAATTTTCTTAAAAACAATCACATTTTACATAATTAGTATTTTTTTATTATAAGAAAATCTATATTTATTTTATTAATACATTTTTCTCGTTATTAAAAAAAATATTGAAGAACAACAAATCATGTAAATCGTCATAAATAATACCAAAATAATATCTATAAACTTAATTTTATTTAAAATAATATCCAGAATTTAATTGCAGTACATGTCTTTACAATAATTAATTTCATACGAGGGTCGTATGATAAGTATGGTAAAAAAGTAAGGAAAACTAAATTGAAAAATTTAATTAAATTAAACAATAAATAAATTTACCATACTTAGCAAATGACCCTCGTATTAATTGTAAAAAAACGTTCTGAATAATAATAGTCAAAATATTTTTTCTTTCTACTCTTTCATATGTATTACGTAGTAAATATATTACTATTCTTCAAATATATAACGAGTAAAATATCAATTTTTATAATATTAAAAATATTTTTTATAAAGTATACAAAATTAATACTTACGAAGAAGTAAAGTATGTAAAGTTAATAAATTATATTTTAGTAAAAATTAATGATGTATGAAAATGATAATTTTTTTAACAAATGTACATTATATATATATATATATATATATATATATATATATATATTATTCATATTTATATATTCATATTAATATATATATATATATATATATATATATATATATATATTCATATTTATTGATAACTAACAAATTAAACAAATATATAAATCAAATTAAAATACATGCCTTAAATAGTGATTAAAATAACACAGAACCATCAAAAGATTTCGTATTTAAATGGATGTTCTCTTAAACGAATAATAACAATACTAAATCTATAATGAAAACAGTCAAAGTAAGCAATTATTTGTGAATATTATGCAAATATCTACATCAGATATATACTTAACAAATTAATGACTCTTTAAACATAAATGTCGGAAATGTTCTATGAATAATATAATCTTCTTGCTATCGGCTATTCGAGATACAAGCTGTGTCTTTTATGCAAATTATATAGCGTCTATGATTTCTGAGATAGAATTATTTTGGAAATAGTTCAGTAGGGCAGATGTTTGCAAATAACATTTATAATAATTTTTTTATTCGATTAAAAATATTTAGCAAATTTTATTTTAGCTGTGTACTTTTTTTGCTGTTTTGATAAAGTAATAAATTTTGAATATAAATACACATTTGTTTATATTCATTATAAAAAATAGACAAATGTATAAATTTATTTTCACAGATGTACACTTATATATATATATATATATATATATATATATATATATATATATATATATATATAAACACTGAATTCATTTCAAGTTTGATTATATTAATGACATTATCTTGATAATTAGTATACTAAAAGTAAGAAATATTTAAAATATTCGTCAAATGCAATTATTTATTTTAACAGAAAATTAATTACATGAAAACTATAAAATATCAGGAAATAATCTGAATGAATAAGAGCAGGTGGCAGAATTATGTATTCTTATCTGTAATAATTTTCAATGTAAAGGTCACTAGTTCATATCGTTTTTATTAAAATAGTTATTGATTTAAAAGTTGTTTATGTGTAGACAAATATTTACATACTTAACTAATTAAATTAAAAAAATATTCTGTATATATATATATATGTGTGTGTGTGTTTTAAGTATGTGTGTGTTGATTATAAGTTTTGAGAAAAATACTTTATTAAATAATTCAAAATATTTTTTTATTTAAAAAAATTAATAATTTTACAATCAATAGTGAAATTAGAAGATATTAATTAAATCGTCAGCAAATGTTATTATTTTTTCCAACATTATATTAAGTAGTTCTTTCAGACAAGACTATTGCAAAGAAACTCTTTATCAATTAAAGGTGTAAAGATGAACTTAATATATCTATGATTCTTTACCTACAATAAAATATTTCGAAAAAGTAAAATGCATATAATTAATGGTCATTTCATTATTTTAATTACAAGTTACTCACATGTTTTCTGTTTCAATGAGTATTAAATTTTTTTGTATAAAGTATATAAAACAATTACTTATAGGTATATACTCTTTTTTAAATACTTAAATAATTTATATCCATAATTTTATTTCTTGATAAAGAGATAAATATTATAGTAATATATTAAAATACTTTTAAAATAACAAGTTATTAATATTTTAATTGGATTATACTGAGTGAAACATAGTTACTAATTTTATACTAAATATATATGTATGTACATTGGAAATAAATAAAATAATAGAAATACGATCTGTGAAAATTTCTTTATTAATATGAAGTAAAAGTTGTCTTAAATATAGTTTACATCCTTCTTTGATTAGACAAATCTAAATTATGAATAATGTTTAATGGAATAAAATTTCTCGATGTTAAACTTAATTTTTTTTATAGAAATGATGGAGGGAAACTAATTGTCACTTTATTTTCTAAAATTGTCTAAGAAATTCGAATTATATTTAAATTTGATGATATGCTGAACGAGGAAAATACTGAAGTTATTCATTGTGCTTTTTAAATTAAGTTTGAATATCAACAGCTATGTATAACATTTTTATTACCTCTAAATTTGTTATTATAGTTTAATATTATAATCTGACTTTAGAATATTTTGATTTCTTAAAATAATAGACCATTTGGACTGATTTTAACATAACAGAATATTCAAACATTGCTGTTTACATTATGACACGAGCAACAGTATATGAAAATATATTAAATAGAATAATAAACTATAGACTAAATAATCAAAAGTATAGATTATTTTCGGTGTTTTACAAAAATACATTTGGATTGATATAGGGAAAATCGTAGTAAACGATTAATTAGTCGTATTAAACATTTTTCGTCTTTTTCACTTTACTTTCTATAATTAGCTATTTATAAATTATCAGTTTATCATATATACTAAATTTTGAAAGTTTCTGCTTATTTTTTTGTAGATATAAGATTTTCAAGATTTAGTTTTGTTGTCACATTTTCTGCAAAAGTTGCTTGATTTTTAAACTCGTTCGTTTTGATGTACAGAGATTTCTAACGCTTAGATTTCCTTAATTTTTTTTAAAAAAATGATTTTCTTCAATTATTTGTAAATATCATCATAATTTTGAATACTTTTGCTCCGGAAATAATTAATAATGTGGAAATTTTAGTCACGAATGCTCCAACTAAATGCATACAAACATTCTATCCTCTTTCAAAATATGTTAACTTACCAATTTCCAGCTCATATGTATGTAAACTGTTGAAATGATTTATAATGTACAAAAATAATGTACATTGTAAAAGAACGAAGTAAGTCAATAAACATTGATGACAAAAATTTCGTTACAGTTTTGCAAATACAAATATTATTATTACATTATTTTATTCATCTTCTTTATGTATATATATATATATATATATATATATATATATATATCTGTGTGTAAGTGTGTGTGTGTATGTATGTGTAAAATAAATGACAATTTTTTTAATGTAGTAAAAAATTTTTTTAATATATTTTTTACCTAGTAATATATAACTGTATTTATTAGAAAACGAAAAATTAAAATAATTTTGTTTTCAGTCAGTGTTATAAACTTATTATTTTTATTTTTTATAGTAAAATTTATTGTACATCTAAAATATTATAACAAATAAGTTTTAAATTGTTTTGTATTTAAAAACATTTTATTATATGTGAATTAATACATACATTATTAACATAAAAAATATATTATATAATAAATAATAGCAATTCAGTTAATTATAAGTGATTATTATAATTGACTTCCAATTCGTTTCTATTAGTACAAACATACAGTGTGTATAATTTAATAATCATTATTGTAATTATAATTAAAAATAATGTTTAAGTTGAACGTATATATATATATATATATATATATATATATATATATATATATATATAGGGTCATTCTAATGTGATACCTAATTTGTGTTTTAATAAAAGAAACATGTGTATAGGGTGATGTATAGGGAAATATGTATTTAGTTTCTTTTTAATAAAACACTAATCTAGGCGTCACATTTGTATGACCTTATATAAATTCAGTATAATTTTTTATATTTATGTGAAAAGTAAATATTGCTAATTAAATATTTTATATATACAAACACACACTCAAGTATATATATATATATATATATATATATATATATATATATTACAATTATATATAAAATATGTAAAAGGCTCTGATGATGATAGCATCGCCATCGAAATGCCCATCAGCCGATATTGTTATAAACAAAAAGTGAACAATAAGTGATTATTGAACACTTCATAACCATTATGGTGTTGAGTATAAAAATTAATTTGTCTTAAAGTGAATCCGCCACAGTTCCAAAACAAATAATGAAATATATAAATTATTATAAATAGAAATAATATGTAATTTTTTATATATTATTTTAAATATTTCGGTATGTTGAGAATAAAAAATCTTAATACTATTCTGTTTATCTTTTTACTTCATATATATGTATTTAAGTACATTAACGTATGTGTATATATATATATATATATACATATATATATATATATATATATATATATATATATATATATATATATATATATATATAAGTGATCAGAAGATGTTCAACTTGTAAACTAGTAGACTATTACTAAAAAATATTATTACATTTTTATTGCAATTTCTGAAAGTGTTTTATAAGAAAAGTAATTAAATAATGAAATACGATCCTTTAATGTAATTCAATGATTTTTAAATAAATTACATTGAATATTAAGATATCAAAACACCAACTGTAAATTTCTCTGTTTTATGACCACTATAAACTTTTGTGCGAAAATTGTCCCGAAAACTACAAATTTATAGTGACGGAAGAAGTATATAAATATTTTAAATGAAGCTTGCTTTCTGTAATGTATGTTATAAATCGTAAAACAAACAGTAGCTGTTGTTTTAAGGGCCAGCTGGGCGAACAATTAGCAGTAAAAACATGAAATTTCAGTAAGGTCGATTAGTTTTGCCACCAAATGTATCAGTACGAATATATTTATTACATAGTAATTTATATATATATATATATATATATATATATATATATATGTGTGTGTGTGTGTGTGTATATAAAATTATTACTAAAATAATTCAAATCAATACTGATTATGACACTATAATAAATTTATAAAAATAACAAAAATATTCTACAATATATAAAAAAGTCAATTTACAAAAAAATCATAATACCGGTTTTATCGTTACGCAGGCAGAAATTGAATATTTATCATTCATAAACATGTCTTGTTATGATTTTGCATCTTGTCTGTTATTATAACAATATACCCAGTTATTTTGGAAAGGTGTTAATAATTAGCTTGTTAGCGAATATTTAGCAAGGTGACAGTTGGTTGTTGGAACACTATTAATTATAAAAATTAATAATTTTCTCTGTATAAGATACATTTGTTTATTATAATAAAAGTACATCTGTTGTTGACATCATTATATATATAGTTTCTTAATTACTGAAAAACTCTTTATGAATTTTACTCATAATTCCGTTAGGCACTTAAAAGTTAACTGTATTATGATCATTACTAATTAAATATAATATGAAAATACATTTTGCTTGATATAAATATTTGATTTTTAGAAAAATATTTTGTTAAAATTTACATCATAACTTTCAGTGTTTTTTGACACTTCAGATAATTTAATTTATTTTTTAATGATAATATAATATAACAAGGACGTGTATCTACCTTTCTCTCTCGTTTTCTCTCTCTCTCTCTCTCTCTATATATATATATATATATATATATATATATATTTATATACATATGTGTGTGTATAATGTATGTGTATTAAAAATATAGAATTATTTTTTTATAAAAATATAAAACTAAATATTTTATAAAGAAAATATTTTCTTCCTCTTGAATATATTTTATAATAAACTTAATAAAGGGTTGAGAAATATGAAACTGCATTTATAAACTGGTAATTTTTTATAAGTATAATAATTTTTCATATATTGTTCATTTTTTAATTCAAGTCTACTTATCACATAAGATTTAATATTTTAATTTCTATTTTCTTTCTTTCATTTATATATATATATATATATAGAATATAATATAAAATAATAAATACAATCCTTCATATGTATAATCAATGTAATAAATCGCAGACCAGATGCACATATTTAAATCACACAATTTAAATGCATTTTAAAAGCAATTAAAAAAAACGATATTTAATTTTGTGTTAATATTTAGGTCATCCACTATGTATAAGCAGTAAGGTATTAACACGCCTTGTTTTATGCCGCTAATATATTTTTTATGAATACGAGATAGGTATGCATATTAGTACAATTCCACATGATGTTGTAATCAGTTATATGTGAGTAAATACTTTAACTGTGTCTGGCGCAGGTGGCTTAAGTATGAAAATTATTATGAATTCATTTACGGATTTGTGTGTGAAGCAGCAGGTGTATTTGGTCGGTATGGCGCGGGAGACATCAGACCAGCTTTGACTGAATTTAATTGCGGAAGACATAGTGAATTTTCTTGTTATGTCGACACATTTGTATATTATTAGCGTTTACATAATATTTTGATCAAAATTACATTGTAAGTGGAATGTATTTAGATTAAGATAAAAAGGTTTTTCGTTATTTTTAAATTTATTGTTTTGTACATTTTTACATGTTTCATTTAATTTACATCCATTAAAATTTACTGAATATTTTGCATTTTGTTTCTAACCTTTTTCTAATTTTAAACATCTTAGATTTTTGAAAATAAAAATATATTTCATTAATTTACTTATGATAGTTTTCTAATGTTTGTATTGTAAAAATATTTTTGGTAAGTTCATACCCCCCCCCCTAATTAAAATTTTATATGTATATATATATATATATATATATATATATAAATAAATAAATATATAAATAGATGTATGTATGTATGTATGTACTCGTATAATGAGTTCTAGATGATTGCATAGAGAGGTTAGTAATCTTGACAGAATTTCAATAGAAGCTTTAACTTCAATATTTATACGAGGGTCGTTTGATAAGTATGGTAAAAAAGTAAGAAAAACTAAATTGAAAAATTTGATTAAATTAATTAATTAATTGAATTAATTAATTTCATATGTAACTTAAAATTATTGTTGAAAATTGTATACTTCAACTTAATTGCTTTTATTCCAATCTGAACTTAGTATTCAATTATCGAGCGACTTAAAGTATTTTAAAATTGGTCTTTTTCGCTCATCTTCAGCGCATATAGACGAAAAACAACACCATCATCTGGAATTACTTTTTCCCTATTATTGTCTATTTTCTTGTGGACAAAAAATACGTTTTATTTGTTTTTAACGAAATTCGTTAAGAACTGTACGCTGCATCAAAGCAACTTTTCTTTAACAAATATATCAGACACATATATCCCTAGCGTGTTTGTGTCGTTGACTTTTTTGTTTTCTTAATTAAAAAAAACCTGTTATTATGTACTCTTTTTTGATTTTTCGAGGTTATATATATATATATATATATATATATATATATATATATATATATTCAACCTTTTCATATCTACTATTGAATGAAAATCTTTCCTAAAATTTTCTACTTCAAGTGATTTTTCATTTTTCTTTCTCTTTTATTTTACTTTGACGAATTTTCTTATACGTTTTCTACTTTTTTTAAGTTCAACTTAGCTTATTGAAAAAATAATAATGTTGTCAGGAAACCTTAAGTGACTGAGTATCTCGTCATTTACTTTTATTCCTTCAGATTCCTAGTTTAGTGTTTGAAATATTTATTTTAATGAAATTTATTCATTGAATATTTTATTTATATATATTTTTTTTAAAAAAATATAGAAAGTTAAAAGTAATTGTTACTTCTAATTTAAATTTTTAATAACGTGTTAAAATGAACATTGTTGTAAGAATTTTAATAAAAAGTTTATTGTGGCCATATATAAAAAGTTACAATATATATTTTTTATGAAATTATAAGAATTTTTCAATATTTTTTAAAAAATTAAATGCCTAATAATAAACACATTTGATTAGATATTTAAATATTATTTAAAATAGATCTCTACTTGTAAAAAATACATAGAAATGATTATAAAAAAAACATTTTTATTATCTACTTAAAATAAACACACTGTTAAATTTTTTTCAGTTATTTTTTGCTAATAACATATAACATTTTTTATATATTTAGCTATACGTTAATGACAATCTGCTCGATGATAACCTGCTGTATTAGCCATTTCCGTAAAACTATTTCATTATTAATTAAATATATTTAGAATAATCTACAGAAACCTTAAAATATATACTTATTTAATGTTCTTTTTAATTAATATTTTTTGTTAGAAATATTTAATGTTAATGTTTTAACCTGTAATTTAAATAAATTATTTGCAATGATTCATAATTTCATCATATATATTCATATCTACCAAATGCAGCATGCAATATGCAGCTGGTCGATGAAAATATATAATGTCGCCAAATGGTTAACATATACATCTTGATTGAAGTGAAAGTACCAAAATCATTAAGGTACATTAATAATTTTGATTTTATTTAGTTCACGATATTAATTAGTAAATTAAATGAATATACCTTTTGTTCAGGTGCAAGATTATTTTACATATTTGAATATTAATTAAATATTTATTGTTGATATAACGTGTAGTTAACAAGACAGTTATATTATTTATTAAATATTATTTGTTATTTATTATTAATAAAATTAAATTTATACATATGTATGTAACTATTTTTTTCTTTGTTTCTGATTATATTTATTCATTGCATTGTAGTAGTGTTGGCATTTCAATAATTAATATTATTGATATTATACATTTCTTTTGTATTATAATTTCTAAATAAAAGAATATATTATTAATTGAATCTTTAATTAAAACATAACAGAATTTTTACTTTATAGAATCATTTCTATTAATGTGTGTATAAACGTATATTCGACAAACTTTTTGAATATAAATTTTTATAAAGACTAAAAAAAATATTACATAATAATCTATTTTAAAATTAAAATATTATTTATTTTTTCTTCTTAAAATAAATTATCACGTTTTATAAGGTGAAGGAATATTTTTTAAAAATAATTTGAATTATTTGATAAATATTAATAGAAATATCCAATATATATACATATATATATATATATATATATATATATATATATATATATTTATATATATATATATATATATATATATATATATATATATATATTTATATATATATATATATATATATATATATTTATATATATGGTATATATATATATATATATATACATATTATATATATATATATATACATATACATATACATATATATATATATATATATATATATATATATATATATATAAATGACGAAAAGAAAAACAAATTTAATATTATAATATTACATAATTATAAATGGTAAATATACGTTGCAAAATGGTATCAATTGTATTAATTATAAAAATGAAAATTATAAAAACAAGAAATTATTAAAAATTCTCCTTCCGTTTATAGTAAAATACAATAAAATTCGAAAATATTTATTTAAAATACAATTTTTTTTATTAATTTATTAAATTAAAATAATTTAACTTTTGAAAATAAATTATTACTATTACAAAGAAAATTATATTTATTATATGTATATACCAAAGTTATTTAGAAGGTTTTTCATTCATCTTTATATATATATATATATATATATATATATATATATATATATATATACATAAACATATATATATAAACATATATATATATATAAACAAATATATATATATATATATATATATACATAATATCTTATAAAAACTGAAATTAAAATTCCAGTTATTGAGATATTTACATATATAATAAAATGAAAGAATATGTAATTTAAAACGTTTACTAATATTAAATGTTCCATAATAGAAATATTTACAATATGGAACATACGAAAAAATATAAGTGAAAGAGAGAAATTAATAATACATAAAGTACATAGTGAATATGAGTTTATATATAAAAAAAAACCATTGAATATTAAGATTAATTAACAAAGTGGAGATAAGTTAATCATGACACTAGAATATTTGTAAGCACATTTTATTGTTATTTAATTTTCAATATTACACTCACACACATAAACATTATATATATATATATATATATATATATATATATATATATATATACTCGTGCCTTGTAGGAGTGCTTCAAACATTAAATATCTGGTTATTTATGTATTAGACGTTAATACGTTATTAATGTTTGATAAGTTATTATTAATACTGAGAGAAAAAAATAACAAATATTTCAAGTATGTAGAATAAATAAGCATACATATATGGATTTGTTTAAGGTCATAAAGTTAATTATGTTCTTAATATAACAAAAAGGTGTTATGATTAAAATATTTTTAAAAAATCTAATTAGTTTAAAATAGTTGTCTTATTATCGTTTTATTTATTACTTAAAGTAATGCTTCCAATATATTAATATCTCATCTTCTAAAACAATTTGGACAAATATGTTACTTTAATGCGATATGTTCAAAAAGTTTAACTGATAAAAAGTATTCATTTATCTCGAATCTTCATTAAAATATTAGACATATGACGTATTAGTTTAATAACTGTTGGTAATATAAAGATGTTCTTTTAAAATCTGACTTTAAATTGAGTTAGGTTTATTTTATTTCACAGTTTTAAAATAATTCATATACATAAAGATATATAATATAGGGTCATCCAAATGTGACATCTAGATTTGTGTTTTATTAAAAATAAATATGTGTATAGGGTGGTGTATAGAAAAACATGTATATAGTTTACTTCTTTTTAATAAAACATAAATCGAGACGTCACATTTAAATGACCTATTATATATATATGTATATATATATATATATATATATATATATATATGTATATATATATATATGTATATGTATATATATATATATATATATATATATATATTTATATGTATATGTATGAATGTTACAAGAAGTTCTTTAATTTTTCTTCTCTTTATATATCTATTACATTAATAAATGATTTATTTAATAACCTATAAAAAATTCTGTTACCAGGCGTTATCAAACAAATATTGTAGTATGTTATTATAATTCTACAAGCTTCTTTAATCACAATCATTAATTTATCTAATGATAATATTAATTTATTATTAAGAACGCCTTGGATATTCATCCACTATTGGGACTCATACAGTGGTACTGATTGCGATGCTAACTAGACAGGCTTCAAAAAATTTTAATCCAATGAGATTCTCTTTTTAATAGAGTGATGATAAATAAAATAACATAAACAAATCTACTTATATACATATATAAATATAATTATATATATATATATATATATATATATATATATATATATAAATAAACCTGTCACACTGCTTAGATATAGTAATAAATATTAGGAAATAAATTACCAAACTTTTAGCTAATCAATTATTCTTTAAAAAAAACTTACTGATATTAAAACAAAATGTTATTTATACTTTTTTCAAATTATTGACAACATTTTTATTCTACAAAATTTAATTTAAATATGTCAGTATAATTCAATTATTAATATCACTTTTTAATTTTTAAAAAATATCACTTATTGTATTATTGAAATTGCAACAATATGTTATAATAATTAAAATTAGTGTATATATATATATATATATATATATATATATATATAAAGAGAGAGAAAGAGAATAGTTATAAAAATATTTATTATGAAAAATAATAGAAAATTAATTTTATGGCACTATCATCTCTAATTTTACTAAAACATATGAAAATAAAAAATAAATAAATTTAGCTATATGTTCTCTCATTTATAATTTATATATATATATATATATATATATATATATATATATATATATATATATACATTGTTTAAAAATAAATACATTTAATTTTTAAATTCAATTTTTTAAAAACCATTTTATTTATATAAATATATTCTTTGTTTAAAAGAGATTATTGATGATAGAATAGTATATATTTATTTGCAAATTTATATGAGAAAAGCTTTTATTTATAAATATATTACCTCATATATGAATTTTGAATAGATTATGAAAATTATTTATATTATTTGATTTTATGTTATAAATAAAGTCTTTATAATGTTACAGTAAAACAATCTTTGAATAATTAAATTGTAAATATGTGTTTAGATGAATTTCGTCAAATAACTTACAATTATATGCTTAAAATTATATATATATATATATATATATATATATATATATATATATATATATATATATATAAAATATGAATCTAAATTCACTTGAATCTTATTAAATTACAAAAAAATATTTCTATTAAAACTAAACAAAAATGAAATTGGAAATAATCTTTATATAAAGCAATAAATTTTAAAGAAAAAATCGTATGATCAAATAACTAAATAATTTTTTTTCTTAAAATTTAATACATTATATTTCTCAAATTAACAAAGTTAATTAAGTAAAATGAAAATCTTTTTCCAATAATATCTCTACTGATGTTCATTTTAGACCTTATCTTAGTATTTTATAAAAATATTAAAATTTTCAATATAATCTATAGAAAATTCATTTGATAGAAAATTAATATGAAAATTCATTTCTGACTTTTTTGTTTTGTGTGTAACTTCAATAAAAATCAGAATCTTGAATTTATATTAAGAGCAAAATTAAAAAATTAAATAATGATTAAAAAGCAGATAACGCTTTAAATGATACTTTTTTTAGTAAATCATTAAATAGTAATTTTTTTTAAATTTATTATATAATTGTACTGCATTTTTCAATTTCACGTTAGAAATATAAATTACCTACAATTATATTATATTATATTATATATATATATATATATATATATATATATATATATATATATATATATATAAACATTGGTAAAAAGTTCAAAAATGGATTAATGGAAAAATATAACAATTTGAAATTTATTTTTAAACATAAGTTATTTACAGTATATTAAAATTTCTAATGACATTTAAAAAATGATAAATTTAAGTTTATTTAATAATTATAGTTAATGAACAACTTTTAGTTATAAAAAAAAATATTTGCAAAAAATAAATTATTATGACTAAATCATAAATTTGACAAAACATTCTTCTACGTTTAATCTCATTGATATGATGTTATTCACTCCAACAGTGAGTTCTTGTCTATCAAAGCAGAAAATTACATTGTCTCATTTTCTCTCATCAACGTATAAAAAAGAAATGATTCGTACCTGAGACAGTGACGCCACAACGGTCACCGTAATATAATTGGGAACCATTCTAAGTGAAGACCCCCCAACAGAATGTGTGGAAGCTGTGCGCATCACAAACTATTAACTTTTATTTTATGCTACGTCATTATGGAATGTTAACATTTGAGTTTCGGCAATTTGATACGAACATAAAAATAGTAGTTAAATATTATGTTTTTGTCTTTTCACCCCAAAATTCTAAAATATCGTATCGATTCTATTCACTGAACTTATTGACTGTGAAAAAAAATCTATAAAAAATTGTCAGTAATGATGAATTATAGGTATAAATGTATATACATGTATACATATATATATATATATATATATATATATATATATATATATATATATGTATGTATGTATGTATGAGTGAATGTATTTTAAAGTATCGCATTTAAAAAAATAACTGTGATGGGCTTGTATCCATTTCTTTAACAGGTACATTCATTTTTATAAAGAAAATATTCTGTTGTGGTTTTTAAAACTAATGCCACCGTGTTTTTTAAAAAAGTATTGGTTTTCAATTGAGGTATCTTTAGACATTAGGTTGCTATTGAACGGTAGCATTTCGGTTAATTTTACATGTGTCAGTTTTTTTATATTCGATTTGATTTTTTCTTTAATACATATATGACAGAAGATAGGCCATCATTTGACAGTTTTTTTAACTGATTATGATATTAACTTTAATTTTTTAAATTTGTTTAAAATACAATTTATTTTTACTTATTTATGTTTAAAAAAATGTATCGTATTAATATTTTATATGATTTATTATAAAAAATTACTCAGATTATTTTACTTCACATATATATATATATATATATATATATATATATATATATATATATATATATATATATATACACTACTTAATAACAGTATTTACCTCCAATAATAAAGAGATTAATAATTTTTATATTAAATTAAAAAAATAAAACTTTTAAAATAATAGATTTCATTACTACAATAGAAAAATGACAAAATTTGTGTATGGAACATTGTACATCCATTTTATTCATGAATTATTTTATTAATTTGAATAGTTTTAATCCTGTTAATTAATTTAGGCACCATTTTGATTATTTTAAATGTTATTTTAACATAAATAATTATTACAATTTTATTTTTTAAAAAATATATTTGAGAAAATAATTTTTCAATTTTTAAATAAGTCCAATAATTAATATATACTTGTAGATTTGTACACTGATGATATAAAACATTAATAATAATAAAAATCATTTCTATATATAAATTGTATTGTACTTCTCTTGGTGGAGAAATAATGCAAGGAGTTTAATATCAAATTTCAATTATATTAATAAATATTAGTATCATTCTATAATAATATTATCAATTAAGGAATATAAATATAGATGTTTAATAAAAATCTTTCAACAAGTTTACTGTGATTTATAATCTAAAATAGATTTAAATTAATGAAATTAATTTTTAAAAAATAATGAAATTATATAAAAAATATCTTTTGAATAAATAATATTTCGAATCTTATATGATATTATATGATATTAGTGATAATTACATTATTAAAAAATTGAAATTATTCATTTAATAATATTATGATTATGTACATATGAAATTTTAGAATAAAATAAAAATATATGTTGTTAAAAACATAACATTCATTGGTAGTGTAGTCTTTACACATACGTAATAATTAATTATTTTTTTAATCTTTAATGATTAAAAGTCAAAAATTACTATTTTATTTTTATCAATAATATTTTAATATTTGTATATTTAAATTAATTTATTAAAATGAATAAGTTATAAAGGTAAAATGAAATTTTAAAAAAGGAATAGAAATAATTATAATAAAAACACAATTTAAAACAATATTATATATGCATATGAATACATATATATATATATATATATATATATATATATATATATATATATATATATATATATAAATACATGACAGAGAGATGAATGTATTTATCAAGCATTAAAACAAATATAACTTGTTGCAGTTAATAAGCACAATTTCTTATTTGGATACAATTATAAAGAACTATTTGTTTCGTGATATTAATAAATACACATTGCGTCGCTGAGAACACAGAAAGCAATGAAGACGGAGGCTATTGGAAGGCGAGATCTCCAGCTGTGAATTCGAAGAGTACTGTTTCGATCACAAAGCATGTCATAAAAACATTATTGAATGGATTTTGTATAACATTGATGAGAGAGAATCTCATCAAAATTTACAGATGATTCTTAATTCGCCTTTTTGTTGATTTTAGATAGTATTGATATGAAGTAAATAAATATTAGTTTGTTATTGATTTTACATTTTCACTAGTTATCTTAATATATATATATATATATATATATATATATATTTGTTTATATATATATATATATATATATATATATATATATATCAATATAAATTCTAATTTATTATCAATATAAATTTATTTTAACTGAAAATTGTTAGACATTAAGAAAAAACTTTATTACAATATAATTTTAATCTTATATTGATTACTAGCAAATTAAAGAATATTTTTTGTATATTTTTATTGTTATAGTTTTAAATTCAATATTTAGGTTAAGAAATGCTTATGTATCTATATTATTATATTTTTTTATTGCTGCTATTTAACTTTTGGTAATTATTCTTATGCTTCTTAATGTACATTTTCATCTTAAAATATTAGGTAAATAGAAACACTAACAATAATATTTTTACAAATTTGAGATATAATTATAATAATTATTAATAATATAAATACATTTATAATAATAAAATTTAAATAATTAATATATTTTATACGTGTTTTTTAAAATGAAAATTAAATATATTTTTTTTTATTTATATATATATATATATATATATATATATATATATATATATGTATATATATTGATAGTTTACAGTTAACTAATTATAGATATTATGTTTTTTATTTTAGGAATATCGTATTATTTATATTATATTTTAATTAATAATATATTTTCATTAAAAAAATGACAGTTATGTATTATTTTGAATTTAGATCTTATTTTCAATTTTTTGTCATCGTTACATATATGATTTTATATTATAATTTTTCTAAGCTAATGACATTTAATTTATTATTGACTTATAAAACAATTGAGTAAAAAATTTTGTTGAAAATGAAAATGGAAGAAAAGGTCTTACTATTTTTTTACTAATATTTTCAAAAACGAGAACAATTTCTCTTTTTAAATGAATAGTAAATTTATTATTAAAGATATGTAAAATATCAGTATTTCTTTTTTAGAAAAAAAATTAATTCATTAATTTTATTTTTTTATTTATTTACTGAATTAGGCAATGATTTACAGTACAAATTATTTTTTATATTAATTTTTTTTTTCAAATACTTTGATTTTTCACTATGTTTACTCTTATAATTTAATTAGTTACTCAATAATTTATTTTAAGTAATATTTATTAATAAATGTCTTGTATATAAATTATCAAGATAGAAATACAGTTAATTACATACTAAAATGATTTAGTAAAAAATAATTCAAAAAGATTTGAATATTATACAAATACTTTGTATATAAGCTATCAAATCAGTAAGAAGTTCTTAAAAATATAATCTGTTAATGTAAACAATTAAGTTTTTTTTTTATAAAAAATCGCCTGTATATAAATGTGATTGGTTCGACATAATCGATACCTTCAATATTAAAACAGATAATTAACAACCTCGATAGTACCTAAATCGAGATATCTCGGGGTCCCCATCGATTTGAACTCGAAAATTCTCGTTTTACTAGGCGCACAAACTGTTGATTATATATGAACTAAACAATATCTCAGCAGTTAACATTACACGATTAGTTTAGCACAATCTCTTCACGTATATGAATCGACGCAAGATATCAATACGGTAGCGTTTCAGACATAATTAATCCGCTAGATAATTTATTTTCGGTGGCAACCGATTGGCGTATGAGGTTTTTGATCTCTAGTTTCTTACTGGTTAGGTAATATATCATCGAAGTGTTTCGCTGATAAATGTGTTTCAGGTTTATTTGCAATATCATAAACAGTTCTTTTTTCTATTACAGCTTTTTTATATTTGAGATTTATAATCTATGATTGTACAGCACATCTACATATTTAATGAACAGGCAATTTGTAACTGTATTCATTTTTCAAAAAGAAAATTCATACACATACACACACACATACATACATACATAGAATAATCAACACATCATATACTATTCAAAATATACTATTTTATAATGAACTAGTCTAATTTCATTCTTTCATTGTTTGGAATATTTAAATAAAAATAACTAAACTATCGAGTTAAGATTTGAAAACTCAAATATTTCATTTTTAATCCGCTTCACTGGTATTTATTTAACGATCTTATAAAACTCATGCATTTATGTAAACGAATAAGCAGAGACATACAACATGTAAATTTTAATTCGATTTTTATATATGTACATCAAAAAATAATACAGTAAATTGTATTTTTTTGTAATAATAATATAGGAATATTTTTTTTAAGTTGTAATAAACTTTTAAATTTTCTTATAAATATAAGACAACTAAACAATTGTCAAATAACTAGAATGTCTTTTTCTTTTCTTTTGTACATTTTTTTTAAAAAAGTACTATACGTTGAAAATATATTCAATAGAAATTAAAATATAAATATATTTTTTAACAGGTAAAATCAAGTTATATATTAATTTAATAATATATTTATGTCTTACGTCGTCAATTATTTTATTTTGTAATATAATAAATAATTTTTCTTTTTATTGTTAACTATTTATTTATTAAAAATATTTCATTGATTTATAAACGATTAATAATGTTAATAAATATTTTATAAATTATGATTTAATTCACACACACACATACATATATATATATATATATATATATATATATATATATATATATATATATATATATATATATATATATATATATAAAATTTAATTATATATCATGCTTAATGTAATTTATAAAAAATAAAGAATATGCACTTTCAATTTAATTGTAAGTTATGTTCAATGAAAGCAATATAAACATATGTTCACAAAAACGATGACTAATTTGATATTACAAACAAACCTTGATAAATAAATTACTTTTACTAATATTGTACTTTTACTAAATATAATGATCATGAACAAAGCAATAAATTTTTATGTATATATATTTACAGATTAAATTTTCGTTCAGAAAAACTAGTAAGAATTAAATGTATTGATTAATGATTCATGAATAAATATCAACTTTACTTACAAAATATATCAGTCATATAGTTAGAAAAAGATAAATTTTAATTATTAAACATTCATTTATGTTCATAGCATTAATTACTTAATTAAAAACTACTTGTATTTTAAATAGATTGCAAATTTCTAATTTAAATGGTATGAATTTTTTTTCAATCTAATTAAAATTTTTATATAAACATACATTTATGCGTTTTTGTAAAAGTGTATGGAGAAATAAAAAATGGAAACAAAATTTCTATGAAAAATACATATTTGACAAAAAGGATACAAGAAATAATATCGTAATACTATTTTCCTGCAAACTATTAATCAATCTTCATATTCATTTCGTTAAACGTTTACGAAATTTCAATTTTCCATTTTCCTGATAAAAGAGATGCCGTCAATTTTCGTTAACGACAAAATTGAAAATTCTAATCACAGCGAATAACCGCTCTAAATGACTATCAAGAAGAATAAATGATCCGACTAGTCTGCGTCTATTCACACACTATTTGAGCACAAAAGTTTTTAGCTACAAGCTTATTTGTATTGGTAATACAAGTGAGTATGTATGTGTATGCATACTTTATACTAAATTAGTTTTTTTTAACTTATAACTATGCGTACACTTACATCAATTGTGTCTATGTATGAATATATGAATGTATTTGTAACTATATTTTATACAAAAAAGACAAAGTTGTTGTAGAAGGCACTTCTTCTTGATGTAGATTCGACCGAGGTTTTTGAATAGTGTGAACAATTATTACCAATCACCTGTCTCGTTACACTTTTGATTAATTTTCAATCAATTGTTAGCGAATGATTAATTATTGTATCAGACTACTGACTGAGGAGCATCGGCCTCTTATTCACTGACTAAGCATGTGTTCAGTAACGTAGATACGTACATTTTCTTTTTTTACAAAAAAGACATTTGCTATATTATTTGTAATGTTTGATTATTGTGAAAATGCATATTAGACTAAAAAAGTATTTGTTATTATTAATTAAAAATAACATAAAAAAATCTAATTAATTTTAAGTAGTGTGTTATAATAAAACTAAATACATTTACAATATACATCATACATATAAATAATAATCATTTCTTTATAAATTCAATGTATTTTTTTTTAAAAAAATGAAATAAACTAGGTTATTGCTTATTAAAAATAGGGCGTTTTTTGATATAAGGTTTTCTTACTTTTTAATTATTAAAAAATATATACAATTTGTAAAAGAAGTTCATATCAATTTAATAATTGATGTAAGTACAAAGAGTGAAAAAGTAATTAGAGTACAAAAAGTAATAGAAATTTTACCTAAAATTAATATAAAAAATGATTTTGTTGTATTTATGTATTATAGATAAGTAGTAGAGTTTTACATATACTTAAAAATTATTCATTGCTCATATTCTATCAATTTTATGAAGAAACACCAGATTTTTGGATATTATACATTTGTTTTTTTTAAGTCTGATAGAACTTTAAATTGAATCCTTAACAAAATTTTTATCGAACCTAAAAAAACACCTTATATATATATATATATATATATATATATACATTTATGTGTGTGTGTATTTTTATATGTAATTATATATATAATTTTATTAAGTAATTTCTGTCTTTAAACCTTTTTATAATATACAATAATTGTGTGTTAATTTCAATCATTTATCGAAAAATCTGTAATCTCCGTCACTGTAAAAGAATTACCTGCAAGATAAGCTTAACCTTTCGCCACCTTATTTTTAAGATGCTTGTATTCACTTTTTCTACCCATATAACCATCCGGACCTAATCATAATACTGCCCTTTCATAATATAACTACATGCCTTGAAAGATGATTTTGTTTTGTGTACTTTTTTTAATTGCATTGCTTAGAAGTACACTTCAAGTAAGTAGTCCAAACACATAGCTAATGTAATTTATGAATTTGAACTCCCGCGGTTTTATTTAATTCTAATAGTGTATGTATGGTCATGTATTGTTTATACAGATTAAGATTAAAATTACTTCCGCGATAATTCGTGAATCGAAAATTAAAATTATCTCGTGTAGATATTTCTTTTCAACATGATTACTGGGTACTTGTTTTGTCCATATTTTTTTCTTTTCAACAAAAAGTTAATTGGAAAATATATATAAATAACGAAAAACTTGATCGTTTATACAAAAGGAATCCAAAAACCCTGACCACGAATTGTATTCGGCACGTCTACTTTTTCATACTGTCTACATAATGATTCGAAAAATTAAGTATCGCGTAATAGGTACATAATTTAATTATATTAAATTACATAACGTAAATCTCTTTTTATTACGTTCTTTTATAGTGAATTTTGATTACAAACGTTATTATTCATATACTATTTATTAAAGTTTTTTTTAAATAATTTCTTATATTAATTAGTCACTGAACATGAAAGAGTTTTTTTTATTTAAAGTTTATACAAAAGCTACTTTTAATTAATATAATCTTTTTGAAAAATATTTTTATTAAAAGAACGTCTGTATTATTGTTATAAATTGGTATTTTTAATAATAAATACTAGGTAAGAATGAAAGAGAGATATTTTAAATGTTTATTTATTGAATATAATTAAAAAATATGTATCGAAAAGAAATTACAGTTTTCAATACACTTTAAACGTACAAATGTATATGTTATATTTATTGTAACGAACACAATAAATGGTAAATATATATACTTATATATATATATATATATATATATATATATATACACAAGTTGTGCTCGAAAAAATACAGAAAAATTAAACAATATACCTCAAAAAATTTAACTTCAGATGAATCATAATGAGACAAAAGTATTTTACAATTAAATTTAAAATTAGAGAAAATTCGAATTAAAACGAATAGAAATAAAAGTAGTTTAAACTACGACTTATATATAGAACAATTCATTAATACAAAAAAAATATTTTTAAATTAAATAAATAAGAAAATGAAATTGGGATGGCTTAAATTTGGAAGAAATTCTTATATTAAGTATTCGAATATTTTTCTGCATTTGAAGAAAAAAAATTTAATCAATGTATCTTAACTGTTCTCACTAATGTCAGTGATACATAGGTTTTAAATACTATTAAAAGATTCCAGATAACATAAAGAATCATAGAAAGGTATATTTTAGAAATAATACATAGAGATAAAAAGGGGGATGACTAAATTATGAGGACAATAAAAGTTAAAAACGTTATAGTAAAAATAGAAAAATAAAATAAAAATGAGCTGGTCATATAGCAAGAAGAGAAAAATATTGATAGAAAAATGAAGATAATGATTTGGAATCCAGAAATATTAAAAGATGTTGAAAGAAACTCCGGAATAAATGAGTCAAAAATATAACAAAATTGGTCGATATCAAAAAGGTATTGGATCGTTAGAAGAATAAAATTTGTAGAACAATGAAAATTTTAAATAGCCTGAAAAAATGTTTTTACTAATTATTTAATTAAAACTGTGTTTTTTTTTGATTTCCTTTTCATTTAAATTTTTTGAGAATAATAAAAACAAATATTTTTATCAATGGTCGATCATGAGAGAATTAAATTTCATTAAAATAGTATAACTACTTAAAAATTATTTTTATTAAATATAATTATTTTTCAATGGAAACAATTTCAAATATTTTTAGAAATATATTTCTTAAGTGATTTTTTAATAAAAAAAATATTATTTTAGATTGTACTGATGACAAATTAATTTATTTTAATATTAAAAGAAAATTTCGTAATTTGATTTACAAATTTATATGTACATAAAGTGAAACTGTAACACATATCAATATTCTTAAACCATTATCAATATTTTTAATCAAATAAAAAGTTTTTAATTAAATTTATATCTAGTTTCGCAGCAAGATTATATTTGGAAATAACTTTAGGCTATCTTTTAAATTAATTTTATAAAAAAATGTTCTTGTTTTTAGAGGTTTTTATTTGGAATATTATTTTTAAAATGTGATTTAGTTTCTGATTTAAAAATATTTTTCCGTTAATTTTGTTAAATAATTTTCCTTATTTTTCCTTACAATAACATTTTATATATCCATATATTGATATGAAAGATTTAATCTTTAACTTAATATAATTAAAAATCGTACTGATGAAACCTGATACAAAAAATACATTATATAATACAACTTCTTAAAGACGATATTTAATATTCGATGGCTATTAATTCTGTCCAGAAGCTATTGAAAAACTGTTGAAAAATTTCTCGTTATAAAAGCGATTAGCCGAAGGCTGGTTGGTGTGTAACATGGTCGGTGTGTGACCATGCAAGTAATGGGCATAGAGAATAGGTCAGGTGGGTCGACGGTTCGATTCTCGAACCGGCGCGCTGCTGCGAACGCGCTTCCCGCTGTGTTGTTAATCAACTAGACGAATAATAGGACAACACTGACTTGCAATAATTTCAAACAACACCAATGCTCTGAACGCCGCGTAACACACAAACACATACACACACATAGTTAAATTATATAGTGTACATGCATTTATATAAATGCGTTGTGTTAATATTTAATAACGGATAAATTAGAAAAAAAGTTAATCCGACTAAAGTAATGCAACGTTTATAAAAATTAATATTAGAATATGAACTTCATATTAGTTTAATATTGAGTGAAAGAAAATTCAATAATTATTTTAATTAATTGCGAAAAATATAACTTTAATTATATACATACATACATATATATATATATATATATATATATATATATATATAAATTGTTATTGATTTAATAAAAAAATAAATTAAATAGTTTTTATAATTGAAATTTGTACGAAAAAATTAAAATTAATTTAAGATAAGTTTAAAACAACAAAAATAAAATTTCCTTATATGGAAATATTAAAAAATAAATGCTGTAATATAATATTGAGGAATTTATGAGAAATTTTGGATCAAAATTTATATTTTGGATCAAAATATATATTTTACTTAGTGACCTAAAACATTTTTTGTTTATTTCTTCGTCATTATTGCTTATTATTAAGAAACATAAAAAAACATATTTTATGAGATTATTATTTTCTTTCTATTTTATATTATTGTTTTAAAAATAATTATTTTTTCACAAATTAACTGTAGATTCAAATTACTCGATTCATAATGCATATATGTGTGTGTGTTGCATGCGAACAATTATTTTATGTACAATAACTATCAGTAACTTCTATCAAAAATCTATTTAATATATTTAAAAAATTACAATATTCAAAAAAATAATAATTTAATTTTGTATTTTAGTACATATTCTTTTTACTACTATTTAATTTCAAAAATTATAAATGAAAAAAAATATAAATAAGTGTACAGATAGCACAAATTAAAAAAATAAATTTGAATGTTACAATATTTTTCTGTCAGTAGTATATTTTTTTTTCAATTTACACATTTATATTTCATGTAATATATAAACTAAATATAATGTTAGATATAAATTATTGTTATATAAACTACTATTGATCATTGTTACTGTTTTTGGTATAAAATTAACGTTAGGGGAATCAATTTTATAGCTTTTAAAATTCTTGATAATTTGAACATTTCATCAAATAAAAACAATTATTTAATATGATTCCTTAATCGATAAAAAATTCAACTATAAACGATGATTCTGAAAACAGGTTAAAAATTCTCAGACACCATTCATTACTAGACTGTGATATATATATATATATATATATATATATATATATATATATATATATATATACTAACATTAAATATTTTTTGTATTAAAAAAAACTATTCGACCCGTATCTCAAAAAATTAATAATGATCAAAAACTAAGCTATGATGAGGATAAACACATGAAATTGTCGGGATTATTGGTTATATTAAACCTTTATATCTAAGATACTTATAATTTTCATGTGTGTTGTTTAAGTCACGCGAACACTTACCCAAGCACGTAATAATCGACAGATAATCAAACATAATATCATCCTTTTTCTAATAAAAAATAACAAACTGATGCATGTAAATATCACCAGTTTAACACGTTCGTGCCTTTTCTTCATCTAGTCGATATTATCGTTGATAAATCGTATTTATTTAAATGGCTTCTAGCAACTTTTTGTCCTTCATTGAATTTTATGTAAAAAACTAATTATTACAATATACACTGAGCAACGTAACCACATATTAAACTCTCTCTTGGTCTCATTTATTTTCTGAAGAATATTTATATTAAATAAAAAAACTATCTTTGTGAATCAACATTTAAAAATCATCGAGGTCAATTGGAAAATGTCTGCACGACATATTTAAACACGCTACTTGGTAAAAGATGTAATTTTATTGGTATGCTAGAGTTATTTATAATATAAGAAAGAGTATTTAATATTTACCTAGAAATTATCTCAAAACTACATACGAAAAGCGTTTATTGCAATATAAATAATCTTCAGTATAATATGTTTTATTTATTAAACAAACGTACAAAATTTACTTATATTAATAATTATACATAAAATATATTATATATATATATAATTAAATAGTATTATTATTTAAAAAAATACTTAACTAGTAAATAGTATGTAAATATTATTTCAATTGACTGTAACAAATAAGTAGGTATTATCAATGGATAATGTTTATATTAGACTCCTACAAAGAGTATTGTTTTTAGATTTAGTACTTCTTTAACAAAATTTACTTCCTTATTTCATGTACTAATTAAAATTCAATTCTGAGAAATTCGCAATATTCAATTAATTTCTTGGCGTATTTAAAGCTGTCAATTTTGAGATGAGTTCCAGTTCAGTTTTTCGTTTAAAATGTTATTAAAGTAATTTATGACTGCTCATTAAAAGTTTTTCGCTTTAACAATTTATAACAATATATATATATATATATACACACATACATACATATGTATGTATATTAGAAAATAATTTGATAAAATAAAAGTATGATTTAAAATTACCAGTTTCAATTAGAATATTAAATAACCTATTTTAACTTATCATTCCTGTACAATACTAGCTTGTATAATTTAAATATTTTTAATTAGTAATATATATATATATATATATATATATATATATATATATGTATATAAATTTAAAAAAAAACTCAGTTCACTATCAATTTTTTTTAAAAAAATCAATATATTTTTTCTTTAATAAATATTTTTTTTTATAAAAGGTTTTCCAATTAGTTCTTCAGAAGTTTAAATGTGAAAAAAAGTTATTAATTAATTAGTTATTTATTAATTTTTATTTTTAAGCATAGTTTATGGCATTAATGAAGGAATACAATTTTATTCATATGACCATCATGACTTTTCTTGATAAAGTGCATTTGTTAACTCTAATTTTTATTCACTTTTTCACATAATTGAAGTCCAATTTTATGAATTACACGTTCAATCTTTATTTTTAATACTGCTGTTATTTCTAGTTTATCAATATAAACCAATGATTTCACATAACCCCACAGAAAATAATCAAATGGAGTTAGATCACATAATCTCGATAGCCAGTTGATGGGTTCATTTCATGAAATAATGAACTCATTAAACTTTTGTTTTCATTGAAGTTTTTACAAATTCTAAGCATTGTTGAAGTGTTAAACGTTTCATGATAATTGTCAAACTATACTGAGTTAAAATGTCAAAATTAGTTTAAAAAAATATTTAAACACGGCAGCGACCAATTTAGATGTCAAAGTTCTAACATTCTTATTGGAAAACCCTATATATTATTATAATATATAAATTGAGTATACAATTAACATGCTAAAAGTTATATTTAATGTATTGTATAACCACTTTTTTATTGGTTTACTTAAATGTAAAATATAAGCTAAGTTATATAAAGATCAATCTAAAGACAAAACCCATAAAAGAAAATTAAATAATTAAATATTAACATAAAAAATTCATAGATAGTATTACATATATATATATATATATACCTGGGTCTGTTTTTATGCGGTAGATACGTTACGCAGAAAACCGCATTAAAAAAATCGCACAAAAGAAGACTCAACTTACATTGAAAAATTAGGGATACGTTCCTTAATTTTCAAAAAATGCATAAAACCAAAGCAACAAAGTGAAATTACTCTAAAATTCGCATAAAAAAATCAGAAATAAAGAATGTCTAAAAAAATTTCAATTTGAATAAAATTGGTACAAAACATAACTTTTTTACTTTATTTTTTTATTAACTATTTAATTTAATTCAAAGCAATATATACATATGTGTAATTTATTTTACATTTTTTCATACATATTTGAAAATATGCGGGTTCGTTTGTGAACTGGTGTAAAATCAGATTCATCACTAGAGGAAACATAAACAGAATTAACAGAATTAGCGCCGACTTCTGTCTCGTTCTGTGTTAATTTTTCTGGCGACAATGTACGTAATCGGTGATTAAACTTTGAGACGATGATTTTATTAATAGTTTATGAAGCTCGTGATATTCAGACATACAATTATTTAGCTCTCGTTGGAATTTAAAAGCTCGTTCAGAATTCGTGTCATTAACACGAAAATGAATTTCCAATTGATTACAAAATTGAAGACCTTCTCGAATCATTTTTGCAGTGAAGGGAACGGGGTCTACTTCTGTTTCATTATCTTTTTCTAAATCTTCTACGGTATCTAAACTTATTGCAATAATATCATTGTCACTTAAGGCATTAACTATCCTTTGCTAGCCGAAAATTCCTTATCAGTTTGAGAAGCGAAAGTAAATGGCTCTGATTCCTTCATTTGTTCATAAAACTGAAGAGCTTTTCGTTGAATTAAATAACCGCTTAAAGGAATTCTTAAAAAAAATGCATAAAAAGATATCAAGAAGACATATCAATCGCATAACTTTAAAATCGCATTAAAATAATCCGCACAAAAACAGATCCAGCTTTGTATATATATATATATATATATATATATGTATGTATATATATATATATATATATATATATATATATATATATATATATATATATATATATATATATATATATATATATATATAATACCATCATCACTACATCAGCTTAAATCAGTAAACTGTTAGGCTAAAGACTCATTGATTTTTACTATTCATCGCTTCTTGATCACTATGTTGACTAGGCGAGTTGATTAGGATTTTTTTTATTTGAGATTTATTCCCTTAAATAATTTGCTTTTATAAGTCTAAGTAATCTGTTTACTGCAATGTGACTCAAATGAGACTAAAGAGCTAAACATATGTTTACTTGTTTACTATCATTCAGTTTCATTTGGGTCACCTTATATATATATATATATATATATATATAGTTATACATAAAGTGTATATATATATATATATATATATATATATATATATATATATATATTTATTCAAATTTTGATTGAAACAATTTAAAAGTTATTTTACATTTTTAGTAAATAAAAAAATAACATTAAGAGAAAATTTAAATCACATAACGTAAAAAAAATATAATTAATATAGCATATCGATTCATATTACGTAATGAGCATAAACAGTTGTTGCTCATTTAAATCATTAAAAACCTGTGACCACCTTGTAAGATCAAACGTACCGCCGACAAGCAATTATTAAATTATACGGGAACAGTAGGCTGTGATTGCGTTTTGACCACTGTGTATTAATTAATACGCCCGTGTCTAAAATATTTCTTTATGATTTCATTCAAATCTAATTATCAGATATATTTAAAATAATATTTCATTTTAATATATGTAAGTAATTAATTTCAATTTTAGTGTACCAAAATTTTTCTTTATTTAATATCAGATTCTGTAAATTATTTAGTTGAGTGCTTAACAGTAATGTCATAAATAATGTAATAACATCTGACTGTAGTTTTATCGTTATAGTGAGTTTTAGTAAGAATGAAAATCTGTTTTTAAATTATTTTATATATTTGTGCTTAATCAATTTGTCTTAATTAATTATATTCAATGTATTTTATGCAACATTTAAATTTTAATTCTAAGTATACCTTGTATGAATTACTTGAATTTTTCAACTATATAAATTATCTCATACGAGAGTCGTTTAATAAGTATGGTAAATTTTAAAATTTATGAAAAATTTTTTTACCATACTTATCAAACGACCTTCGTATAGTTTAAGGAGTTGAATAATTAAATTGCAATTTAAATTATTTTTATTATAAAGTTATTATGACAAAAATAATTTTATTTTTCTTAGTAATATATGTAGGGTCATCCAAATGTGACGCCTAGATTTGTGTTTTATTAAAAAAAAAACTATACTCCACCCTATACACAGGTTTCTTTTTAATCAAACACTAATCTAGGCGTCACATTTGGACGACATATATATATATATATATATATATAATCTCTCTCTCTCTCTCTCTCTCTCTCTATATATATATATATATATATATATATATATATATATAATATATATATATATATATATATATATAATATATTTTGATCATATATACAAACTTATATATATATATATATATATATATATATATAATATAATTCCATCGCAAAATTAATGTCATTAATCTGTTATGATCATGAACGATTTTACAACATTAACGATTGTAAATAAACATCATTTACGATTGTAAGTATCACGTTGAGAGGGTGAGGAGCGACCAAAGCGTATGTGGGTCGGTGAGCGTAGCGATTAGGGTTCGTATCCCCCTGGTTAATTGAAAAATAAAATTCTTTCATTTCACACAAAATTCGGAATTTTACGACAATATTTTTTTTAAGAACTATAAGAGTACATGAAAACATTTGATTATGAAAACGTGAAATATTTTACAAGTACAGAGAAAAAATAATCATTTTGTTTGAAAATAAATTAGACGGTTTAAATAAAACAGTAAATCAATTTAAGTGAGAATATTCATTAAATGATAACTCATATGCTTAATTTGTTGGTTTAAAACATACTATGTTATATATATATTTTTAATATATTTATTCCAAATTGGAATATTTAGTAACTTGATAGTTTTTTTTTAAATATAATATTAAAGTTATTACCCCCTGAAAAATAATACTATACTAGTCTTCTTAATAGCTAGTTGTCTTGTTTGTTAACTATAAAAAAACATCAAGTAGTTTGTTTAATTTTATATAGTCTTCTTACATTCTCTTATTACAAATAAAATAAAAAGGACTATAAAATGAATAAAACAAGTATTATACACACGTATATATATATATATATATATATATATATATATATATATATATATATATACACATTTTATTTCTGTATATTTTAATTTGATGTCATTCATTATTTTTCTCTTCATTTCTTATGAGGTTGTAGTAAACTGAGAGATAAATTTCTATATATATTTTTTTTAATTTGATGATTCTAACAGCACTATATTTGTTCCAAAATCACCAAGTAGAAGTTTGCAATACCTTCATCTACAAATTTGAGTTTATGTTTTTAAAACATATTGTGATAGTAATTATATTTAATTTTTCATTTAATTATTATGTGTATTAGTCCTTCATTCTATTCATGTATTTTGAAAATATGATTTTTTTGTTGTTTCTTTTATATCAATCAAAATTGAGTATTACATATTTCAAGACTGATTTTATTGTTTTATAATTGAGTATAAATATTTTATTTGATGAACAAAATCAGTTAGTTCAGTTTCTAAAAAAATTTATTTCCATATAACACACATACACACACACACACACACACACATATATATATATACATACAAGTATATTAAAAAGTAAAATCAGTTTTTAAAACACTACATAAAATAATCAAATCAAGTGTGAAATTCATGTTAAATCGTTTATCTCTTTAACGAACAAAAACGTCAATAAATTATAAAATGTATAGTAGCAACATTTAGCTTATCATAATTTAAATTACATTAAAATTATTAAATACTAGTCACACTTAAATAAGTTTTTTTTACACCTGCTAAAATTTATTCGTTTTCTAATTTGAATGCAGCAAACGATTTATGGCTTTTAATAAATTATATAATATTTTGTACTCATTTTATTAGTTTTTATAGTATGTATGAATTTATAGTTTTTGAATGAGTTTATGCAATGAATGTATTGCAAAATTAGTTTTTTTTAAAATCAAATTTATAATTACATTAATCCTTACAAGCATAGAATATTTTATCTATAGTATATGATATACTTGACTAAAATGGTAATTATAGATGTATCAACACGTTTAGTCTCTTGTATGGAATTAATTTATTTTGTCATGTATATATATATATATATATATATATATATATATATATATATATATATATACACACATAGGTATATGTGTGTAGCAACATAAATTAATATGTAAATATTATAAAATTTATTGTCGAATTCTACTAAAAATTATAATTCTTCAATATAATAATTTTTTTTTATTTCGCAAATCTTTTAAAATTACATATTTAAGGTAAGGATTGAAAACATTTTCGAATAAATAAACAAGTTGTTGTTAATTTAAACTTTAATCTATATATTGTATGTAACAGTAGAAAAGTTGAAGAATAAATATGATTATTTTTCTTAAATAAGGTTGATATTAAAGCAAATAAATTGTTATCATATTAAGTTACAAGTTTGAGTTAAAATCTGTGGTAATAGATATATACAAGGATCGTTTGATAAGTATGGTAAAAAAGTAAGGAAAACTAAATTAAAAAAAATAAATTAATTAATTAATTAAATAACACAATAAATAAATTTACCATACTTATCAAACGACCCTCGTATTTTTTTAAAAAAAGACTACACTTACATCAGTATTTAATTCATATATATATATATATATATATATATATATAT
>CP092088.1:32467506-32490006 GCA_029203775.1 Neoneuromus ignobilis
ATTCAAATATATATATATATATATATATATATATATTATATATAGATGATTTTGTTTATTTTATTTTCGAAAATTCTTCTAAATATTATAGTTTATATTTGGTTTTCAAACATAAATATTTTTTTAATAATGAACTTACGAATTATAATAATTCTCACTTATAATTGATAAAACAATAAATCTCTAAAATTGAAAAAGTAATTTTATTATATATATATATATATATATATATATATATATATATATATATATGTATGTATGTACATATGTATGTATGCATGTATGTAAGTATTTGCGTATGTGTGAATAAGTTCATTAATGTATTTTTAATAATTTCAATTTAAGAACTACTTTCTTTGAAAATTTGAGTTTTTGTAAAACAGGTAAAAATATATTTTATAAATTTAAATTGTATCGTAAATTTTTTTGTAAAAGAAACCAAATTTTTATTTTCCAACCGAAATCTAAAAAGTGATATTTATGCACACCTATCTTCTTTACCAACTGTTGAAATTTGATGAAAATGTAATATGGACAAGTAGTTTCTAAAATATGGTAGTTGAAATGGTAATACTCTTTGTTACGTAATCATGGAAACGCAATGAAACAATGTGCAAATATTAAGTTTTCTTTTAATCTCGATAAAACATTTACAAAAATACTTGAATTGATTATCTGTCGATGGACATTTTAAAGATGACAGAGGAGATATCAATGTTGACTTAAGATCAGACTGTACTAAAGCCTAACTACCAACAAACTCATTGAAAAAGTGCATAGAATTATTGCTGTTGATTCGAACGTGACATTTATAATACTTGAAGAGTTTAGAGTATTCAAGGATAAAATTTATGAGATATTATCAAAAAAATTGAACAAAATAAAGATTTCCGCTCGATTTATGAAAAACTAATAAAAGAATAAACAAACTAATAAAAGACTAAGAGAAAGCATTCATTAACTACTGTAAGGACATCATTAAAAAGGCCAAAAAAATCATAATTTTTTCAATTCTATAGTCACTAGAGATGAGATGTAATGTTTCAAGTACGATCCAAAAAACAAGCATCAAAGTGTATCATGAAAATAATTAAGCTCAAAAAAGTGAGAAAATTATGTTTTCAGAAAACGTAAATGAAATAATGTTCATTTATTTTTACTATTCAAAAGGCATCATTCATCGCGAATTTATTTTGAAAGGTGAAATTGTCGATGATGAATACTCTTTAGATGTTATAAAGCGTTTATGTTGTGGTAACAATTGGGTCATAATAACGATATTCTGAATTTATATTCAAATTTTTGGCCAAAAAAACAAATGTACATTATTCAACATCTACCATATTTTCAAAATTTTTCACCGTGTGATTATTTTTTTCCCAAAAATAAAAATGATTGTGAAAAGAATGTTGTATGATGACGTTGGACACATACAAGTCGTCACCAAGATGAGAGTCATCAAGACTATCTCAAAAATAAACATTAAAATTCATCTATTTGTTGTTTTAACACGCTTAACTTTAGGTATATTGATACAAAAGGAACATATAAATTTGAAATATAAATATTTGGATTTTTGGCAAAATATAATAACAATCTTTCTTATATAAAAAGTTCAATTCCTTTTTCGACTATATACTTAGGGTAATCTAAATGAGACTGAAGGATAGTAAATAATAGTAAGCAAGTAAATATACGTCTAAACCTTTGTCTCATTTCAGCCTCTCTCTCTCTCTCTCTCTTTATATATATATATATATATATATATATATGTACATATATATATATATATATATATATATATATATATAGTATAATTAAGGAAACTTTCTGTTTATACAAAACGAATAAACATTACAACATGCTATTTGCTTATAGCATACCACTAAATATCTAATAACACAAGAGCTAAAGATTGTAAAAAATTTAAGTAGTTAATATTTATATGTTTATAGTATAATAATTTTCTTTTTCATATTAAAGTTGACCACAAACAAATAAAAATTTTAAGAAAAAATATTAAACAATTAATTTTTATAAACTAGAATCCAAAGTAAATGAATAAAAACACGAGCCTTCTCTTTTCACTTAAGTCTTCACAAACACACACATAACATCCAATATCAGCATCTTGTTTTTAATCACTGTACAATTATATGATCGCAATAAATCACTGACGTTTTATTGGACGATCACACGGCCACGAACGCCTTTTATTGTTGATGTTTTAAATTATTTAATTTGACTCTTTTTTTAATGGTGTCTACATTAATGTTGAAACTGTGTTCGGTTGTGTTGTATGTTTTTTCGTATGCTTTATTTTTTTCGATTTTCAATTGAGATATATACATGCTCGAATCACTGAATAATGTTATAACCATAAATTATTAATGGGAATTCAATAAAATTCCATTCATTTGGATTTAATTATTTTATTGGAGCAGTAAGTTTTCAAATTGTTTAAACACATTTTCAAGGTCTGTGAATTTATTTTGAATATTAACTTTATGATACCGATATCAAGATTACATTCACTACTTGTGAAAAAATTCATCCAATTATTAAATAGTAATTGATTAAGCAAATTTCAGTCATTGTCTATCCAGATATATTTATTTCATTTTTTTAGTTATCCTGTTATTAACTTCTTTAATCAAAATTACCATATGTACTTTTAAAATTCTATTGTTATTAAATTTAAATAATAGTATAATTTTTGGCAAAAGAGTTGAATATACAAGGGTCGTTTGATAAGTATGGTACATTTATTTATTGTTTTATTTAATTAATTTAATTAAATTTTTCAATTTAATTTTTCTTATTTCTTACCATACTTATCAAACGATCGTCATATTTTTAATATATGAATATGTATATATATATATATATATATATATATATATATATATATATACATATACACAATTAATTTATTTGTGTTTTTAAAAGTGAACGAATTTTTTAATTTTTTCTATTTTATCATAATTAATAATATTTAACATTTAATAGAACAGTATAAAAATATTTTCTTGTGTTTAAGTGTACAACATACATACACACACACACACACACACACAAAAATATATATATATATATATATATATATATATATATATATATATACCTACGTACATACATACATAAGTATTTATATATCTTTTATTTCAACGAAAAATTGCCTTTTTAAATTCCTAGAAAATCAACATTGATATGTGAAGAATATTTTAGTGACATTTAATAACAAAATATATTTTTTACTCTCAAGAATATCAAATAACGTGTATATATATATATATATATATATATATATATATATATATATATATATATATATTTATATATATATATATATATATATATATATATATATGTATTTGTATATGTATATATATATATATATATATATATATATATATATATTAAATATACATTTATATATATATATATATATGTATATATATATATATATATTAAATATACATTTATATATATTTAAACAAATTAACAATAGTGACAATAACCTTTAAGTTGGTATTAAACGTTGACCAATAATATAAACGATACAGTTTTGTCAATATATCTAAATAAAACATGAAAAAAATCAGTAATCTCTAAAATTGAACAACGTTAACATAAAACCGTTTCTACATATATACCTATAACTGGTTTCAGATTAAGTTGTACCTAATTAACACTATTTTTAAACACTTATCAGTTTAATATCATCCGAAAAACACGTTTTATATAAATCACTGAATGAAATTAAATTCAATCGTTACGTTTCCGTGCTAACAAATTAAAATCCCTCTTGTTATATATATATATATATATATATATATATATATATATATATATATATATATATATATATTGTATATACATATACACAAGAAGTGACAATTTCCAGTCTACAAATAACAATTAAAATTCAGTAGACTATTTCATTTGCATAAATAGTGAGCTTTAGTTACACCAATCTTTGGCTATCACGTTAAATCGTTTTAATTTTTAGTGAACAGTAAAAATTGTTAATTAAATTTGTTCAGTAATTAAGATATTTACATCGAAATTGATGTGAGTGAGTTTAAAAATTTTACATAATTTTAATTCAAATCTTTTTTAAAGTAAGAATGGTAGACATAAAAACGTTTTCTGTATATTTAATTAAGTTCGTATATTCGTTTAAGTATAATATGTATTTCGTTTAAGTAATTGTTATTAATTTAAATTTCATTTATTTTTTACCAAAATATGTTTTTCAAACAAAAAAATTTAGTTTTGTATGTATACATGTTGTACTAAAAATATTTAGTATTCTTACTTATTTCTTTTTGTCTTTCTATACAAGTTATTTAAAAACGATTGAAAATATTGAAATTTGTTAAACATTTTATATATAATTATTAAAATATGTTTTTTATATTGTTGACTAATAAGTCGTTATGCATTTTTGATCAAATGTTTTTATTGAATTAAATAATTTCTTTTTCTGTATTTTATTTGTATAGATTTTATATTAATTTTAGTCAATATTATTTTCTGTGTAATTACCAAAAAAATGTAGATTTGAATCTAGATTATATAATTAAAAAGATTAGTTTAAAATAAATGTAACATCTTTATTACTAACATCTAGTAAGAAATACAATAAAATAAATCAGTATATTTCTACAAAATATAATTTTAATATTACAAATACTTCAATACTAAATCATATTAAGATAACACAATTAAATTTCTTTTATACTCTTGTTTTATGTGAAATGTTATTATTTTTTACTATTATAAATGACCAAAATAGTCACAACCGTCTGTACCAACATATTATAAACATGATTATTGCTGTAAAAGATAAACTCTGAATGCTTTCTTACTGTAATGACTGTAATTATGTTATTTAATTATAATTATAGAACCTAAGTGCGCGTTTGATTAAAGAGTATAATAAAATATGGAAAAAATTAGTTTGAAATGATGCAAAAATAAAATAAATCATTATATTTAATACTAGCATTAATGAGTACTTAGATAATATATACATAATTTGTTTTACGAGAATAAATAGTAAAAATATATTATAGCACATTTTTTTTCGAAAATGATGTAAATAAATAAACATTATGCTTAAAAAATGTATATATATATATATATATATATATATATATATATATATATATATACACTATTAAAAAATAATTACATTTTTAATTGTTATTTTTAAAATTAAATATTAATTAAATTCTATACACAAAACTTATTTAATATAAGATATTTTATTTTAAAACTTTCTTCTAGATTAAAATAATTTATATTTTCAATAATTATTTTCAACTTTATTAGTACAATTTTTTAATAACAATTTCAATTTGTGAATATTTATATAAAAAATTGTTCTAGTTGTTCAAATATTTGATGAAATTGAATATTTTTCAGTTATTTAATATATTTCAATTAATATTTTAATTGATACTGTGTGATTAATTTTTATTATCGTCATTTTATAATTTTAAAATGTATATTTATTTATGATATATTTTCATTAAAAAAGTATAAAAGAATTCTTTTTTTTAATCAATACACATATTTTCGAATATATATATATATATATATATATATATATATATATATATATGTGTGTGTGTGTGTGTGTGTGTGTGTGTGTGTGTGATGAAGTATAAAAAAAAATTGATTTAGTTTGGAAGAAATTATTCAATTATAAAGTTTAATATTCATCAACATTTTAAGAAAAAAGATTTTTGATTAATAAATGTCATAATATTTCGAAAAATCCACAAAACACAAAAAAATATTAAATAGTAAATGTTAGGAATAATATAGAGAGACAGAGAAATATGTAAATAAGAAAAAAATCAAAATTATGGACGTTATAGCAAACTGAAAAGTTTATGAAGTGAAGAGACCGAGGATATATACGAATCACAAGAAAAAAATGACCAATAAACGGAATAAATGGTTTATTGTAAATCTAGAAATATGAAAAAAATTATATATATATATATATATATATATATATATATATATATTTGTGTGTGTGTGTGTGTGTGTGTGGATGTGTGTGTGGAATATAGATATAAGAAAATTAGTTGGTGTGGAATGAGAAAAAAAAGTGTTTGATCGAAAAGTTTTTGAATGGAAGAGAAAAGTTTTGAGATACCTTTGCCCAATAGTGGATAGAAAGACACTGATGATGAAATCGTTATATAAATATATATATATATATATATATATATATATATATATATTTAAAAAAAAACTGGAGAAATATATAAGATATTATGAATAAAATATTTTGAAACTATATAAATTACTATCTCAAACTCAACTAATTTAACCGTAACCACAGACAAATCTGAAAGTGATTAATATAAGCATATAAATGAAGGTTTTTATTAAAATTATATTTTGTAATGTTATGTCATTGATAATATTAATCTTATTTTTTTCTCAATGCAGAAAACGGTCTTTTTCATTGACACTATTTTTATTTTTATTCATTAAAAGTTTTATTTACAAAAAGGAAAAACAATTATAAATATTCAAATAATTATTGAACCTGATTTTATATTTCATAAAATTATTTTTATGTTATAACATATTTATAACACACATTCGTAATATATATATATATATATATATATATATATATATATATATATATATATATATATACAAATATGTTCAGAAGCTCATTAGAGCAAAGAACGAAAGAATAATGAACACATAACAACTAGTATTGAGTAAATCTTTGAGCAACTGAAGAAGCACATTATTCGAAGGTATCGTTTGGGGCTTGTGTTAGATTTACGATGATGGGATTCTACACGCAGTCTCTTGTGATCTAAAAAAGAAGTAACATTATGTCAATGATACGATTAGACGTTAAGATCGTTCGAGACAATCTCAGAATTTAAAGTAGTCTTTGTTCAGAAAAAGATGAATTTTGTAGGTACTGGATACGAGTGTAGATTTTAAAGATTATCGTTCAATGTAAGAAAATCATTTAAAATCCTTAAATTAGATTATTTGTTTTTGTCATTATTAAGTAGTGTAATATGAAATATCGAATTTCATATTATTTCCAATATAATAATCTCAAATTTTATATACAAGACCTAATATAATAATTGATTTTTATTTTTATACAAAATTAATTTATAGAGTTAAAAGTTATATAGGTTTTGAATAATTTTTATGGAGTTATTCATAGAAATTTTCTTAATAACAATGCACTACTGAATTTATTACTATATGCAATTGAACCATAATTATAAAGTCAAATAAAATATTTGTAAAAATTAACATATATGTTTATATATATGTATATATATATATATATATATATATATATATGTATATATATGTGTGTGTGTGTGTGTGTGTGTGTGTGTATGAGTGTGTGTATGTATGTATGTATGTATTTGTGTAAAGTATTTTTGTAATAATTTTGTATTTAAAAAAATAATAAAATATATTTTTGAGATTTGTTTCTTAAAACAATAAATTACTTTTTTGTATTTTTTTCTGTAGAAATCATGTAATAAGTAAACACTATTTAATGTATAATATATATTTTTATAATTATATTTTCTAATTGTTTTGAAATTTATTATATATTCAAATAAATGTTTAATTTAATATAGCAAAAATAGTAATAAATAATTGTTTTTGTATCATTAAAGCATTTTTAATCAATTTAATATTATTAAAAATCATATTGAATAGAAATAATATATTAACAAATTTTCTATTGTAATAAAGTTTAATTTATTTATATAATATTATCAATAATGAATTTAATTTTATATTTTATAATATTATTATATACCTGCTAATTAATATCTCATTAATACATGTTCATTAAACAATTTACATATTTTATTATATAATTGTATTTATGATAAAATCGAAAAACCTAAAATATATATATATTTTTACACATAAATATATATATATATATATATATATATATATAAAAGTAAAAAAAATCATTTATTTATATGGAGAAAAATATCCTCATTTCGAATACCAGAGACTTGTACTCAATAAAATAATATGTTCTCTTATTTAATTGACTCAAATCAATCTGAGTTTCGTTAATTAAAAATAAATCGTTATCTTCTAAAGGAAATGTTTAATGCCAGCACTAGACACTTAACGTGTTTGTTACATGGACACGCACTCCCCAAGAATTCCCTTCTTATTGGTTTCTTATCGACTTGGAACATTTTTATTTCTTTCAGTTTGTATATCGCAGTATTGGTTTATCTTCGGTTGTCATAAACCCACGCACTGTGTATTTGTGGTGTAGCTTTTTTGTTTTTCTTTATTGCCGATTTTTATATCGTCAGTATCTTGAAATTATTATCTGATTATACAAATATGAGATTTATTATATAAATTATTGAAAAATATAAAAATGTACATTTATATATATATATATGTTTTATATAATTTATTTTATAATTTAAATTTAATTATATTCACTTTAAAAAAAAAATTATCGGTGTAAATAACATGTTTATATTTGTGTAAGTAGCATATATATATATATATATATATATATATATATATATATATATATATATATATATATATATATAGACAGAGAGAGAGAGAGAGAGAGACTCAATTTTAAAATAACATTTTAAAATAGCGTTCATTACTAAAAACCATTTAAAGTTTATTAATTCAAATTTCAAAGAAAACATTAAAAATATTTGTTATTTACTCAATATTTGAAATAATACAAAATAACTCTCATATATAGTATAATTTTAGTCCAATAGTATAATTTGAAAGTTTGAAATATAGTTCTATATTGTTAAAGTTGGTTCTTAAAAACCAATAAAAAAATATTAAATTAATAAAAGTAATTGAACAAAGAAAATTATATAGTATATACATATTTTTCAATATTAGATATTAATTTTTACTAAAACTACGAAAAAAGATTGAGAGAAAAATAATTCCAGGAAGAAAATCTCAGAAATAGTTCAATATTTATGATATTAATTTAAATATGACTACATAAAATAATATAAATTCTAATAACTGTTAAAAAAATATATAAATTGACATTCTATATGTGAAGATTATTGAATTACCAATAAATATCAAAAACTATAATACGTTATTAGAATTATTACATAATTTAAGATAAATATTTAAGGGATATTTAAAATATTTTTTTGTGTTGCTATTAAAAAAATGTAAAATATAATATAAATTCTCAACAACCAATTATTCGCTTTAATATATTTTTTATGTTTTGTCTTATAAACGTCGTTTTTTATTTTACTACCATTTACATTTAAAAATTTTCAGTGTTATTTATATTTTTTTAACTGATATTTGTTATAAAAAATATTAAAATAAATTTGATTTTTTAAACAAATCATATTTCATATAATAATCATTTTTATTTAGTTGTGTTACGAGATTTATATATATATATATATATATATATATATATATATATATACGAGGTCGTTTGATAAGTTGGTAAATTAATTTATTGTTTAATTTAATTAATTAATAAAATTTTTCAATTTAGTTTTTCTTACTTTTTTACCATACTTATCAAACGACCCTCGTATATATATATATACACACTTATTAACGAGGAATAAATTAATATGTTTTTTTTAATATTTCTAATAACTTAAAATTCAATTTGTTAAATTTTAAAGTTATTTCATTGTAAAGAAAAATGACTTCATTATACTCCAAAATAAAATATTATTGAACGCAGGCTAATAATTTATATGCAGACTAAGTTCACCGTAAAAAAAATCAAAAAATTAGGTAATTAATTTCAACCAATAAACAAGCTTGAGTGTGAAATTAGATAGAGGCGACGATTTATCAACAAATGTGGACATTTATTGTCCGGTAGTGTCCATACTAACAAGCCAGTGCTTTATAGAGATCACTGGCGCAGGCCGGTTATGCAAATGAAGCTCTTTGTCAATCCGGATTGTCAACCTCAGTGCTCGGATTCGCAATCTAATACAAACTAACGTCATCCATAGAAATAAGATTTTTTTATTGTCATTTTTGTTTGTAAACTATCAAATATACTAACAATAAAATTGTTTTTATTCGAATGTGTATTCACACTTACACACATACATACATACATGCATGCATACATACATACATATATATATATATATATATATATATATATATATGTGTGTGTATGTGTGTGTGTATATTTGTACGTAAATACTATCAACATCTTGAAAATTTTATTAAAGATAATTAAATAAAAATTAATGTATCTCAAATTTATTTACGGTTATTTATAAAATATAAGAGAAAGAATTAAAACTGGATAATTAATAAAAAAAATAGTTCAATAAAGATGTTATCTTCAATACAAAAATAAAATACGATGTATCATTGCAACGATTTTCTAGTTACATCGTAAAGTTTTGTATACTTAAAACAGGCTAGATTCATGTCTATAACATCAGATCAGTGCAATAAATTATCGGTATGTCTCAATCTGCTAAGACACCAAATGTCATTGTCAAGGAATGTGGATTTAGTGGGCATAAAACACGGTGGCTCGTGATTTTAAAGCCCACTTAGTGCGCTGGTAATTCACACAAACTCGTTCGTTGACGTCGTCACAGTTTATTGATTTTTACATATATGTAAATATAAATAAATTTGGCACTCAAAAAATAATGCAATATTGAGACTACCTTCTTGACGCCTACACTTTATTCACGCCTGTTCGATATTTTTTTTAATTCCAATCACGATCAATCGATATGTATCAATTTAATCGTTTTTTCCTCATGTTATCTACTTCTATTACAAGAAAATGTTCACTGTAAAGTATATATCACTTGTAGAAATATGAAATGTACAACTATAAAATTAATGATTTCGACAAAAGTATATTTTTCAAAATAAATTACTTCGTTTTCAAATCTTTTTATACAAAATAAACAAATAATATATTTTATTGAAAAGTTTACGTTGTTAACTAAAATTTATTACAGATTTATTTATAGTAAATATAAATAATACCTAATTAATTTTTATGATTATATTTTTTCAAACTGAATAATCATATTGCATTTTTTATAATTATATTAAAAATTATTTTATTTTTATTAGAATTTTTTATTATAAGTTAAATATCAAAAGTATGAAATGTATATAATTTTTTTTATTTTTATACTATGATAAAATTTATTACCTATTTTTAAATCATTAATTATTTTATCGCATATATTAAAAATAATTAAAAAATTATAAAATATTATTTTTTAATTAATTCTTTATTTTACGTATTGTATTTAACATTATTTTTTCATGATTTTAATAAAATATATCACATACATTTTTTATAAATATGTTGAAAATATATATTATTTTAATTTCATATAATTCATATTCATTTCAGATATATGGAAATAATATAGAATTTAAAATTTCATATTTATATTATTAACTAACCAATTGTATAATGAAATTCAATTAATTGTGTTAAATGTAGTATCACTTTATATAAAAAAAACATACAGTATTGAGAAAGACAACGAGAAACCATTACCTTTAATTAAGGAAATTCAATTCAATTAAAGTTTTCAATTCATTATCTCAATTAAGATATATTCCATAGTACAAGTTTCATTGATACTGCGACAAAGCACTAAAGATGATGATGATGGCTTACATTAAATCCATTTCAGTCAGAAATAAATTGTCATTAACATCAATATAACCATACAAAATCTTCAAATGTATATTAATATATTATTAAAAAATATTGATTTCACTAATTTAACAAAACATTAAAAGATTAACAATATGTTATTGTACATATAAATAAATTTTAAAAATATAAAATCTACAATTCTAGATCTATAATATATTTAATTTTTTTATTAGTCGTATAATTTTATTATTTCAACAATTACTTAAATATTATGAGTTTAATATTTTGTTAATAATAAACATATAAAATATTATTTATAAAATTATTACTTCTATTAAAAATGAAATATATATAATTTAATTTTTAATTTTTAAAAAGTTAATAATTTTCATAAAAAAACATTTTTTTTTCTATTAAGTATATTAAATTATTAATAGTAAAGTGTATTATAATGTGTTAATTTTAATAAATATTGTAGTAATAAATATTTATTACATTTTGAATAATAAACATAATATATAATAGATTTAATTCTGAAATAAATAAATTAGGCGATTTAAATTCGATTTAAAAACGTAACAGTAATAACATTAAAGCTGTTCGATTTTAAATATTCTCTAAATTATAAATTATATTAATATATTCTTATCGTTATAAATTTATAACTTGAATTAAATTTTATTGTATGACTAGTTTTATTACTCTTGTTAGAGTTAGAATTAATTAGTAATATTTTCTTTTTATGATGTTAATATTAATTGCAGATACATGATATTTTATCAATAAAATATTCATATTGCGTAAAATTAACTTTTATATATAAAAAATATTTGAGAACATATGATCAACGTGAATTATGTTCTTAGTACTCTAACTAGAAAAATAATTAATACATTTATTTTTATAAATTTTAGTTCGTGTATTTACACATTTTAAATTCATATATTCGATTTAATAGGATGCACAAACATTGTTATCTTATATTGATTGCATTATTAGTTTATGTTTAAAAAATGTATTAATAATTAACAGATGTAAACTATCTTAAAAATAATATTAATAAATCATATATAAGAATGAAAGAAACATGATTTGATTCATAAATTGATTACATATATATATATATATATATATACATATTTATATATTGTATATATGTATGAAAAAGTACAGATCATGAATAAAAATAAAGATTAAAATGACTTAATAACAAAAAACCTTACTTACTATCAATGAATACAAGAATTCACTGACCGTAAATAATGTCCAATAAAATGTCACTAACTTAATTGTGCGTCTACAAACAAGTTAGTTCTGTTTTTGAGGAAATTAAGACATTAGCATCGTCTCCATCCTATAACTATGTAATTTAAAGTCAGTATCATTCTTACAACCCACGTAATCGTTAATGATTTACTATAAAAGAACACATTTATGTTCAAGAGATTATTGCAAAAATAGATAATTTAAATAAATAATTTTACACGACTACTGACATAAAGATTATATTGAGATTATAACATATTTTTGATAATTTTTAGTAATAAATTATACAGAATACACAGATGGTTTGATATTTACATTTTAATAATACGCCAATGAATACATACACACACACACACACATATATATATATATATATATATATATATATATAATATATTTATTTAAAAAAATATTTAATTTTTGTTAAGATGCAGTGTTATTTTACTTTTGCAAGTTTCTCTCATAAAAATGAAATATTAACATTTTATTTAAAATACATTTTTATTACTTATTTCTTAGCGTATATTTTTTTTAAAAAAAATATTAATTTCGTAGTTTATCCTGAAAAAAATAATTATATTTAAATACTTTTTTATTTAAATGAAACTACAATTTTCGATGTGAAGATTAATCTAATAACTAATGAATATATTGATCATTTGAAGTTTTCTAGTACAATGAACTTAATTTATGATGAATCGATATTGTGGTGTTGCTGTCATATTGAAAAATATTGCATTTATACAATATCGAATAAATTAAATTTGTTATCTGAACTATCAAGATGAAAAAAGAATTAACATTGATATTTTCACTAATTATAGAAAATCATTGTAAATGGAATCTTTTTTAGCCTGTCAAATAGACTATAGTAATTTTTTTTCATTATTGAAGTTATTTCGAAGCTACTGAAATAAATTCATCTCATATATAATACTTTTTTATATCTTGCTTTCTAAAATAAATGTTTACTTTAAATAGTTAAATTAGACACCTTTTTATTCTTATTTTTTATTTCATTGAAAAATAGTGAAAATCCATATCAAATAAACAACGACAAGAATTTATTAACAGTTCAATTTTTTTTTTTCACTTAATTTTTAATCTATCTACATATCTGTAGTTTTTAAATATAAATTAAATTTGTTAATCATGAACAATATTTCTTTATTTGCTTACATTTGGTCTTTGAGATATCTAATACCTCATTAAGTAAAAAATTAACACTTTATTCAAAACATTACTTCTAAGGTAAAAAATGTTTTCAAACATATGTTCATCTTAAAATTTATAACTCTAGTTAAATCTTAAAATATATTTTCTGGTAGATAATAACTGTTATTATATCCATTTTGCAAATAATATATTTTTTGACTGAGATCTTTTAAAAAATACAACTTCTTAATTATACTTTATTTATTAATATTTAGATTATGACGATTATTTTGAATAAAATCAGATTATCAAAAAATCAAATGTATAATTATTACAAAAAAAGTGATTATATATATATATATATATATATATATATATATAATTGTTTTCAATAAAAATATTTCATATAATACAACATTTCAGATATAATAAACGTAATTTCTAAGAAAATGTTTAACTAAATTTCATTGGATTAATTCTAAGAAAAATATAAACACTACCGTAACAACTAACTTACTGGAAGCAATCATTTAATGAAAGACAACCTTTCGTCTTTATTGGAGTTGCTCTTCATGTATTATCTGATCAGTCGTCTTACTTAATTTACTTTTTGTATGTCTTGTATTTGTCTACATTTGCGTGTGTTTTAAAACCGTGCCTGTTAAATGATAAAGGTGATTTTCACAGTTACCATTAATTTATTTTTGATTTCATTTATCATGTTTTACATCAATGTAAGTTTACTTATAAATATATGTATGACAGATATACATGCACACACACACACACACATATTATATATATATATATATATATATATATATATATATGTACAATAATAAGAGAACTGACGGAATAAGAAAGGAAACAAAAGTCACGGAGGTTGTAGTAAAATTGAGGAGTTTGAAATAAAAATGCACCAGTCATATAACAAAAACAGAAAACTACTAACGAATAAGAGAAATTATTAATTGGAACTTAGATAAATAAAAAAGTCCAGGAAGAAACTTTTGGAGAGATAGGAGGGAGACATAAGAAAATTCTTAATGGACTGAAAAAGAAAAACATTAGATCGATCAAAGTGGACAGTTTTGAGAAAAATCTTTATTCTGTAGTAGATAAAAAGAGGATGATGATAATGATTATATATATATATATATATATATATATATATATATGTGTGTGTGTCTGTGTGTGTGTGTGTGTGTGTATGGCAACTGAAATATAATTAACGTTGTTAAAATCTATTTCTTAAATTTACAATAAAATCAAACATACACCTGCGCTAACATCCTACTCACAATGATCGAAGCACTGATTTCGGAATAGCGCTATAAATTAAACACTTCGATAACCTAAAAACAGGTATACACACCATTATCTGCAGATGACAGCACATTGAATAGCGCCTTCTACCACACCCTCAATTCTACAACAGAAACAACACTATTAGTATCAAATTACACTAAATATACGTATCCTTCTTTCTTCTATAAACTCTAACAGAAGTAATTTTTGATACAAGTATAAGTCCATAAGTCGATGTCATTTCTAAGTGTTATTTCTGATATTATTACATTAAATTTGTTTTCTTTTCTTTTTTCAATTAAATACAGGATATTTATTGTAGTTTTATAGATGATACTTTCATTGTTTGAGTAAATAGTTTCAATTTTATTTAAAATGCATGTATATATTCTTATTTTTACATATGTAAAAGTGAAAATTATTTTATATCTATTGAAAAATAATATTTCTTATTTTATCATGATAAAATTTTGAAATATTTGAAAATTAATTATTACAACTATAATTTATCTTGCAGAAGGATCGTAAAACTAAAAACATTTCAAGAATGTAAAAGTTAACTATAGAACTAAATAAAAAAATAATCGTTAAATAGTGAAATCTATTTAGATTAGTTACATTTTTTTGTAAGAAATCAGTTAGAGTTGAATGAAAAGAAATACTATAAATCTATTAAAAATTCCAATTAAATGAAATGTTAAAATGATGTTAGAATGTTTGATTACAGGTTTAGATTCTGAAATTCACAGTGTTTGGCCAATTATCTCATAAAGTGTCGCCAATTATTTCTTATATATTTTTTGCATTTTTCACTTCGATGTATAATTACAAATATATATATATATATATATATATATATATATATATATATATATATATATATATATACAGAGTCATCCAAATGCGACGTCTAGATTTGTGTTTTATTAAAAAGAAACAAATAAAAAAATACACATATTTTCCTATACACCATCTTATACACATGTTTTTTTTAATAAAACACAATTCTAGGCGTCACATTTGGATGATCCTATATTGTATATATATATATATATATATATATAGAGAGAGAGAGAGAGAGAGAGAGATAAAATTCCTTTTATTGAAAATTTTATTATAAAAAAAAATTAATTAAATGACTGAGAAACATAGATCAAGTAAATCAGTTATATAGATAAATAAACGATATGACCCGGAAGCATTTGCATCGTATTTCTGTAAAGAATTGAGGAAATAAACGATACAGCGGTATATTTCAAGAACAACGAGCCATGAACAAAAAAAGTACAAACAGATATATCGTTTATAAACAATGAATAACGTTTATGCAAATTGTAATTGTAATTCATCTTTTAGAACTGGTATATTACAATGACGTTATTATATTCTATATCCATTCAATCGTATAATACTACTAGTGTTAAATGAAGACTATTCAACATGTCTCTATTGTCGTTAGAAGCTGCTGTATGTTAACTAACAATATTAAAATTTTAATGGTATAACAAAATGATGTTACATAGATTTAAAGAAAATCAATGTGAACTATTTCTGGAATATATTTTTCCCTCGTTTAACTATGTACAGATCAGTAATTAACACAAAAACAATTCATCATTGTTACAAGAAACGCTGATTTGACTGCGGAGAACGGGTAAATGAAAAAAAACGAGTACCTTTTCCAAACGCATAAATTATACTAGTTTTAACGATAAACTGTTGAGGAAATGTCTTTCATGTTTATTGCAGTACCCTCGCTAATTTTATGTACCGACATAATGATAATAGTCATATAATGTTACTTTACCTATTACAAGATTTGCGTACTGATAACAATTTATATTGTGCTTTTTGATCGATTACATTTTTAAATATTAATGTATTTATAAATGAAACATTTGAGAAATGATTAATATGAGTGTAGCAAATTTAAATTAGTTAAATAAGTGACATAGTAAAATTGAGTTATCCATCAAAAAAATAATTTAATTAAATGAAAATATTCAACATATCCTTTTACACACACATGTATATATATATATATATATATATATATATATATACGTCTGTGTGTGTGTGTGTGTGTATTTGTATGAGTATGAAATATGTATTTTTTAAAAGTGTACTTTCAGGTAAAATGTATTTTTTTATATATAAATATAATAGTTATCTTATTTCAATTGAATATCTTAATATTTTTAATGTACTGGTATTGTCTCTAAACTTTAATTACTTTTAAGTCTTTTTTTTAGAAAAAAAAACGTTATTTTAATCAATAATATTATTTCTGACCGTATTACAAATCTTTCATTTTTGTCTACCTTTTAATTTTTAATCAATAATTACTACATATACGAGTATATTTTCTTAAATGTTATATTCGTTTATTTTTAAAATAACAAATAAATGGAATTTAAAAAAATATCAAGCACGATTTAAAATTAAAGAAAAATACCCGCATTACTATAGTGTTTAGCAATGATATTTTAGATATAAAATTATATACACGCGCACTCATTTACATTCATGAATACATGTGCTCACTCGACTTATTTAGCACACATCAAATATATATATATATATATATATATATATATATATATATATGTATATTATAATTAAAAGTATATAATTTCGGTATATTACAAGAAATAATATTAAAGCAAAGTTAAAATAGTAAAGTGAATTAATAAAAAATCAATTCAAAACTACACAACTTCTATTATTTAAAAAGATAAAAAAATGAAAATACTAAATAAATATGAAACTAAATTTATTTTTCATATTACTTAAATATTTAAGAAAAAAGTTAATAGTTATACAAAAATAAAATTTGAAATAAGTTATTAAATATTTCATTGGAATATATAGATACTAAAATAAAAAAAAATATATATTTACTAAAATAAAAAAGTCAAACTGCGAAAACTATCAAAATAATTTAATAGAAATCTATATAAAATATGTAATAGGTAAAATTTAAATTTAGTAAATAAGTCTTACTGGCCAGTTTTAATTGTAGAATTTTAAATAAGAATCTCGTCGTGCTTAAGTAAATATGTCGTTCATTATTAAGAAAATAATAGGATAGAATCTGTAATTCTAATACCAATAGAACGTGAAATTTATTTATATTTTTATAATTACTTTATATGTCTTAGTATATAAAATAATTTTGTATTTAAAAATAAGTGTAAAAAAATACAATAAAATCTAATGGTATTTTTCAAATTTAAAATGAAGTATTAGTTTTTATATATTTATAAAATTTAAAAAAGATAAGATTCAAATTATCAAGTAATTTAATAATATTTTCATAAAGTTATCATAAAAATATATAAAAATAATTTTATTGTAAGATTTTGTAAATTTAAAAATAAATTTCATTATATTTTAATGTTATGTTTTTATAAATGTTGAAACTAATTTTAATATAAAATATGAAGGAATAAATATTAAATGAAAAACTATTAAAAGGAATAAACATAAATGAAATAATATATTTAAAAATATCAACTAAAGTTGTATAAGTATGCAGCTGTAAAAGAATATGATACATTATTTCTTCACAAAAGGTAATAAAATAAAATAAACGAAATAATTTCAAATTTAATATTTTATTAAAGAGAATATCATCATTATAATTTAGAGAGCATTTAATATATTGCAATTGGTTTATAACAAAGTACGGCGTAATTCACTTAATTTTTTGCAACAAGGAACAATTTCACAAATATTGATATTAAAAGATAAACGTGCCTGACTTAATAACTTATTTTACGACAATTATGTACATCTTATTTTTAAAACATAAATATATGTAAATGATTCATATTTCAGAAACGTTTTTAACACATACGCAACGTCTTAGAATTATTAATAATCACAATTTCACTGGTTTAAATTAAAATTTGTGCCACATCAACGATCATGTTTAATAAGTTCTAAAGGTTGACATGTAGTTATATTCGAGTCTTTGTTATGCTTCTTGTTATCTATATTATTGACGGGACTCTTCGATCTTGATCTATTTTTAAGTCTTTCCACCTCAGCTCTAAGTTTATTATGTGCTTCTTCATCGTCACTTTCAACATTAACAATAATCTCTTCATCAGAATCTGATATATTCCCACCACTCGATTCATATCCTTGAGCCATTCGCAATGATGTTGTTGCGGCCAATAAAGCCGCTGCAGAACTTGGTACTAAAGCTTTAAACGCACTATTTTCTCCTCCCATCTGCAGTAACGTTGAGGAAGTGACTTGCGGACCGGAAGTACGTTGAGTGGTGGTCGTAGTATGAACTGAGCCAGGGGTGGAACCTTGGGAAAGAACAGCCGTCTGTTGGTATCGTAAACCTGCCGTGGGCGATGGAGTCAATTGTTGATGATGATGATGATGTCCTCCGAAATGCTGAAGAGAAGCTGGAGGAGGTGACTGGCGGGAATGACGAGCCAATTGGGGTGAAGATCGTTTTAGTAGATTCATGCGTTGGTGACGTCTCCATTTTGCTCGTCTGTTAGAAAACCAAACCTGGTTAACAACGCAGGGTATTAGTACACGAAAAGCAGGTTATTTGTATGCGAGATTTTATTACTACGTTTACCAATTAGATCGCTATATAATCAATTATTTAGATTACATAAATTTTAAAATCATCTTTTTTATTTAGAAGATATTCTAGAATAATTTTGTCTACCAAAAATAATTTTATTGTTTTTAAATTACATACATTATTATAATGTAAGATAATTATTGGATAATGTTCATTTTTACAGAACCAATATTTTGATGCATTTTTGTTATTATTTAATCAAATTTGATTTTATTACATTCAATTTATTATTTTTTTTATTCATTCATTAACCTGCTTTATTTTATAGTGAATTTTGGAAAGAAACATTTTTTTAAGAATATATTAACAAAATATATTAAAAAAAATATTGTACATAATTTATCTAATAATACTTTTCTTAAAAATAAGCATTGTGTTGAAGTGAGTACATTATTTGTACCATTATATTATAAAAAATATTAACATTATTTAATAATTAAAAATCACAATTTTCTATTTATATTTTTTTAATAATATAATTTCTATTATTATTAGAAAATGTGCATCATGATTTTTGGTAAACGTAGTATTTGTGTGAAGAAAAAAATATTTACCTGAACACGAGCTTCAGAAAGTGATGTCTTCGATGCGAGACGTTCTCGCGTTGATACGCATGGATAGTGACTTTTTTCAAATTCCTTTTCTAGTTCTTCTAATTGGTCGGGGCTAAATGTTGTACGGTTTCTTCTAAACTTTGGCTGTTCAGAACCATCAATACTTGAATCGTCTTTACCATCAATGTCTACAAAGAAATTAGTGTTCATTTTGTATAATAAAAACAACCATTTTGGGTATTGAATTTTAATATTGTATGTATGTTAGTTTGTATATATATATATATATATATATATATATATAGACATATGTATCTATGTATGTATGTATGTATGCATACATTTAAAAAAAATATTAGTTACTCACCAATAATTCTTGGTACACCTAAATCTTGTGACAATAATCCAGAAGCCGATAAATCATGATGATGTATAACAGAACCAGGTGAAGCACTAGAACCTGGAGATCCTAGAACAGATGCTCCAGAAGCTGTAGATCCTTGATGTGTTAGACCCATTCCTACAGCGGCTGCAGCAGCCGCCGTTCCAGGCCATAAATGTGAGTGCCAAGGAAATGCAGCAGCATAAGGATGTGGATGATAAAGTCCATAACCAGCTGCTCGCGCAAATTCTGCAGCCGCTCTTTCTGCAGCTCGGTTTCTCAAAATTCTATTAATACTGCTTACTGACGGAGCAGTTGCATTTGTACAAACACCTATAAAATATATTATATTTTATCCTGTATGTTTGTCACAAATTATTTTGTAGAAATTAAATAAAAAAGAATTATAACTTATTTTCGGAAAATTAATGGAATAATAAATGTATACTACACTCATATATGGAAATTAAAATCGTAAATATATATTTTCCATATTAAGAACACAAGTTTAATATGAAATATATTTTTTTTTAATAACTGAACTATTAATTCATATATTTGCTTTATATAAAAAAACTGATTAACAAAGACCAGACAATTTATCTGTAAAAGAATCTTCTAGAAATATTCATAAATTCGTCATTAAATAAAATATCATTAAATTACATAATTAATTTTAATTGTTATATATATATATATATATATATATATATATATATATATAATTCGAACAATTTTTTTTATTTATGCATTCAATTAAGAACAATATATTTTTAAAAAAATTAATTGAATTTGTGAAAAACTTTTTAATAATAAATCAGGAATAAATGAAAAAAATAAATTCATGCATACTAATTAGATTATTTTTCGATAATTTTTTTTCATTAATTTTGAGGAAGTATTTATTAATAATTTTGTTGTTTAATACTTATTATATTTTTTAATACCAAAAGATAATATAAATTATGCGAATAAAAATTTAATAAATTATCCGTCGGCGAAATTATCTGTGAAGAGTTTTCGATTAAACGGCGGATGTATAATAAATATCTAATAAAAATAGATAGTTTTAAATCATTTATATTTATTTGAATATTTATTGTCTTAAAAAGCATATATATAATATTTAAAAAGAAAAAATTAATTAAAAACACTAATAAGCAATACTATTTTTGTCATAATTTTTGGTAAAAATGTTTCAATATATTCTAATCTATTAACCGAAAATAGAAAAATGTTAATTACTGTATTATTGTAATTAAGAACTTATTTAATTTTTTATTAATTAATTAATTAGTTCGTTGACAGAAAGAATATATTTAATGTTATTTTTATACATACAGTGTATATATATATATATATATATATAATGTTAATTAATAATTTTTTATATATTATATATTATATATATATAAGATAATTATTTTATAAGTTTTGTATCATTTTTTTACTGGCAAGTTATAAAAATACATAAATAAAATAAAATTATTTCAAACCTTTAAATGACAGAAAAAATGATATG
>CP092088.1:32500006-32512506 GCA_029203775.1 Neoneuromus ignobilis
TTTCTATTGAAATGTTTTATGTACGTATATACATGTTCTTATTTTCTATTACTGGATTTATAACATTTTATTTCTAATATTTTTTATATTAATTGTCCTTCAGAATAATTTACTTTCATTTAATATTAAAACACATATGTTATGATAACATCTAATATATACAATATATATATATATATATATATATATATATATATATATATATATATATATATTTGAAAAAAATATTGTATATTTTTCCTTTTTATTTGATATCACTGTGTTATAAAAAAAGAAGCAAAAGAACTAAAAAGTTGTTTTACTACCAAGAAACCCATGACTGAAATTCATTCATTGATTCTAACATGAATTATTTATTAGATTTTTGACTATAAAAATTTCTATGTCAGATTCCATTCGTTAGTCAACTATTTGAAGAATTTTTATTTGATAGAAGTCATGAAAAAACAATAAATAAATCAACAATACGACTTTAGTTAAGGCAGTTATAATATTTGTATTTATTTTTATTAAATAATATATATTTTTAAATTCATAAGCATTAAATTCATTATATGCTTTTTCATGTCTACCTATACATTTACTTAAACATAGACACACAAATTCATATTCATACATACAGACATACATACATATATATATATATATATATATATATTAGGTATATATATATACGCATAAATTCATACATTTTTAAGTAAATTTGTCCCATAATAAATTAAATATTTTTGAATTATGCACTCAAGTGGTATCACTAATTTTTTCGTTCCAAAAATATAAAAATATTAAATAAAATGAGTTAGATTTTATATTTATTTTATAGTAGTTTTGATAGTATATAACTTTTTTCGTCTTGTTTATTCATTTGTGTATTTTTAATTATATGCTTATTTGAATTATAATTTATCATTATTTAACTTTCTTATGATAAGGGAATTTTCATAAAAAATTAATTATGAATTTATTTTTATGTAAATTTTAATATTTTAAATGTTTTTTTTAATATTTACAAAAGTAAATAGTAAGAAAAATTAAATCAATTTTTAAAACCGTGTTCTATATTGTAGTCAAAAAAAATTTCTTGTACGTTTAGGTACTTAAAATACATATATAAAATTTATCTCAATTTAAATGAAAAATAAGATTGTTATATTTTTTCAAAATATGACAATTTAAATATTTTAATTCGCAGCTATCGGCAAAGAAATTTGTTTTTATTTTATACGATTAAATGAACCCTCTTTTTAAAGAAAAAACTCATTAATGTATCCATTTATGTTTATTATCTAAATTATTTTAATAATCATACTGTCTTGCATGTTTGTCCCTATTACATAATCCTACCCCACGATAGAAGCAAAAATCAAGTACCCCAGGCAATATTTCGTATATTCGATCGACCTGCATATCTCAGCATAACGTAAAGTAAGTAAACTATCTTGAACAGGAACGCTGGCGGCACAAGAATAAAAATTTTTCAAAGGCAGCGAGGGAGAAAATTTTTGAGTTACTATAAAAACTTGTTTGACAGACACATCGGCTACTGAAAATATACACCACCTCGCATGTCAAACGTTTTATATGGATAACATCGTTCAATATAGAGTTCATGTTATTGAACAAAGATGAATTTACTCGATTATATCTAATCAATATGTCTTTCTTGTTTATTTGCATGTGAAATATATATTATCTAAAATTATGACAATCTGCATGAACAAATTGTTCTTGCGTTCGGGAATTTGATGCGCAGAAGCAAAATAATTTCAAAGCCTAACGTTGTTCGCCCAAAAGAATTTCAAATAATTGCTCATGATTACAGAGAATTGATGCAAGAGTAATTTTCACGCAATGTGACCTCATTTACGATTTTTATACTTGAATAAATATGTAACTGTTAATAAAAATTATTATTATTATATATATATATATATATATATATATATATATATATATATATAATATTTTTAGAAGAAATTGAATATTTTATTTTTATTCAAATTATTTATTGTTCTTTTATTACATACTATTTAATCTTAATTTTTATATATTAATTTTTGAAATAAAAATATAATTTGGATTCATTCTAACTAGAAATCTTTTTAAATATTTTTAAAATTATTCCTAGCATGTAGATTATTAAGAATAAATTTTAAAAAAATATGTTTAAAATATCACTTCAGTGAAAAAGTAAATTATAAGTGGTTAAAAAATGTTTTGAAAAATAATATTCAAGAATGGCAAAAATTATAAATTTTCATACTTTTATTTTTTAACTTATTCAAATTCTTCATGTTTGTTTCATAGTTTACGAAAAAAATACCATTTTTTATAATAACATTAAAAGCCAAAGTTAAAATTTTAATTTTATATGTATATATTCATACCTGTGTATTTTTGAATTTCTTAGTCGATCATATTTTTATTAATTTAAATTCTAGCGATTACGTTTATTTTAATTTGATTTATAAAAAATCATATAAGAACTCTTTGCAATTACATTTCAAATATAAATCAATAACTTCCTGTTTCTAATACTATATTTGTAGCTAATATACATATTTTTTACAGACTCCAATGCTATATTAATATTTCGTCTAATTTAATTTATAAAACTATTGATAAAAAACTCTCTAAAATATAAAATAATAAAGATTATTATATATAAAATTAAAAAATGCGAGAACTATTCAAAAAATATTAATTATTCCAATTTGTCAAAAAAATATATTGAATGAACTATAATTAATAAGTTTAAAATGCATGTAAATATAATAAATTAATTTATTTATTATTCAAAGAATAAATAAAGTTCAACTGTATTTAATTCACAATATAGACAATTCTAATTAACATAAATTATTATTTCTTATAAACAATAATTTGGAAATATTAAAGGTAAAATATAAATAAAAAAAGATAATAAAAATTAAAACTTAAAATAAATTAAAATAATTATCAATATTTTTTTTATATATAAATAAATATTTTTTCCAAGTAGTGAAATAATATTTTTAATATTAATTTTGTAAAAAAATCAGTAAATGTGAAGCAATTAAAAATAGTTATATATATAATAAATTGAAAATTCAAAAACTTACTTTTAATAAATTTATATTTAAAATAATTTTTTGTAAAGCTATTACGATTTTTATTGCTTTTAATAATTTTTTAAAGGTTCTAAACTTGATAAAACAATAAACATATATATTAGTATACATAGAAACAATAATATATGTAAATCATTTATAGTTTTTAATCAATGCTAACTCAGATATTTGATCTGTAATTTATTTAATTTTCAAATTATATAAAAAGTTAATTAGTTTAGTTTTGGTTATTATTATAATATTTTCATTAAAAAATGTATCAAGAATTATTTAAGTAATTTATATAAAATAAACAATATATATATATATATATATATATATATATATATATATATATATACGATTGTTATTAAAAAAATAAATGAAATTTAAATTCGAAAAGCATTATATATAAATATTTTTACAATAAAACTGGCAATTAATATTAAGTAAATAAAATAAATTCATTAACCAATAAAACTAATTTTACGAGTTTGTGAAATAAAACAATATTTATTATTTACAAAATTGTGTCTTTTTATCAAATAAATCTAATGTAACTCTAAACCAAAATACATCTAAAATCTTATAAATAAGTAATCAGAATATTGTTTAACAAATAATTAAACATTATAAAAATATCATTCTAAAATATATTTACAACTTTATTATCTATAGGAATGTGTCGTTTTTATATTGAAACTTTATTTTATACTGTACTTATACCTGCACTTAACTTTATTTTATACTGTTATACTTTAAGTTGTTCATTGAAGTTTTTTTTCTTGTAATTTGATATATTTAGTTGATTCCAATATTACTTTTTTTAAAAAAAATATTTGTATAAAAACAGTAAAACAAAGTATTGTAACATTAAGGACTATTGGTAATTATTTTTTTATAATATCCATATCTACTTAAATCTGTTAATCTCTTGAATATGATTTTAGAATTTTGCAGTTCATAATATTTTTTAAAAATTCTTATTATATCATGACAATTTGGAATATTTGCATATAATATCGAAGTCCATATAATTTATTATTAGAATAAATATTACAATATTTTCCCTAAAAATTTCAACATTGCTTTTATACTTTATAATTCATTTACTATATTAATTATAAAGTATATAAACAAAAATTAAAATTGCATTTAAATACACTTAATTCAATTTTCAGTTCTTTAAAATATTCATTAAATTAATAAGAAACTATTTCAAATTTGGATCTATAAGTAATCTCAAAAAATCAATTGAATATACATGTTATTACACACACATACACACACACACACACACACATATATATATATATATATATATATATATATATATATATATATATGTATGCATGTATATGTATATCTATATATCTATAAATCTAGTAAAATCAAAACAGAAACTAAGGAAACACCATTAAAATTCCTAAATAATTCGAGCCGTGGGCTTTGTATTAAAGTTCGACTTTGCGTAAGCTAAAACATAATGAGTGTATTTTTTTCTAATATACATTTCGAGTTATATACATACTCATTTATATTTTATTCACGCTACATTATAATAAGCAAATCAATAATAATTTTCACATGAATATATCGAACAGTTTTATGTGCGTGTCACAGTGGCGTTGCATGCGGGTAAAATAAGCCCGTCAGCAATCGACTACCTGGAACGCCGAGCAAAGTACCCAGTTCGATTCTCATTCTAGCCTGTCACGTCATGGAAAAAGTTACACATAATTATCCATTTCATAATCCTTTACCATTGCTGTTTTGATATTTACCCTCTGGATATACAAATATATTTACAATTATATATATATATATATATATATATATATATATATATATATATATATATATAAAATAATAATTATCCTATTTCAAAGAGTAAAATGAATTTATTAATACATAATTTATTTATGTACGTTTTTGTAGGTATATCTAACATTTATATGAAATAAAATTCTAAGTAGTTCGCAGATTATTTAAATTTTTAAACGTTATTGGTTTAAGTATATATTTTTTGTTATTTAATTATCAAACATTATTAGCTCTAACTTATTATTCGATAATTATTATCAGTTCTACAATTACAATATTTAATATGAATTTATTATTACCTTTAGGGTAATTTACATATAATTTCACCACTTATATTATATAAATATAAATATTTATTAATTTCAAATTATATTTTTATATTTAAAAAATTAGCAATCAAAGTAATATATGTACATATATAAATATACACACACACATATATATATATATATATATATATATATATATATATATATATATATGTATGTAAAAAATTAGTAATTTATAATCATTTTTATAGAAATTAGATTAACTTTACAATGTCATAAAATTTAAAATTTTTTCATGTGAATTATTGTTTCGTGCTAGACATTTTATCTTCAATTTTATGACACTTTTAAATGTTAATTTTGAATTTAAAGAATTTAATATTTTAAATAAATGAAAAATATTTATGTAATCTGTCTTTTAAATATCAAATTTTAGTTTATTCACCTTTCGTAAATTATCTGTTGAATAAAATCAAATATATGTTTAAAGTTATTTATTTAATATTTATGTTTTTCTGTTATATATATTCATTCTTCACCAAGTATCAAATTACTTAAAAATGACAAGTACAAAAACCCATATCATCAACCTTAGTTGTCTGTAACTCTAGAGATCCATCTCAATATAAATATGTTTGTACTCAAAAATACAACTTAATTGAGATAGTTTCCAAAAACTTGTATAGTAAAATATATTATCATTTATTGAAAATATAAATAATATATATATATATATATATATATATATATATATATATTAAGTGTTTTGAAAACACTTATTTGGCATCTTTATTCGCCATATAAAAATTCATTTAAAATACTATTGAAAAAACACAAATATAAATTAATGAAATCATTTTTTTGTTAATTGTTTTATTCGTGAATTCAATGAAACTTGCTTGTGAATTATTCACAATGATTATTTTCCTTTTGTAATAATAAAACATATTGTATGTTAAAGCAAACGAATGATTCAAAAGCTATTTCCAATGACTATACATTTCCAAACAATAAATCAGTTTTATCCCAGAATACTTGCTTATGGTTAAACGGTCGTTGAATATCACCAACACCGTAATATGATTCTATTGTTTCGAATTTGTACTGTTATAATGATGTTTCCGCAAATTATCGATATCGATCTTCATTCAAAAATTTACTGTAATTCGTGTATTAGTATGGAATTGGTATATTTGTTGCGAATTGTGCAAATATATACATTTACAGTTATTTAAAACAGTAATTATACTATTTTCAATTTTGACATGAATGTGAATTGGCAAATATTTTTATACATTACAATTTTATTTGAATTATTGTAACATTTTTTTTTTTACACATCAACTTTCATTTAAACAAATTATATGCTTAAAATAACTAAAAATTATGTTTAACTAAATTAAATTTATTTATTTTTATTTATTAATTTCTTGGATATTAATGATAAACAAATTTATATGAATTAATGATCTTATTTTCTCTAAAGTACCTATAAATAAAAATTGAAAATTAATATATAAAATTTTAATAGAAATAATTTTCTTTATTGTCAATAATTTAAAAATACATTATTTAATACATTTATATTTCCCTCTTAATGCTTAAGTTATTCATAAAAATAATTACTAGAATAAAGATAAATAATTTTATAAAACATTTTAAATTTAAGTGATTTGAAAAATCCTATTTGAGTTTTTTTACGAAAATTGTTAGTTAATATTAAATAAAATAATTTCAGTACTCATTAAATTTAATAATTTCTATTAATTCCTTTAGACTTTTCTAATTATATTAATAACATCTACAGGCCATTACCATAAACGCTGATATATTTATTGATGAAAATTAAAAATAAATTTTCAAAAACCTAAAACTGTCATTATCTATTGGAACTTTAATTTATAACTTCTATTGAGACTATATTTAATTTTATAGGCCTAAAGTTGCCATATAAATATTAATACTTTTTCAATTAGCAGGAATGGAATATTTTTTTGAGTGCATTTTTGATGAGTTTCTTCTTAGAATTTAAAAAATTGTTGATCATTCATTATTATTGTTTTTTACTAGTTGTTTATTATTATTCCGTTTGTTGGTAATATATTAAAAAATAATACTTTTTTGTAATTAAAATGTTAGATTTTTATATTGTTTTAACGATTTAAGTAAGTAATCTTCAATTATTCTACAAAATACTATTTTATTTTATGCATTTTTATCTCTAATGCTAGAATTTCATTCAAAGATTGGATTTATATTATTAAATTATTTTTAGTCACTAAACATACCATATTTATTGGCTTAAAATAATTTTATAGATTAAATCTTCTTATGAATAAATTATGACTTAAATCTCTTATGACATTTATAATTAGAGTTAAACTAAAAATCTATATTAGAAACAATTGATTTTGAAAAAAAGATCGAATTTTAAAACCTTTTCATATTTTTTAATACTTTGAAATGCTTTCAGTTTATTAATGTATATACACACATACATTTTCTTATAATGAGTAATATTGACAGCATATCAATCAAAAAATTATAATAAATACTTATTTATATTTATTGTACTAATTTTGTCATTTATCTAAATTCTACTGAAAAAAATATATTTTTAATAGAGTGAAATCGAAAATAAAAATAAAGGTATATATTGAAACAAAATTAAATTGATAATTATTTTGGAAAATATATAAAGTGTAAAATATTATATAAGATATTACTTCTGAATCATAGTGAACAAAAGCATGATAAATTAAAGAACAAATTAACTAAGAGTTAAACAATAACCAACGAAAAATACGAGTAAAACACTGGTATTATTTTATATATTTTTTAAGATCTATTTTATGAATAAATGTATAAAAAATTCATTATATAAGGCCATCCAAATGTGATATCTAGATTTGTGTTTTAGAAAGAAATGTGATGTCTAGATTGTTTTATTAGAAAAAAACATGTGTATAGGGTGGTGTAGAAGGAAATATGTGTATAATTTCTTTTCAATAAAACATATATCTAGGCGTCACATTTGGATGACCTTATACTAATAATTTTCATTTATATATTTATGACTGATATATTATTTGCAAATAATTTACATCTCATTAAAATATATCTAAATTATGATTATATATATATATATATATATATATATATATATATATATATATATATATATATATAACGACACAAATAAATAAATATTGTATAAAGTCCAAAGAAATGTTTGAAGAGCCGCAAGATACAATTAAACGTATATTTTAAAGTGTGTGCATCGTGACTTCAAGAAACGGATACATGTTGTTTGTTGTGCAGTACAAAAAATGTCTGCCGTGCGCGACTTCGCCTACCTTTACGCTCTATAATTGTAGACGCTTGTTGCATTATTTTTGTAATGCATATAATAATCATGTTTAAAAGATGGCGTGACACAAGGTGAAGCGAAAATAATAAGCGTGTGATGTGCTTTGAAACACTTTCGTTGCCTTTACTACTTTAAGAAAAATAATACCTTTTAATATATTTTTTAGAATAAACACAGACAGGATTTTGATTTCTTTATTTAGTTTAGAATAGTTTTTTCATATTGTTTTTATTAGACTTTTAAACATATTTTTATATAAACAAATCCAAGCAACAATATTTGGACTTTCTAAATTTATTCAGTTGATGATCTTTTATATATGTATATATTTATTTCTTTAATCAATTTATATTTTTTTTCAAATAGTCTTTGTGTTTAAATATTAGAGTATATACACAAATAAAATGTTCACATTACATAAATGTTTGTTTTTATATGTTATAAATTAATGACTATAATTAAGTATTTTATACTTCATTTAATTGTGCAGTTCTTTCAAAAGTCAATAGTATAAATAAGTTTATACGATTATTATGGGAAAATCAAAAGCGTTTTTAAACTTATACAGTTTTTTCAAAATTATTTATACCCACATAAATATATATACTCGTACATCTTAATTTTAATTAAATCTAATTAAATTTCAAATATATTCATTGCTAATAAAAAATGTTTACAACTAATTACAAATGTTACGTTTGTTATTTTTTTTCGTCTATCGTCTTTATAAGCCAATAAATGTATTATTAATTATTAAAACATAATTTGACCTAACGTTCCGGTATAGGCAAGAACAAATGGCGGAAGGTTAATTTCTTAAAAGAAATTGAGTTGAATATTCATTATATATACTCGTGCATGTTAATATTTCTGAGAATTAATTACTTTAAATTATGATGTATTATAACAGACCGATAATTATTCTTGCAATAATGAAAATTTAATGCATACAAAATCATTATTATATCGAAAAAAACACATTAATTCCTTAAAAAATGTTTTCTGTTCTTTGTATAAAGAATTTTACATTTTTTTGTATCATTTAATATTATCGCGTTTTAATAATTTCTTGCAATTTTTTTCTCTAATGACGTAGAATTTTAATTATCCTTAAAAATATTTTTTTTTACCATTATGTATTTTTTAATGTCCGAATCAAAATTATAATGCCTCTAAAAAATATTTTCTTAGATAATTTGTTTTCCAGTTGTGGCGAATTCAATTTCACACAGATTAATTATTATCCAACAACATAAAATATTGTAAATGTTTTATTTGCTTTTCACTTTATTTATTTATAAGCTAAATCCCATTTTGAATACAGTACCATCAGTTAAAAAATAAAAAAGTGAATAATAAATAATTATTGAACATTTTTACAATACTTTGTATTATTGAGGTGAAAATAAATTTATGAAAAATATTTTCTTGAAATAATTAATAAACCAAAAGTATTAGTAAACTTTATATGTATATAAATTTAGTTTAAAAATAAATATTTTATAAAAGTAAATAATTTGAATATATTTTGATCTGAAATGATATTATTTTTTCATATATACATTTTATATATTTTATAACATTTACTTTTCATATAATTTATCATTTAGAAAATTAAAATTCAACTTTTATAAAACACATTTTTTTCAACTAGCATTAGAAATAATTTTAATAATATTTTTAATATTTTTCGGATATAAAATAAAGAGAGAAATATTTAATATTCGTAATATTGCAAGAATAACTTGATATGACATATTTAAATAAATGCTACTTTTGATTATTTTGAACATTTTTTTAAATTATTATTCTTTATAAAAATAACTGTATATTTTATAATATATTATCAAGCTACCGTAACATTTCTTTCATATCTAGACAACATACACTATTGAAAATAGCAATTTCTATTTATCTACTCTATAAATTGTATATTATTTAACAAGCTGTATTGTTTGTATAATTTTAAAAATGAATATTGTTTGAATCATATTGTCCGTTTTTATCATTTAATTTTATTTTACAAAGAGGAAGAAAGTTACAAATTCTTAAAAATAGTTGTGTTATATAAAAATGATAAATTAAAAACACGAAATATAAGTAATATTTAAATCCTGAGCCATAGATATTTCTTTTTTTCTAAGCTCAAATTCAATCTTACCAAGAAATAACCACATTCATTCAGAATAACCAAAACGGTACCGTAAGAAAAATACTTGAAGGATTCAAATTAAAGATAAATCACTTAAAAAAGTATTCTTACTTAAATTAGAATTATGTATGAATATCACATGAATAAAATAAAGAAAAGTTATATATTTTATTTTTGCTTGCATTTCAAAATTTATTATATAACAATGTTGAATTGTTGTTTTGATAACAAATAATTCATTTACTCCCAATACCACACCATATTAATAAAGTGTCTAATAATCACTTTCTATAAACTATATTTGCTAAAAAATAATATGCATTTTGATGGTTATGACATTATTGTCAAATCGTTTCATTTTAAATTCTAGATTTTTTAATGCAGCACTCTGATGATGATATTATAGCCAACAAAATGCGCATCAGTTTTTAAGCATATATAGTGGATAATAAATTATTATTAGATATTTTTATAAAATTTCATGATGTTGGGATATTAATATATCTAAAAACAAGAAATTTGAGTCAATATTATCATAATTCAAAACCAAACTTTGTTCAAAAAAAGATCATGATATATATTTAGTAAGATTAAAATAAAACGTAAACTATAAAAATTTTCGAAATAAATAAATAATCAATTTGAATAAAAATTGCTTTCAATCAGATCATTTGAAGGAAATATTTAATAAAGGAATTTGTAATTAGAGAATTTTAAAGTCATTTTACATCAAAATACAATAACAACACGTGTGGATTTAACTTTAATAGATAATTAGTGCATTTGGATTAGGATATTGAAGATTTAGATTTGCAAATCTTTATATTTTTCTAACATATATTCCATTATTTTTTTATTTAGTCACTTATGAATAGTTGCAGATACAAAAACTTTCAGTATTTCGAGTGTATATTTTTTTTAAAAAAAATATAGACACAAATTATATAGTAACGGGGTAACAGGCTCATTAAATAAAATGATGAATATATTATTATGTAATTGATTAATTTAAGATGTTAAGGTTACTTTTAATTTGTGGTATCTTGTTATGCAAGTTACCATAAATGAAAAATAACTTTAAGTTCATACCAAAAGAGTTTCACAACTGAATTACCAGAATAGATTGAAAAGCTATTAAGGTTATTAAATAAAATTATATTATATATTAATATTTAATATAATTTTATATTTATTTATCCCTTTTTATTGCTTAAAATCATTGCAAATTATTTCCAGCTGTAATAAAAGATAATACATATTATTTAAAATTACTGTTTTTCTTAGGAACTCTATTTTAAATGTGTCCTTTATGTATATATATATATATATATATATATATATATATATATATATATATATATTCATAAAGTATATACATACTTGACGATTGTATACATTCACTGAAACTATTTGATATTGACTAAACTGATTGAATAAATTAACACTTAATTAATAGTAGATGATACGGTGAACATGTGTTGCTTTGTATGAATAATAATTCGATATGACTGTAAGTAGCTCCGGGCATTTTATTACTTTTATGTATAGAATTATTTTGTGGGTTGTTGTTACTTGTTTTTTTTACATCTTCAAGATCTCGAAATGAATATTTATGCTTCTGTATATTATCGATCCGATTTGTTATATGATCGCCTTCTGGTCTTGAGATTTATTCTCATGGTAGTAGCTTGATCAAATGATTTCGAACTGGTCATTGAATATATTTAATTGTAAAAAATATCATCCTGTTTGAAGCAATAAACAACGTTACATAGGTGGATTTTGTTTGTATTAGG
>CP092088.1:32517506-32557506 GCA_029203775.1 Neoneuromus ignobilis
TAATTGAGGAATTAAATTTGAATTTTTTTTCTATATCCTATTAAAATAATTCATTTATATTTTAGTTTCATATATAGTATAGATTCTCATTATTTATATATTGCTTTTTAAAAAAATATTTTTAATATATCTCATATTTTTATTTTTTTAAAAATAAATAACTGGTATATAAAATTATACGAATTATTTAAAAATATAAAAAATAAGTATGCAAACAATTCATTTCAAATTAACCTAATAATTTTAAAAAATACATAAAATTATTATTTTATAATTTGTTTCAGGTTGAAAATTAATATTATATATATATATATATATATATATATATATATATATATATAAATTTCAACATACAAATAATTTAACATTTTTTTTAAATTCTTTAACTGAATATAATAATATAAAAGAAGTGACCAAACGTCATGATCAATTTATATCACGTATAGAATTACAATTGTAACGAAACAGGTCAATAATTTGCTCAATGTGTTTTTATTGGGTGTCGAACAAAATGTTAATCGAAGTACAATCCTCGTACTTGATGTGAAAGTTTAATTATCTGATGCTTTGTATTGTGTGCCGAATTGTAAAAATGTCATTTTTATTAACAGTTCTCTTTTTATATGAATTTTTATAAATTAACTTTAAACAAAGTACAGGAATGATGTACCTCAGCAAAATAAAAACGTATTGTCTCAAAAATTACACATACACACACACACACAAATATATACACACATATATATATATATATATATATATATATATATATAAATTGATTGATTAGTTGTTTATTATTTGAATTTGAATTTATATGCTTATAATTTGAATTTGAATTTAATTCAATTTAACTTACCATATTTTTATCTTTTTTCTGAACGCAAATAATGAAACATTATGTCTTATTATTTCAAAATGAAATTAATTCTATATTATAAAATTAATTCTAAATATATTTAAAAATAAAATGTATGTGTATTCATAAAACTAATGACACGCCTTTTAACAAAATCATTCGTGCAAAAATTCCTTTTTCCTTATTATATGACATGAAATATTTTCTGTATAATCTCTCAGCATTAATTTATAATTATTTTCAATAACATTATTTAATCATTGTGAAGAATAAAAATAAAACACCCTAGTCTAGTAATAATACAAACAATAAAAAAATAATCAATGTTTTAATAATCATATAATCTACGATAGTCAAAAATGTCTAAAACACAACTCAAGGTTTTAAATTTTTATTCTAGTATTTTCGTTATATATATATATATATATATATATATGCACATGTGTATGTTGATATTTTTTATTAGAATACATTATGTAGTCATTTTTCATTTTAACAAAATTGTTGACACTAATAAAACCAATTATCTCGTAATCAAAAATTAAACATACAAATTATCAAACCAATAGTTTCCCTAACCTATCATCTTTATTAAAATTTCAAACAGGTGCTTTAAAAAGCAAACCTACTCAAAAATCATCGGCGGTCTTTAAAAAAATTCAATTAATTATAATTTATAATACTGTTAAATGTTTCATATCCAGTGTTTTTCTACAGTCATATAGCATCACCGTAAGTGTGCTGTGAAACAAATCGAGCATTGGCGCTAAATTACAAATTGTAATTATGGCTTCACAACGTGAATTTTTCAATAAAAAAAAATTTACACGGCATAGACTTTGAACTGAACCGTTGTAACGTATTCGCTGCTGCTTCTGTACATAACAGGTGGTGTTGACCACTATTGGCGTATTTTAGATTCATTATTGATTCGCGAAAAAATCATATTTTATTATTTATTGTTTCTGTATTTATGTTTATATTAACAGCTGTCATTGATATTCTGTTTCCTGTATATATTTCGTATATTTCAATTTTGATTCTATTTAATAAATGTATTTAATTGAATATTATTAATAACGTATATTTTAATGAGACTTTTATTATCATTATTTGATTATAATAATAATATGAAAAACATCTGCTTAAACTATAGGTTTGGAAGCAATAATTCACTGAATTTGTGACATAGCGATTTGAATGGCTTTTTTTTAATTACTGTTTGTTTGTTATTAATTTTTTATTACATAAATTGTTTTTAACCGTTATTCAATTTCACTGTATTTTCTTAAATTGTGTTTATTTTTAATCCATTTATAGATTTAATTATTTAGGTTATTTTAGACATGAATCAACTAATAACAAAAAGTATTAAAGTTCTTGCAAATTATAAAATTTGCTATTGATTTTATTAATTAGATTGTATTTTATTAAATTAAAATACAATTTAAAATTTACACAAATGAATTTTAACCCCAACACCACAATAATTTAAATTATTCAATAATCACTTATTGTTCACTTGTTATTTATAATTATATAATTTATAATTATATCGGCTGATGCATTTCGATGGCGATGCCATCATCGTCAGAGCCTTTCTGACAGAGAAAGGCTCTGACGATGATGGCATCGCCATCGAAATGCATCAGCCGATATAATTATAAATAACAAGTGAACAATAAGTGATTATTGAACACTTTAAATTATTGTGGTGTTGGGGTTAAAATTCATTTGTGTAAAGTGAATCAGCCACAGTTCCAAAACAACTAATAATTTAAAATCATTTTACCGATTATCAAAATATTAAAAATATTTTTTACTTGATTTATTTTTAACAAAATATCTTTTATTACTATTACGTTTGGTGTATAAGTATATAAATTTTTATATTTTTGAAACAAAATGAAAATTTGTCATAGTATTGTTGAAAACATTCTTCTATATAAAGAAGAGATGTCGCTATTGGCGGATTTAGGAATAAGATCAGAGCAGTATAATTAGACTAACTGAGAAGATATCTAAAACTAACTAGGGAGAATAGAATGAGAAATTAAGAAGAAATTTAGAAGGTGAAAATTTCAAGAGCTTTCACCAAAACCCAATACTTTATAGTGATATAGATACGTTTAAAATATGCAAAATGAAAGATGGTCATAAAAGATTTTACAGTGGATACCAAGAGGAAAGAGAAAATTAAGCACACGTATAACTACATGATAAAACTTTATTAATAATGTATTGATAGAAAAATGACTGCAAAGAGGAAATTAGAATAATTGAAGGATTTGGGTAGAGAAAATGGTGAAATATAAGCTCTAATAGGAGAATTAAGAAAAATATGTTATCATAAATAAAAATATTTATCATATCTTTACTGTGGGTTGTTACTTTATATATTCTGCTATTTTAATGATAAACTATTTTCTCACAAACAAATTAATAAAACAATTTAAAAGATGTTAAATTAAATATTATAGCGGCATCCAATTGTAATGCCTAGATTTGTGTTTTATTAAAAAGAAACATATTGGATGGTGTATAGAGAAATATGTATATAATTTATTTTGTTGGTTTTTAAAAAGACATAAATCTAGGCGTCACATTTGGATGACCCTATACTTTTTCAAGAAATTCAAATCTTTCTATTGTATATAAACTTAAATATTAATAATGGAATATAAATTAATAATCCAGTTCTTTAAAAAAATATTCTTATAAATTCATATAAGCTAATTTACAATAACACTAATTTATTTCTAATATAAACAAAAGTAAATGATTGTATTTATTAATATTCATTTCTTCTACGCCTTTTCATGTGACCCAATCTTTTAAATTAAACACCGTAATTATTAAAATGATATTGTAAAATTTTGAGCACATAAATTTCAACAACCCTTTTTTATTTGAATGTCATTTTTGTGTTTTTGTTTTTAATTGCATGTTATTTATTGTACTTTGTATTTAATTTACTCAGTAGTATATATTCTTTAATAAAAAATGGAACTCAGTTAAAAACTCATTTTATTTCCAATTGCCAGATTGTTATATTCATTAACCACATGTTGGAATATATATATATATATATATATATATATATATATATATATATATATATATTTATATATATATATATAAAATATATATATATATATCCACATATGGTGTGTTTTAATTATTTTTAATTGTATAAATTGTGCATTATTAAATTTTCTCTTGAATATTATTTCTAATAATATTATTAAGGAAATATCTTCCATTTATAGTCTGATATTAATTTATTTTAAAACACTATTAATGTTGTACGTATTTGTATATACTTATATTGAACTTACATAACAATGATAACGAAATATTGTTAAATTAAATAAAGAACTTGAACTATATATTATAAACTAAATCAGTAATAATATATTTTTGTTTAAATGTTATTAAACTATATTGAAAAAATGTTTTTTTTTTAATTAAAGAAACAAGGAAATTTTTAAATTAACGAATTGAAAGCAAGTTGCTAGAATTTATGAAAATGAAACCCATTGAAAAAATGAAAATATATTTTTAATTTTTATATTTATTTTTAAAATGAAACTTTTATTCAATACATTTTAATTCTTAGATAATTACAAATAATTCTGGATTTTTCTATGATTATTTACGCTTTTCCCTATTTTTTATAAATAACTTTTAATACAGTCTTTTAATTTGCACTTTCTTCCATATTCATAATTTTATCGATTTTCAATAGTAAAAAAAGATATACGTTATCAGATTTTATGAAAGATTGATAGTTGGTTTATGGAATTGAAAAATGAAGATATTTTGTTTTAGTATTATTATATTTTTTGAAAGAAATACCATATGGTTAAACTTATATTTCAAATTGTATATATTCAAGCTTTGAATTTATTCAAAACATAAAATAATTTTTCAGAAAAAGTAATATACCTTCATTTAAATAACACAAATTTATAATTCCAAATCGATATGACCTTTTAAAACGATTAATATTTCATGTATTTATCATAAAGTATATTAAATTGTTTTAATAAAAGTACTATCAGGATCTTACTATCATACACAACTCTTTCTCTCTCTCTCTCTCTCTCTCTCTCTCTCTCTCTATATATATATATATATATATATATATATATATATATATATATTGATCTATTATAAAACAATATTAAACATATGTTATAAATTTTATTATACTGTTTATAAAAACTTAAGTAATAAATAAACAATAACATCATATTAGTTACTTTAGTTAGATATTAAAAAATCAGTTGAAGATTAATAAAAAAAATTACGTGTAATTTATCCAAAATTTGTTGTTAAAATAGAATTCCATTAAAGAATATTGATATTTTATTCAAAGACAACAATTTTTATTATACTGTAAATGTAAAAAAAAAATAATGATAAATAAAAATTACACGAATTGCTATTTTTGTTCTAGAACTTTCTTTTTCTCTTTCTTTTTATGTATTATTTATACTTATGAGTGGTAATAAATAATATTACTTAGTAAATAATATTACTTATCTAGAAATTTAATATTAAATAAATGGGCAATTTCACTTTGCAACATTGAAAATATAACAGAAATTTAATATAAATGAAATAGCATATTTTTATAAAAACGTCAATACATTCACTTCGTATTTCTATATAAACAATTACTCACTATATAGTTATTGATACAACATTCCCGTCAGGTATAATTATTTCTGTAGAATGTAGTAATTTTATAATTTTACATAAAACATATTTTATTGAAATGTATGTTTTTTTATTGTCAGTTTACAATTGCATTTTGTATAAAAATTAGTGAAGCGGTTTATTTAAAGTGAACATGTTTATTAAGTACATAAAACAACTAGTGTTCATATGTATTATAATTATAGAATATGATTTTTACTCAAATTCTTAGATTCATTTAAAAAAAGACCTTTTAGAAATTTATCAAAAAATGTTTTTGAAATATTTCAAATAAATAATGTAAAATAAATAACATAATTTTAATACAAATAATAATGTTAAAATAATATTGCAAATTTAAGTTTTCCATTAACTACTTTTTATTTATATTAGAACTTCGCTTTAGAAAGAGATCATATTTTTTTTTGTGTTATTAATTTGGTGACATTGCAGTTAAAATTATTTCCTTCATTCTAATAAACCTTGTATTTAACTCTAATTCAAGATTCTTAAGTCACTATAATAATACAACCGGTTTTCATATCTAAGTCAATTACGTTATGATACTCCACAGTGTCTCAGTACAATACAGAAATCTCAGACAAGGTCCTTAAAATCTTAAATACAATAAGGACTTTGAAATAAAAAGTAACATTAAATATTATTATTATATATAAGTAATGTATAATATAATTTTTCAAAATATATTAAAATAATTATTATATAAATATATGAATAGGATTAAAAAAACAATTTCATATAAACCTAAACCGTTATGGATATCAAAGAAAAGAAAAGTTCTATTGGGCTTAAAAATCTCAAAAAAGCCAAAGCTCTACAAAGAATATTACACTGTAAATTAGTAGTATTCTGGATCATCCCATAAATAATATGGTTTTTTTAAAAAAAAGTTTTGAAATGAAACAAAACAGTGAAACTTTAATTTTAATTCAAAATATATTTTCCATTATTATTAGCAACTTTTTCCCATCTTAATCTTAAATTTTCAATACCCTAGTGATAAAGTTCTTTTAGTTTTGTGCTAAAGAATAAATCAAGTTTTCTCCAGACATTAGTCTCTGCATTAAACTGTTTTTTATTAATGTGGTTTTGAAGACATCGAAATAGATGGTAATATGGTACCAGCTTGGGAGAATAGGGCGAATTTATAATATTGCAATATTCCATTCAAACTATCTCAGTTTTTGGAGCGTTTCTCGTACCGTGTGAGGTCAAGCGTTATCGTGGAGAAAAATAACGCCTTTTATTTGGGTTAGTGCTGACCTTTTTTGTCGATAGATTGTTTCAGCTGGTCTAGTTGTTCACAATACAATGCTTTCGTGATAGTAGCAGTTCTTAATTGAAAATTTCATCCATATTCTATCAAACCGACAGCATAATCTTCCTTAAATGGAATCCTCCATTGGGTTGTGGAGATGGTATCTCGTTGCAGTTAACCAATTGTCTTCAACACTTAATACTGTTATAAAGAATTCATTTTTCATCACTATTAGCAATTCGATTCAGGAATGGATCATTTTCCAATCTCAGAGATGAGAAGTGAGGATGTCTATTCATTGTTTCAGATTAAGCTACGATAATTCGTAAGGAACTCACTGATTCAGCATAGAAACTGTACCAATCGTTTTCAGGATGAACTGTTAAATGGGTTGATTGGAATTGTTCGACTAATTCTTCCACCGTTAAACTAGGATTTTGTAACAACGAATAGAAAACTAAAATACTACATTACTTATGAGATGACCCAATAAATCTCTCTCTCTCTCTCTCTATATATATATATATATATATATATATATATACATATGTGTGTGTGTGTTTATAGTATGTGATAAAATATATCTTATGTAATTTGTTTGGAATTTTAAATTGACTGTAAAAGAACATTTTCGAAAGAAATATTTTTTCAGATCGTTCTTTCTAACAATATGAAAATAATTTTACATTTATATTGTAATAACGTGTAAAAATGCAAAATTCAATGACAGTTGCAGTTACTGAATGCAACTTGAAACTTATAGTATTGTAACTGATTAATTGAAATGAAATTACACATATTTTTCTGCGTTTAATGTATGATTTTCGTAATACGCGTTTTATAACAGCATCCTAAGCTGGTCGTGATCTATATTCTTCTGATCGACAGATAATTATGCTAAATATTTCACAACTGACTGAATCTAGTTACCACATACGGTACCGCTATGAATTACAAGTATTCAATATATACAGCTCCTTTAAAACGATACGACTTAAATACTGACCACAGGGACAAAAAAATAATCATTTCAGCAAAAACTGCCAAATCGCCGCGTAACTACATTATATAATTCCAGTCACGTTTATGTCGTAAAATAACACGCTTTAAACGACGACATAATTGCATCAAGATACATTTTTAAACTTAAATAAATTTAAATTCATTATCAGGGTAAAGAGAGTACCTCTATATACATATGTTAGTATGTGTGTATATCTTTAGTAGACTTGTTTAGTTACCATATGCGGAAATCGTGCGGTGCTCCTTCTAAAGACCATTTTACCTATATGTACATTTTAACAGTGTATGAAGAGTCTATTGTAAAACATGTGTTCAACGTGTTAATTTATATTGTTCAATTAGTTACCCCTTAAATGATGTGATAATATCGCTTCCTTATTTGTTAGTTAATTAACTGATGAATTATCTCTTTCTGATGATTTGCACATTAACAGCGGCTTTCAGTAAGTACAAACAAAAAAAATGATTAAGTATATGAATATGTTTAGTGTTTACATTTATTTTGATTTTGTTTTTGTTTTCCTTTTGTAAATAGCTACTTTGTTAATTTGTTTAATATATAATAGAAACAAACATAATACTATTTACTGCGTATCTATGATTTATTGATATATGTATTAATTAAGTAGAAAATAATTTTATGTTCATTATTAAAAAAGTAAACAGAAGCAATTTTTTAAAATATACTTTTTTATACATAAAAAATATTTTCACATCTTAAAATTACATATAAAATGAAAATTTTAGTATTATTGAAGCAAAAATACGACTCATTATTCGATATTAAAATAATATAGAAATAAATACTAGACATTATTTTTATTTTATAAATAAAAGCAATAAAATAAATATAAGTATTTTTGAATATTGCACTTAATTTAAAATTACGCAAGTATTAAAACAATATTCTAGAAATTATACATATATTATTAAATTACATTTTTAAATTAAAAGTAATAATTAGAAAAAATGAAATTGTTTTTATTCATGTTATTGGTATAAAAATATATATTTTAATTATTATTTTTTCTACTTATTTAAGTTTTTGAAGATATTTTACGTACTAAAATTCCAATATTTTCATATTAATTGACTTTGGACTAAAACTGCATTATAAAACAATTATAATAAATTGAAAAATATTCTGTTTACTCATATTAATTTGGTGACTGCAATTTTATTTTATTCGAATATTTTTGAGAAATAATGGATTAATATAATTTCTTAAATATCAATATATGTTGTTTGTAATTTAATATCTTTAATATTTTTATTCGTTAATAATTTCGTTTTCTTCACTTATTTTTAAATAATAAATACATTATAAAAATTTGAGTAAATACATTACTTATTACTTTAGATAATTTTACATTATAGAAAGTTAATTGTAATTATTAGTTATGAATATTATTGTATATTAATTAGAATAACTGTAAAAAATTATTGTATTCTGTTGTAGTTATTATATTATATATATATATATATACTCGTATATAAATTGTAAATAATAGATAAAACAGCATATTTTACTTTTTAAAAAATCTGTAATCTAAAATCTTCATCTCATTTAATCATTACAAAAAATAATGTCTAAAAATTTATTATGAAAATCTGTAAACATATAAAGTTTCTTAAGACAAGTTTTTCTTTTGTAAAATAATTTTTGTCAATGTTTGAAATTTTTTTATGAAAAATATGTACATATAAAACATTGTATAGTTTATAAATCCAAAAATGGTTATTATGTAACAATAGTATAAAATATTTTGTGGAACATTTATGACAATTCAAATATATCTAATATATTTTTTTAAATTCGATTCATTTGTCATTATCTTTAAAAAAAATGAAAACGTCTTCAAATATCAATATTAAAATAATAAATACAATATTAAAGCAAATTTTTAAAATTAACAAATATAAAATTATTACATTAATATAATTATAACTGAGTGAAAAAATAAATTGAATAAATTATCATGTATTTTTCGAAACATGTTTACTAAAAAATGTTATATAAAAACGACCGTTCATATAAATAAATATTTATTATTGATTGTAACAGAAATAGGTGTGTTAAAAATTCTAGAAATTATTTGAAACCATCTGATTATTATCATTGACAACTCAATAGTTTGAATGAAAAATCAAACTCTTATACTTCATTCAACAGAAAATATATTTTCTGAAATGACAATGTCAGACAGTAAGTGACACTGAAAATCATTCAAAATTGAAATTGGAATAAATTAGCATGACAGATACTACTTTGTATATCATATACTTAAGATGCTAAATTTTCAAACATCATTTATTCAGATTTCTAAAGATTTTGTAAATGAATATGAATACTTATGTATGTATATTGAATCATGAATATGTCTGAATGGTAATGAAGTAATATTCAACCTCTAAAGAAATGTTTCATTCTAATATAAAATTTATTTAAAAACATCAATCAATCTTTTTATTCGAAAAAATATTTTCCGAATATTTTCGACAAAACAAATCTAAAAAATACTACTTGTTTTTTGGATAAATTTAAATGCATGTACTGAAAAAAGTAATTATTCTCTTTCCGGATTTAGATTTAGTATTTTATTTTATTTCTATTATATAAATAGCTATTATTTCAGATACCTCAATAAAAAAGTACATCTAATAGAAAATGTTGAATAGGTCAATGAACGAAAAAGCATGAATAAATTGTTATATAAATATTTTTATTATTGTTTCTTTCATTTTAAATTACCTTTTATGAACATGATTTTATTTTGTGAAATTCATTTTTTTTGTAATTTTTTATAGCAATGATTTTTTAAAATATTAAAAATACTAGTTAAATCATTAAAATTTTCAAAAAAAAAAATATACTGTAGTCATTTATATTTATATATGCATTTGTATATATACGTGTGTGTGTGTGTATGAATGTGTATACATAGAAATAGAGAGAAAAACAAACTAATATATCCTGTAACATTCTTGCAGTTCTTATAATTTTTCAAATCTTTGCTTATATTTTATAACCTGAATATTCTCCTTATCTAGGAATAATTAAAATATTTTTTGTCACTTTCTAAATTGTTTTTCGTATAAGGTTTGTAGTTTATAATATGTTATATATTGTTTAATTACTTACCTTTATTTTGTTATAAAAAAAATAAACATTTTATATATATATATATATACACGTGTATGTGTGTGTGTGTATGTATACATGAAATATTGAGTTTATGTTTATTCTCTGAAATTAAAATTGAAAGATATTCGTTTACTTAAAATAACTTACTCGTTGGCGAGCACGGCAATGCAGCAGCAATGACAGCTGTCGATGAAGCACTTGGGGTCGCTGACGACCCTAGTCCAATTGTAGGCGGGTCCATTTTCCAGTTAACCACTTGCGTACTGCGTGCCGCCGGAGCTACCGGAAAACAACCTCCGGTAGCTTGTAACAAAGACAGGCCCGTCGGAAACTCACTACTTGCGGCCGGTACAGGTGCCCCGCTTGATATTAACATGGTACGGACTATTCGTTGATATCATCAAAAAATTATACCAACTTTAATTTTACTTTATATTTAGAATATTTTCATTTATATTGGTAATGTCGATTTATTTCAGTTTATTCTAGATTTATTGAATTTTTTTATATACCATAATCTCAATAAATTTAAGTAGATTATTTCTCAATAATTTTCCTTATTAATATATTTAAATAATTACAATCTCACAATTTATTATATTATTTAGGTATTGTTTAACTTCAATATGTAAATTTGTTAATATTAAATATTTATAATTTATTTTCAATGTTTGTGATAAAAAAAGTCTTACAATATTTTAAAATTTCATAAAAATGTTCATTATCACAATTTAACAGTTTATTATCGTATGAAATCACATAAATTATAATTGAAAATAAATTTAATAGACGTTTCAGTAATATTCTTATTAAATTCTAACTAAACTTTTTGTTCTACAAAATGGTTTAATATATTTTCATATAAGATATAAAATATATTAATAATAATAAACTTTTAAATATTCATATAATCAATAATCTTTGGTTTAAATAATCAAATTTAACATACCTTTATTATTTTCTTTTAATTGCACAATACTTTAATTAACTATTAATTTTATTTATTAATAGTATCTTATGACAACTTTTTTTAATTATTTTTGAATATAACTTTGTCAATTTAAATTATTTTTTAATAATTTAATAATTATTAATATAAAACACTATAGTTAATCAATCATGTTTAGATTTTTTGTAGAAAATTAGTTAACACACTGTGAAATATTATTGTTAAATTAGTAAATTATATTTACTATTTTTTGAACAAAATAGTAATATCTGTGTTTAAAATCGTTTTTTTCTTTTGACAACAAAAAATCATATTTAAATATATTCAGTTAATGACAAGAGTTCTGTTTTACCCTTTTCTAGTATTAAATATACATTTTATAATAAATTTGTTCATTTTTCAAAAATCAAACACTTCATCAAAAAAAATGTCTTCATTTGTGTCCTTCATAAATATTATTGAAATTGATATCTTACAAGTAACTTATAACAGTTCACTATATTAGTTATAAAAAAACAAATCTTTTAAAAGTTCGTAATATATAATTTAACATGCATTGAAATCTTTATTTAATTGAGTATAAATAACATAATATAACAACACTGAAACTTAAAGACTTCGAATTCACTTTACGACTCATAAAACGTCTTTCATGCAGTGTGTGATTTTTGACAACCGTGATTAAAAAATGATCATCACATATGAAGCTTGGCGTAGATCATTGAGAACACTGAATGAGTAAGCATAGTGTGATCATGGCCTATGGATCCTACCTGTTCAGGTTGGTATTTTGGTGGCGCTACTGCAAGTTTATCGTGGCTATGGTTGGCTACTCGCCTTCAGAAGACTACGTGATAGGTAGGCTTTGACTACAGTGTTCGCTCTCTTATGCCCACTGTCACGTTAGACAGAGGGGGATAACATCATTATGCATATAAGGTCGATAAGTGGTAAAGAAAGAATGAGTTTTACTATATCGCCGTGACAATTATTGTTAAAGCTACCATGTACTTACTTTTTTCATATCATGTTTGTCTCGTGTGCTCTCTGTCACACTCGTGCTTATTCTATTTCTTTGTCGATTTGTTAGCGTTTCCTTTGTGTCGGGGTTTAATTGATTAGTGAATTGATAATCGGGGTATTGTTTTAGTATGGATTAAAATAGGGGTGTTAGAGATTGTGGTTATGTTTTGTTATTGAGTTTTCGTGGTGATTGAAAATTTGCTGAATAATCATTAATGATATAGAAAATTATTCACAATTATTTAACAATATATATATATATATATATATATATATATATATACATGTATATATGTATGTAGGTATTTATGTATGTATGTATGTATGTATGTATACATGTTTGTGTGTATGTAGGTAAATAATAAATTTATAATCATTTATAAAACCATTTTTAAAAATAAGAACACATCATTATTTTTATTTTTTATTTTACTGAATTATTATTTTATAAAAAATATATCTAAGGAAATACATACTAAAAAAATCATTTCATTTTTTATTTATTTAAATTAAATTGGATTAATAATATTGATAAAAATAAGTTTATTGCATATTATGATACATTAATTTGTTGAATAAAACACTAATGTTTTAAAAAAGAAGAATTATTTAAAAATAAATCAAGACTATTATTTGTAAAAGTTGAATATTCATTAATTATATAAAAACCAAAGAGTGTGGAATTAAATAATTACAGAAGAATTTAAAAACAAACTGACAACTTCACTTATATTATTCTTAATTACACAAACGCACATATATATATATATATATATATATATATATATATATATATATATATATATATATATATATATATATATATATATATATATATATATATATATATATATATAAAAAAATATATTTCAACAATTATAATTTAACTAACATAACATACAATATTATTTTTTTATAATATTAGAAACTAATAAAGATTTAAAATGTTGTTTTTATAAAAATTTTTTATTCATAATCAAAAAAGTGTATATCAATATAATCTAAATTAATTTGTAGTAAATCATACATATATTTAAAGATAATAAAAACGAGTAGATTTTTTTACTTATTTGAGGTCATCCAAATGTGATGCCTAGATTTGTGTTTTATTAAAATAGAACAAATATTGTACACATATTTCCCAACTCATGTTTCTTTTTAGTAAAATACAAATCTATGCGTCACATTTGGATGATCCTATATATATATATATATATATATATATATATATATATATATATATATATATATATACATATCTTAAAAATATGATTTTATAAAATTTTGTTATTTTTTATTGATGTATATATTGCCATATTGTTATTTCTTCCAATAAAATTGTAAAAAATGAATATTAATTTTGATCAAAAACATACATATATACACACAAGCATATATATATCTATATATATATATATATATATATATATATATATATATAAGTTTTTAAAAGTTTTATTTTCTTATAAGTTTTCTCTTTAAATTTTTTAAACTCATCTAAATAAATTTAAAAATCATTTTACCAGTACATTGAATATAAACATATTAATCGCATTGGTATTCATGATTTTTTAATTCTCAATTTCTAATTTAGGATTAATATAAATTATTGATAATTTACAATTTGTTACAAGTGGTTTTAACTTTATAAAAAAGAATTAGAGTTTTAAAATTTAATCGTTAACATATGGAGAACACCTTACATACTTTTGTTACTAGTAAAAATGTCCTTTTTTTAGTTTTTATCATTTAAATCTTATTAAATATTATTGCGTTAATTTATAGTTCAAAAGTTATTTAATTTTTTCGTTTTATATTGTATTTAAGAAAACTTTTAAATTTTCTAATTATATTGTATAATAAGTCATTTTTTCAATAAATGTAATAATCATGATACTAAATATCTATTTCAATTTCATAAGTTATATTATCTATAAGAATCGTCCAAATATGATGCCTAGATTTGTTTGTTATTGAAAAGAAACATGTGTCTAGGATGGTGTATAGAAAAACATGTGTATAGTTTGTTTTTAATAAAACACAAATCTAGTCGTCAAATTTGGATGACCCTATACAATTCAATATTATTTAATATATAGAGAATGAGCATTTTTATAAAAAATGTTAAAAAGTAATAAATATTATAAATGAATATAATGATATAGAAAAAATAAACTTCTTTAAATGGATCTTTAATAAACAGGCCTTTGAATCATTATTATTATCATATTTAATATAAATATTTTTATTATTTTTAACGAATTGTTGAATACAAGCATTATATACACATAAACAAACACACACACACACACACACACACATACACATATATATATATATATATATATATATATATATATATATATATAATATACATATGTATATTAAAGATATATGTACAAAATATATTCTTTGTATGCATGTATCACATTTATTAACTTACATAAGTTTCATTTTTTGATATTTACTTATTTTTTGATAATTCTTTTAATTTTGATTATAAAAAAAATATTTTATCATTTACAAGACTTATTCTTGATATATTAATTGAAATGTTTCAATTATTTTTACATTAAGAAATGATACTTTAATGAAAATATTTTTCTTTCAAAATTTGTGTGGACTATAGTTTTACTGGTCAGACAAATTTTCTATATATGTATATATGGTGGCTCAAATTAGTCTAAATAGTTTATACATATGTTTACTTATTTACCGTCATTTACTATTTTTTATCATCCTTCGGTTTCATATGGGATATTCTGTATATATATATATATATATATATATATATATATATATATATATATATATATATATATATATATTTATATATATATATCATCGTAATTATTTTCAATCTCTTTTTATCCGTGGCGAGATGAAAGCCTTTTTCAATTTTTTTCATTTTGAGGAATTCAACACTTTTCTTTTCTATTCCATATCGACGAATTTCCTTATATCTGTTTTCCATCTAGCTATGGTCTTTTTTTGTCTCTTTCTATGTCTATTTTCCTAATTAATAATTTTTGTCATCAATAAACTCTTTTTTTCTTTCTGTATATCTAACCAATTTTATATTTAAACGTCTTATTTTGCTTTAAGATCTGTAATTTTTATTTTCTTTCTGATCACTCATTTTTGTTTCTCTCTCTACATACTATTAGTAATCTAGATCATTTAAGACCCACGTTTCACTGCCATAAGTAAGAACGATTAGGATACATTAATTAAAAACATTTTTTTTAATATAGAGAATATTTTTAAATGTTCGACTTATGTATATATATATATATATATATATATATATATATATATATATATATATTCATATAATAAGCATTGTGTACCAATTTATATAAACTTTAATTTAGTAAATATAGAGTCATCCAAATGCGACGCCTAGATTTGTGTTTTATGAAAAAGAAACATGTGTATAGGATGGTGTATAGGGATACATATGTATAGTTTCTTTTTAAGAAAACACAAATTTACGCGTCGCATTTGAATTACCCTATATTTTCACTATATGTTAATTATTATCAAAAAGTTATTTTCCTTTTAATATCATGTAAAGTGATTTAACTTAATTTATTAATGCTTATTTATTACGGTATACACACACACTTATATATATATATATATATATATATATATATATATATATATATATATATATATATAGTGTTTTTCAAATTATCTCTTATAGTGTGACTTTTATTAAATTAACATTAGAGTATTAGTAGTTAATGTCTGGATTTAAGGATGTTTTTTTCATTTGATGTATGTTTTATAGGCTGAAATGAAATTCAGTTTTTCTATTACTTTCCGATTTTTAATATTTTTACGTATGAAACAGTTCGTCCAAAATATTCACCTAATAATATGCTGTGTGTTTAAAACATTTAAATGAATTCCAGTGTGTAGTTTTTTTTCGAGAATATAACCAAACCCACGCATAAAACAGTAGACAAATCCAATCAAAATGGTTTTACTGCCTACATACGAAATCAGTACATCTCCTATAACAGATAAAACATGATATCTGTAACCACAGAGTTTACTGTTCTTTGAATAAAAACATTTTTAAGACATATTATACTGTGCTTAAGAAACGTTTTCCTGAATATCCATTGGTTGTCGCATCGACGCCTACCCATTCCATCGTCATTGAAGTCCGGCCCTCTAGCGAATCGAATGCCCGTGTCGGGGCAGGCGCATTTTTCATTCCTTTCTCACAACAACTCCGCCCTTGGTAACCGTACCTTATGTTAAATTTACAAGTAACTCTTTGTCACTTGATATATGTACTTTTACCTATTTTGTTCAATTGCTACTAATTCATTAGTGATTTATTGATGTATGTATGGAATCTTAAACGCTGATGGTTTATTTTATTCGTTGGCCGAATGAAACAAATTATTGAACATTGGAATTTTAGGACTGATTAAACGTTTATCGGGTTTTAGACACGTATACTAGTGACGGTTATTTTTTACGTCACGTATATACAACAAAATATACACATAGATATATATTTGTACACATATACAATCCAAAAAAATTCACACACACACACACACACACACACACATATATATATATATATATATATATATATATATATATATATATGTATGTATATATACACATGCATTTACACATATATATGTTCATTCTTATAACTATTCGTATACGTATATACGCATATATAAAATTGTAATTTACATATTAATTGGATTCGTTTAGTTCATTTACTTTACATGAATCGATAAGAAGATAAGAATTTAACCGGAGTTATGACCTCATTTTTAAAATCTTTCCATAATTCTATCAGTTATATTAAAATTAGATTTTAAGATAAGTACATAAAATTTATATATATATATATATATATATATATATATATATATATATATATATATACATATACATATGCATGTATATTATATTTTATAAGTATATATATATATATATATATATATATATATATATATATATATATTAAACATTATTTTTATAGAAATAAAGTACTCTTTATTGATAAATACATATTGAGATTCCTCCAGAATATGCAGTTAAAATAAAAATAAAATATCAGTTTTTCTACCAATAATATTGATAGTTGAATATAATATTTAATAATTAGATACAGTATTTTAATATTTCATATAATCATATTTTTATGGAAAGAAAACTTTTGAATTTTAAAATACAGAAAAAGGAGAATGAACGTTCAGCGTCGGTTATATTCAGAATCAATAACAATATTGTGATTAAGATTATATATATTGATTATTGTAGTTTATGTTTGATATATATATATATATATATATATATATATATATATATATATATATATATATATATATATATACCATCAAATTTATTTGTTACTATTTACTTTTTATTATCAACATTTTGGAATTTTTTGAAATTGAAACATTTGATCTTTTTCACTATATTCTTAATGCCATCGTCAACATTTTTATCTTATTTGTTTATTAACTTTTTTTACTTAACCTATCCTGAATTTTAAATAATACATACACAGTTTGAATGTGTAAGTTTATTATAAATTTTTTTCGTGTTTAAAAGAGAATAAAATTATTATTTTTCTTAACTAAAAAATTATAAAAAGAAATATTATTTAATTACTTATTCATTACTGATTTATTTTGTAAGTAATAAATTCGATTATATTAAAAAATTGATATTATCATTGAAAGAAGAAATGTTTTGTAGTAGAAAAAATATTTTTTGAAATATTTATAATAAATAAAAAATATACTAAAATTTATTTTTACCCAATTTGAGTATTTTTAAAAAGTTTCTTTGAAATATATTTCTTAAATTAAATATAACTTTAAGTGAATATTTTTAAGTTGTTTTCGTGATAATTGAATATTTTTATTAATAAAAAATTCATTAAACATAATTTTATTTCAAGATAAATAATATTTATTATTAATGGTTTGGCACTGTGATTAATTCAAATTCACATCAATGAAATATTTCAATATCAAAAGATTTTACTGAAAAAGTTTCTATTGTATCCATCTTTGATAAAACCATTAAGTTGATCATTTAAAAACTTAATATGTTTAAAAATTGATTATTATTATTTTTTATTCAGATTATTTTTTCTTTAATGAAATTAGTGTGATTCTAGAATAAATAAGTAATTTCTATAAAAGTAGTATTTATTTTACAAACTTATTACAATTAATATTTTTCAATCAAATGTCTAATATTTTTGTATAAATATATATTATAAAAATTACAATAAAATATAGTATGTTATTCTATTGATATGTTTCTTTCAATTATTCTTTTTTCTCATATATACAATATCATATGGAAAGTCAAATAAATTGTTCATAGTCATTTACTTTTCCTCAGTCTTTTATATAACTTAATTATTGATGAAAATTTTGTCTCTTCTAATAAATAAAAAAATATTTTCTCGGTTTTCTTTTTTAAAAAAATAATTGTTCTCCTTTTAGTATCAAATATTTTTATTTTTACTGAAATAAATATTACTTTTTATTTTTATTTTTTACATAATATTTTCTAAATAAGTTTAAACTTGTTATTATTTTAATGTTCATTAATTTACTAACATACATGAACTATTAAATAAAATATTTATTAAGCGGTGTATAAATTAATATAATATTGTATTTTTATTCTTGTCTAATTTCATCTCTGACATGTCTTATGAACAAACTAGTATCAATTACAATATTGAATATAAATAAATCAATATAAAATTTAAAAAAGTTTATAATATTTTGTAATTAATTGTCATTTGATTACAAAATATTATAAAACTAACTAATTAACTTTTTTATTGTTAATATTGTTGAGGAAATATAATCGGCTGACAGTTGAAATTTAATAATTTATACAAGTTGTTGTACGGTTTGTAGGTGGTCTTATTTTCAACCATACTTTTTGTATAAATGTGTGTATACGTACATATATATATATATATATATATATATATATATATATATATATATATATATAAATTGTATTTAATACTGTGGAAAACTACTAAGTTTTCTCGGTATATATTTTTTTAATTTTTGGTGTAGTTTCTCTGTTTGAGGAAATTCTGTTTGATAGATTTTCATAAATCACAAATGAATTTTAACTCCAACACCACAATGGTTTAAAGTATTCAATAATCACTTATTGTTCACTTACTGTTTATAAATAAATCATCAGAGCCTTTCGAAATGCATCAGATGATTTATTTATAAATAATAAGTAAACAATAAGTAATTATTGAACAGTTTAAACCACTGTGGTGTTGGGGTTAAAATTCATTTGTAATAAAGTGAATCAGTCACAGTTCCAAAACAACAAATAAATAGATTTTCATATTTTTTTCTTATAAAACCAATTATGATGTTTTCCTATATATTTTTAAGATTTACAAATAACTTATCGATATTTTTCGGATTACTTTTCTACTTCCCCTTATTTAAAAAATTTTAAAAATATTCAATAATATTTAGGTCAAGACTTTGTCAAATTTTTCATAACTCCCTGCCATTTTATTCTAGAAGAAATTTTTTTTACCGTCCAAGATTATATTTGGAGTTGTTGCTATTGGAATTTACTTTCATCTCAAAAAACCGACTGTTCAGATGGAAATATATATGTTTTCAGTATTATGAGATCTTAGTAACAAGTTTTTTTCTTTATTTGCACTAAATACCTGTTGTTATAAACAACAAAGTGAACACTTAGTGATTGTTGAACATATTGTGGTGTTGAGGGTGATTATTCATTTATATGAAAGTGAATTTACTTCAGTTTTAAAACAAAAAATAACAAAATTACCTGTTCCAAAATTAACAAAAGTAATCTATGTGAACTTTAACTTAAAAAAACACAGAATTTCTTATTTATAGCATTTTTGTATTTTTGATTGACAGTGAACTATAAAAGAAATATTTTATTTTAAAAAAAAATTATAACAAAAATAATATCAAATTAATTAAAATTGGTCAGATAACTTAAGACGTGCACAGAAGTGTATCATCATTATCACCCTCGGCGATATAGCCTTTGTAAGATGATAACCTTTTTTGACAACGATAGTTTAGTAAGGATTTTTTTGTCAGAGTTCCATGGAAATTATAATTTTTACGAGATAAAATTGTTTACACTATACCCACCCCAAAATCGATGATTTAGTAGCATGTACATAAACACATACACACACACACACACACACACATATATATATATATATATATATATATGCATACGTTATAACAAGAATAAAAAAATTAACATGAAAATGGGCCAGTTAGATAGCATAAAAAAAGATAGTCGATGAACAAGAAAAATTATTGATTGGGAATTCAGAGACATAAAAATGTTTAAAAAAACTACGGAGAGATGGGATAGAGGCATGAGAAAGTTCATTGTGGAATAAAAAAAAAGTATTGGATTACTGGAGGTGGAAATTTTTTTATGGGGCCTTTTCCAGCAGTGAATAGAAAGTAGTAATAATTTATATATATATGTTTGTATGTATATATGTATTTATATTTGAAAGAAATTTTTATTATTTTTCTAATTACGATATATAATATTACTTCCATATATGTAATATTACTTCCAATTTACTAAATTATATAGTTTTAAATATTATTACTTTATCAATTTCCATTTACAGTTTATTCCAGTATACAAATAATTATGTAAACATCAATGTTTATCATTTTTTATGATTTATCATTATTACATAATTTAGTTATTGTTATTTTAGGAAAAAAAATCTTCTTAAATATGAAAGTTAATTTTTGTATATAGGTTCGTTCTTTTTGAAATACTGGTGAAATTGATTTTTCATCAAGAAGCTAATATTTCATTGAAAACAATCAGTCATTTTGTGTCAATATTTTTTTAAATAATAAATCAAACGTTGTTCAATAATATAAATTATTCGTAAACAGCAATTGATTGATTAATTAATTCGCATTTATCTTATACATATGAAACAATATATCAGATTTTGATTAAAGAAATTATGTGTTTTATTTTAAATTAAATTCTGATATTCGAGAGGTTGTTTAAATACGCTAAATTCGTTACAAAATATAAGTATAATATTTAAATGTGTGGAAAATAGTGTGAATTAATGATTCTTTAATTACTTTTAATTGATAGACATTCTCCGTTCTTATTTTAATACAGATTATTTATCTTATAATTATTTGAATATTTATAAAAAATATTTTGTTATTTTTTCTTAATAAAATACAACAAAACATTAGTTTAATGTATATTAAAAAAATAAATGTCGACTTGAACAAAGCGAAGTATAAGGTAATATAATCATAAATAATTTAATTTATACATTGCTAAAATTCGTATTTTTTTTGTTATATTTTTTTCGCATTGTAACACATATTAAGAATAAAATTAAGAAACAAACACGACCCCAACAGCTTGTAGCATTGTCTCGAGACGTATATATATACTTACAACTATTTATGTTTAGCATTAATTATTTTCCTCAAGTATACCAACCAACCACCATATAATTATATCAAAAGCAGACCTTGCTCAATTTTTATCGCACAATAAAGTCCATATTCCACACTTACTAACTTTCATATACATTGGGTGTTTCTTATCTTTAAAATATGCAAATATGTCCAGCAATATCTGCAAGTAAGCAACCACAGACCGGGCCATGCCACTAACCGTATCACCTATCAAGGATCGAACCTATTGTAGTCATAAAACGAGACGAAAATAATGTTTTGTATACGTTACTCTTGAACGTCTTTCTCTGGCCAATCGTCAGTGGCGTTCGTCAATTCAGTACATTTACGGAATATGAAGTCACTGTTGTTAGAATGATAGAGACATTAATTGTCATGTATTTGTGTATTGTCGTTCTTTTTTATAATATTGCTCGGAATGGACACAGCAGTGGGCACGCATAGGACATTAACAACGATTTATATTATTATGTAAATGCGTCTACCTTATCTGCCTATTTATTCAAATTCAGAAATAATGGTCGTGGTACTGCGGCTATTGGTCTAAGACTCTTGTGAAAGTGTTTTGATTTTTAGGTACTATAGATGATTTGAAACTTTAATTACATTTTTATTTATCAATATTATAAATTTTTATTTTATACGAGCTTTATTTTAGTAATTTTAATTTTGAAAAGTATCTTGTATATACATATATATATATATATAAAACTTCATTATTGATTATATTACAGTATCTATTATTTTTTAGTTATAAAATAAATAATTATTTAAATAATATATTATATTTTATTTAAAATTATAACTGCAATTAAGTTATAAGTAAAATTATTTAGAAATAAAATTCTAAACATACATCTTTTATTCAGTACATAAAATATATTATTGTCTTGTAAAAAAATTATTAAATTATTAAAATATTGATGTATTCAAAATAGAATTATAATAAATCGATTTAAATGAAGATAATCGTTTTAGTGAATTTATTTATTAATATTTGGTTTGAAATTGTGGTAAATTCACTTTCATACAAATGAATTATCACCCCCTGAATACAAGATGATTGAAAGTGTTGTGGTGTTTGTGGTGATAATTAATTTGTTTCAAGTGTTGTGGTATTGGGGGTGAATTCAAATATGTATGTTGAATGTTATTTTATAATCTTTAGAGAGTAGACAATTTTTCAGTTCTTTTATTATAATTGCTATGATATTATCATCAAAATGTGCCATAATATATTAAAATATTATAAATAATAATTTCTTTAATATTCTTGTCAAATATTTTTTAATTTTTGTTTGTTATTTTATTGTTTTTTAACTTTTTATTTGAGATTTATATATTATTTTTTGATTTTATATTTTGAATTTCGTTATAAATAGATATTTTAACTGACTATATAATTTACTTATAGTGTATTTAAATTTATTTTAAAGAAATTTGATAAGTTTTAATTGTGGTTCATAATAAAATTTATCAAATTTTGTGATAATTTATTTATTAGTTTTATGATTATTTTCAATGATAGTTTTAAGAACAAAGCTGTTACAAAGATAGAAAATAGTACACTTTTGTGGAAAGAACAATAAATTTAATAAAAATAAATCTGAATAACAAACAAAATCAATTACTTAATATTCGATGTCTTTAATATAAAATAAATTAATTTTTTGTGTACGTGAATGACATTTTCTTTTCATTCTACAATAATAGATGCTCTTTTCAATTCTTATTATGTACTTGTTAAGTATATATTTGTTTTAAAATTTATTGATTTTAACCTAATTCTATTAATTTCAAACAACCCCTGAATTACAAATAAAATATTTTGGTAAAGCAGTATATTGATAAAGTCTGTATTTTTTATTCTTGTTCTAACATGTTTTTAGACGAAGAAGTTTTAAAGTTGAAATTACACTTTATTTTTTGTTTAAAGAGTAAATCTACATAAAACACTGTTATTATTAGTATATGATAATCTGCAAAAAAAATTACATCTATAAAATAGTTTTATATTTCGTTTAAACTTATGATTGTATAGTTTTCATTATTTCTTACGATTGTTTAGTTTTCATTATTTCTTACAATGAAAATGTTTCATTTATTAGAATGAATTGAACAAATAATTATCATTAGCTTAACAAACTAACTATGTTTCAATGTCACTGTCGCTAAAATAAAGAAATATGAATGAAAAATATTAAAAAAAATGTAATATATATATATATATATATATATATATATATATATATTTATAATGGTCCAAATGAAATTGAAGGATAGTAAAGAATATTAAATGATAATATGCAAATAAATATATGTCTCGACCCTTCAGTCTTATTTAAGCCATCCTATATTTTGGTATTTGGATTTATTTCTTCAATCTAAGAGCTTTTCTTTTTTTAGCCAACTAACTTATTAAATAAACTACATTTATTATTATTGTTTTTGTACTGAAGCAAAGGAAACAAATCTTTTTATTTCTCAAAATGAAGCAGTTATTACATTTTAATATTCTTTTGCAACTTGAACAATTTGAATGTCAAGTTTGCAATTAATAAGTTTGAACAAAGCTGTTCTATACTGTTGAGTTTGTTCTATGAAGTACTGTGAATAATATATTAGAGTCATTAGCTTATATATCATTTTTTCAGCTTTTTTTATCTCTTTGTTATTATTAATAAAGGAATATTCTATACTTTCTGATGATAATTTTGAATAATTTTTTTTATAGTAAAATAATAATTGCTGATAAAACTGGTTCATTTAAAATGGCAAGAATATTCAAATTTCTTTTAGATTTACTAAAATTAAAATATTTAATAACATATATATATATATATATATATATATATATATATATATATATATATATATATATATATATATATTGGAGAATGAAAATAAATTTTTAATGTGTTAATTTGGAACAGTTAAAATAAAATTTACACTATTTATTTAATTATTATTATTTTCATATATTTTTAAATAAACTAGATACAAATAATAGTTTTATAAAAAAATCATTTATTGATGTTAGTATTGGAAGCATTAATTTTCATATAAAATTTGAATAAAACTTTTATAACTTTGAAAAATATATTATTATGTAATAACTAATTCAATTCCAAAATATTTATTTATTTAAATAGCGTATTTAAAGTTTTGTAATATCTATAACTTTTTTTAGTTATAAACAATTATTGTTTATTAAATTATAGTTTGAAGAAATCATTTATAAGTAAATTTATTTTTTTAAAATAAAACAAGTTGTATAATAATTTTTATTGGTAATATTTAAATAAAAATCATATATCACTGATAACTATTATATTTTAGTGATCGATATTAAAATATTTATATTTTCAAATAAAAACAAAAACATTGATTTTACAAAAAAAAAAATTTACATTGGATATTTTAGAAAAAAAAGTTTAATTATAAATTTTGATGTTTATAACTATTTATAGTTACTATAAAAAACTTAATTTATAATAATTTTTAAGTTATATGTTGAATAATAATGAAAATTTTATAACTACATTTTTTGTGTTCATGGTTTGAACTTTAAAAGATATCAGTTGTTATATATATATATTTGTATATATATATATATATATATATATATATATATATATATATATATATATATATATGTATATATATAATGTGAATAGTAGTGTAGTGTATGAAAATTTCTTGATCGCTTGTGACTCAAGGTGACACGATTCAAACTACCATGTGGTTATGATATATTAGCGCAACCATCTTGGATTATGTGACATGTTTTTAAGTATGTATAGTTTGCGTGAGCAATTTTCAATTGTGATAAAACTTTATGAATACATTATCGTGTAGAAGAACGCTACCTGCCTATTTCTTGAAGCTACCGTCTTGTATACGTGTGCCACTGCTGTGATTCGATTTTGCCACAAGCCACTGCAGTAATTACGCCATATTCCGTCGTAATTACCGCAATAAATAACGACGTAAATATTTAATTTTCAAGGATTGTTATTTATGATTTAATATTCCTCGCGTCGTGTGTATACGCGATTATATTATTATTTTTTTTACTACTGCGTTTGGTTTTATATACTGATTTGACTTTGAACAAATTGCTTGTACACGGTATTTAACGACAATTAGAAATGTATGATAATTTTCTTATTCGATATGCATTGTAAAACACTGTATTTAAATATTTCATATTTTTATGCATTTACACCAGTCACTTATATGATTGATTGGTTAGGAGTTTTAAAAAAGCCATATATATTTATATATATATATATATATATATATATATATATATAATTCATTTAATAATTTTATTAATTCAATAAAAATAATTATATTCTATATATATATATATATATATATATATATATATATATATATATATAAGAGCAATTATAATTTCATATGCTTTTTAAGTAATACAAATGAATTATTAGCTGGAATTAAATAAATAGAATATGCTACACGTCATTTAGAAAAGAGGTTGTTTTTTCCGCTAAGGAATTAACATTTTTATGCGAAAGTAATAATTTTCTTGCAAAAAATATCACTTATAATTGCTGTTTAAGTAACTACATACTTATTAAAATTATGTCAGTGAATTGTGTTAAACATGCAATGTAATATTGGTTTCATATATTTAAAAAATATCATTTTTAATAATAAAGATACCAGAAGTTATTTTGTCTTATAAAATTATTTTTAATAATGTTGTATCTATATTAAAATTATTTAAGTTTTGAGCAGATAAAAAAATATGTTATCATTTTCAAATTTATAATACATATAATATATATATATATATATATATATATATATATATATATATATATATATATACTTGTAAATCGTAATGATGTTATGATTCATGTAATTCAAAGTTGTAAAAAATGAACAAACAAGGAGATTATTTCTTACAACTACATATCAATTTTAGCAAATAATTCATTGTAATATATTACTAATTTTCATTAATATTTATAATGTTGAGTAGATTAATTTGAATTCTATGCGATTATGAATTTTCTCTCTCTGGCATATTGAATTTAAAATTCCATTTAATGTACGAATCACATTATATTTCGACCTTTGTGGAATATATAATACAATACGAAATTAAATCTGCACTTGTTTAAAGCATATATTTCGTTTGTATTTTGAATTTTATTTATGTTATGCATATAACATATAATATATACAATATCATTGGATAATTTTATACTATACGTATATTTGCAGAATAAACATTTATGAATTCGTATGATTATAAGGAGAATATTTTTTGCTAGAAATTTTTATATACGCTAATCAGTAAATACTCATGAATAATCTTAATATCAAAAGTTTTTATGCAACAAGTACTATGAAATTTATACTGACATTTTTTTTTACTTACAGGCACAAGTACTTGCGTATTTATGTACACCGTTTTACACCCACATTCGAACACACGCACAACATACACACACATAAACTCATTAAATATATATATATATATATATATATATGAGTGTATGTAAATGTTCCTTTTTACTTAAATATTAAATAGTAAGTTTTCTGTATAATTCGTTAAATAAAACCAAATTTGATTATATTTGAATAAATTAGTATTAAAGATTTAAAAAATCAATCAATAAACTATGAACAAAATAATTATATTTGGTTATTAAAACATCTTTAAAACTACTATATATATATATATATATATATATATATATATATATATATATATATATATATATATATATATGAGTAACTGAACCTTCTTTCTGTCTATTACTAAATGAAGACCTTTTCCAAAATTTTACAATTTCAATCATTTAATGCGTTTCTTTTTTATTCTATATGGACTATTTATTTTATATGTGGCCTCTTATGTCCTTTTTATTTTTCTGAGTCTCTAGCCAATAATATTTCTTGTTTATTGATTATCTTTTTTTGCTATATGGACGATTCATTTTCATTTTAACTTTCTTAATCTTGTTATACTGTCCTTAACTTACGTTTTCTTTCAAAGTCAATCATTTTTCTTTCTGTCTCTTCTTGTTAATTCTAGCATGTATCTTTTAAAGCTTCTTTGTGTTGCCTAGGGTCAATAAATTAACTCTGGATTTAAGATCTATATATATATATATATATATATATATATATATATATATATATATATATATATAGGCTGGTCCAAATGAAACTGAAGGATAATTAATGATAGTAAGGAAGCAAATGTATGTCTAACACCTTCAGTCTCATTTGGACCATAATATATGTATATATATATATATATATATATATATGTTGTGTGTATGTGTGTGTATTGTTTAAAAAATGATAATTGAGAAATTATTTAATTAAAGAAATTATTTTGTGTATTTTTTATCCAATTTAGCATATTTCTGAAGTATTCACTATACTATAATTATTTAATTATTATATTAGGTTGTATTATATGAGATGTCGGATTTCTCGTCAGTTTCTCTTTGAATAATTTGACATTTCATTTGACACGACCTAATGTATAAATTTGAAATTGAATTCAAACCTAACGACTTATTTTTGTATAGATTAATAGTGTAATAACTGAATATAAATTAGATTATATTTTCAAATTCATTTATTTGACTTTATGTCATGATAATTATTTTTTTTTTGTGTTATTTCAAGAACCGTGTTTTCTTTTTTATCGTCTTCATCCGGTGTTCACTCTAAAATCATCCTCGCATAGGTCTCTTTGATGTATCGATGATAAAAGTAAACAATACAAGTTGTAAAAAAGATAGACCAAATGAGACTAAAGGATAGTCAAGAATAGTAAATGATAGTAAACAAGTAAATTATGTGTCTTATTTGTGCCATCCTATACTTTGATTATTAAAATAATTAATTTTACATTATTTTTCTTAAAATCGTGCTTATCTATTAGGTTATGTATTATGAAATGTCGGATTACTATAATGAAAATAATATAAAAATCCGACATTTCATATTATACAATCCAATATTTTTGATGGAACATTTAGTGTTAAAACAAAAAAAATATTTTGATGAAAATGTTAACTCTTGATAAAGTTATCCACACCAAATGTGTTCATGATGTATCAAATATAGAAATTTAAATGAAGAATAATTTCTTCATCCTTCTATTTGTTAGTCAGATATTACGTTAACAACCCACCCTTCGATTTATAAAAGGCTTTGTGAAATTGGATCTAATGACTAGGAAATTTATTAGCTTTAAATAATACCTATCAATCCAAGTCCAATGCTCGAGGGTCTTAAAAAGCTTAATTACTATTTGTAATGAATTATTTATGCATTTAAAAAACTGTAGCGTTATTTTTATATATTTTTAATTTAATTTGTTTTTATTATAATTTGCATAATATTCTCTCTTATAAAATTAAGCGAAAAAACTTATTAAATCTAAGTTTAATATACAAAAATAGTCATCCTTTTTTTGTTATAAAAATATTCATGGTAAACTATTTTTTGTAAATAATTACAAATTAATAAAACGACGATAAAAGAGATAAAATAAAAAATGTTAATTATTTAAGTAATTAACATTCCTAATAGATTCTTTTTATATTTATGAAAAATACGAATATTAGTTTTTGTACATTTTTTTCTTAAAATATATAATTTGAAAATATTAATTATGTTGTATATTCTAACGTAATTATTTTTAAAAGACAGGCGTTAAGCTATTAACATGATATAGATATTTAATGATATAGATCAATAATTGCATAACAAGACCGCTGAGGTCAATTAACATTTGGTAGACCAATCAATATTTATATATTCATATATCTTTTAATATGAATATATTGATTCATTATATCATCGTATAAAAACACAATGTAGACGTGTTAAAGCAATCTTTCAATGACCATATGAATTTTCACCTTTTAAATTTATATAATCTTAGTTTTTTTTATATATATTCTCATATTACAAACGTGAGAAAAAAACAAGTATTTAAAAAACTTAAATTTTCATATTAATTGCACAGCTGTTCGATATCTAATAGTTTTATTATAAATATTTTGTGCAATTTTTTGCGTATACATATGCAATGTTTATTGCAGATGTATCTCTATTCTTAGATCTCAAGCAACTAATTTGATAGTGTGATCATATTTTTAAATCGTTATTTTATTATTAATATTTATGATTTGAATTTGCTTAAATGAAACATCTTTAATATACATAAATCTGCATATACATACATAAATATTTTTTTTAATTTAAATGAAAATACGTAGTTTTTTAAAAATGTGAAATCAGTTAATATATTTTAAATTGCTTTACATGTATCTATTTGAACATAAAATTTAAAATTGTGTTTTGTAAATTAAAAAATCAAACTTAATATATATATATATATATATATATATATATATATATATATATATAATTGAAATACGTGACTTAAAGAATAATCTTAGTAAAATAAATAAATCAATACAAATAATACTTTATTTTTAAATTGAAAGTCAAGGTTATTATTGGAGAATACATTTTAATAATATATTTCACCGTGAAATCAAAATCAATTATTTCTTTATATTGAATTCGAGTATCGATCGTAGTTTTAAGTATTCTATTAATAGTATTTTCAAATATAGACTAATAGAATTGGATTTTTATATCAGAAATCGAGTTCTTTTTTTCGTATACATGTTTGATATCGAATTCAATGTAAATAAGCGTGAAATAGTTTATTTTTCACTGACTGAATTCATTGTATATTTAAACAGATTATTTTTAACAATGATTTGTTTCTGTTACGGAAATCAGTTTTGTCTAGTTAGTATTGAATCGATTTTAATAGCTTTGTAATTAATTTTCTTTGTCTTGTGCCCTTGGCATACCCAGTTAAAATTTTATGCTTTTGAAATATTGTATTGTTTAACTGTACATTCCTTTTAATTTTATGTACATTGAATTTATTCATTCACATATGCACATAAATAGAATTGTGTAATAATATAGTGTTCATTTATTCATACATACAAATATATGCATATATATATATATATATATATATAAATATGAGAATAAAATTAGCTTGAATATTGTAAGGAATATACAATGTATAAAAAATTATTTGAAAAAATTACAGAATTATGATATGTAAAAAATATACACATACTTTTTAAAAAAATCTTTACTTCTAAAACAACCCTTAAAGGAAGAGTAACAGTGTTTGTAATGTTATTATTTTTTTACTCATTTAACTCAAGATAAATTTAAGTGTATATTAGTATTTATAACACTTTGTAATTTGCTAAAATAATGAATGCTTTATTTCATATTTCTAACATTGTAAAACATTCTTATCATTAATTGATTGACATTTTTTAACCTTATTTTATTTTGTATATATATATATATATATATATTTATATATATATATATATATATATATATGTGTGTGTGTGTGTGTGTGTGTGTGTGTGTGTGTGTGTGTGTGTGTGTGTGTGTGTGTGTGTGTGTGTGTGTGTATGTATATGTAAGTATGTATGTGTTCATATATATGTTATTTTTAATTTAATTTATTTTTTTTATATAAAATAAATTCATATATTAATTAAAATAAACTTATTTTTCTTATATATATATATATATATATATATATATATATATATATATATATATATATATATATATATGCAAAAAGTACTAGATGTTTTCCCATTGCTCTATATTGACAAACAAATTTGTTAGATACAACATGCTGTTTGAATTATTGTTTAAGTGACTTCCATTGCTAGGTAGATGTGGGTATAACTTGCCACAGATAAATGTGTATATTGCTTTGGGGTTCTAAAGATAACACGTTCACGCCGCAAAGATTTACGTTATATTCCTTTCTTCTGTATCTTCTACTAGTTGTAGCAACCGTGTCTAAATCCAATGTGACAAACATACGTTCTAATCACTCTAATGCGCTCAAGACATAAGAGCCAAGATTGCATCGTAATTGCATACGTAGAATTGACTTACACGTATAGTCTGAGGCTACTTACATGTTTATCATTATCCTACCGGTCTAAAGAATGCTTTAAACGGGAGAAAATCTCAATCAGAATCTTACGTGGTGGTTTTTATTTAATAACAATATTTAATATAATGTTAATAAAATTGCATTTAATTTTAATTTCATATAAAAGCAAAAATCTTTTATTGTTCATTTTATTCACTGATATGTATTTCGATGATCATATCATCATCATCAAAGTACTGTATTATAAAATCCTTTTCACGGAATTTTTATTTATTCAGTAATTGTAGATTTATAATTCGTAATTTTCACAAAACCAACTTTACTAAAATTTATATACTGTATACTTTTTTGTAATAAATATTTTTTTTTAAATTTTAATAGAATTATAAATATTTGTATGTGTAAATTATAAATGCATATATATATATATATATATATATATATATATATATATATATATATATAAAGATTTATATATATGTACATTTCAGAAATTAGTGAATTTTTGTTAGTCAGGATTAAATTTGTAGACTAATATATAAATGTTTGAATTAAACTTTAAATATTCCGAATAATTTCTCTATGTAAAAATACAAATACTGTTTATTATAAACAAATATTATTTATTAAATTTATTAGACTAATTCAGATCATATAAATAATTATTTGTTCTATTATCATTACAAGTAATTAATTTTAGTAATAAGGTGCATAACACTATTTTATTTTATTATTTTTGCAAAATATTTCTCAAAAAGATATACAAAAAATATGCATAAAATCCTACAATACTTTTTATAAATTTAAATTAATTCATATTAAGCAAAATTTATATTCAACGGAATTAATTTATTTTTATATAAAAATATAATATAATCATAATTACAAATAATTATAGTTACATTGTCATTTTTTTAAGAAAATGGTCCAAAATGTTAACGTCAACTCTAGATTTTCTTTTTTTTTTTAAAAAAAACATAATCCTTGATAAATTCGCTTTCAACTAAAAGTAATTTCATAAATTGTATATTTATTAGAAGAAAAATAGTTTTTATATAATTACAATTTTTTTTAATACCTAGTTTAAATTTGATTTTATTTATTTATTTTTATATAAATTATAAAAATAAAAAATTTGACAAATATATATATATATATATATATATATATTCTTTTTAAAAGTTTTACAAGTGCAATACTCTAGTGTGAATCGTTCTTGTCACGTACGAAGTCAACATCGGTGATTTACAGCGTACCAACGTGACAGCGATTAGGTCGAAATGTTCCCAAAAGCAGTGCGAGTCTGTGTCTACGTTATCTGTCGTATCTTGAAAAGGAAATACCTCCTAAACATATCACGACGGTGTAATCTGCCACCAGTAAAAGGCATTTTTCATTTGATCACTCAATTAGTCGACGAAGATTTCAAATTTTACGAGAAATTTTAACGTTTGCCTCCGAAGATTCGAAATCAACTTATTGGAGTGATTTTTCAACACTCTTATCACGATTAACAAGCTTTAGGCTTCTATTTTATACATAAAAATGTGAGTGTGAGAATGAATGTTCTTAATTTATATTAGATTTTTTTATTTGCAATATAAATGTTTATTTTTTAATGAAAAGGTAATTGGTAAACATTTATAATAAAATGAATTATTAGTTCTCCATTTATTATTTTTTAAAAAAATACATATAATTATTAAATACAAATAATATTTAAATAAAAAGTTAAATATTTGTTATTATCGAAAATTTGTTAATTTATATATATATATATTATTATATATACATACATACATATATATATATATATATATATATATATATATATATATATATATATATCCACTAAACGTCTCTCTCAAAACTTCTAGCGATCTAATATCTTTCTCTTCCATTCCACGCTGACAAGTTTTATAATATCTCTATTCTATACATCCATTGGTGACTTCTTATAAGTCTTTTCATATATCTGAATTCCCATTTAATAATTTTTTGTATACAAAGGTGGTCTTCACTCTTACTCTGTGACTGTTCTGTTTGTATTATATTTATCAAAAAAATTTTGAATTTTTTTTGGAAATGAAATTTTTATAAAAAACGAAAAATTATATTTTTCATTCGTAGCATAGTTTTTCGAATCTAATTTTTTCTCAATGTTATATAAATATGTACATTTAAAATTTGCATATACTTGATTTTATTCACTAATTTTAAATCTGTTTTTGTTTATTTTTAAAATTTTTAATTTAATTCTAAAATTTTGCATTATTTTTTAATTCTTATTTATGTCGTTTTAAAAATCACAATTTAATGTTAATACTTTTACTTTCTATGATTTATATTTAAATTACTCAATTATCATTTTATTGAGTGAATATATATTTTTTAATTTTAATTATAAAACATTATTTTTATCATGCGTAAAATACGTAAAATAAATAGCAAATATTTTTTTATTTTTTCATATCAAAGAAAACAATATTTAGAGGGTATATACAGTAAAAAAAATATTTTTTCGATTTATTTACAAAATATATATCATTATTATTACAAATATATATAGTAAAACAGTATCTAATATACGTAGTTCAATGTACTTAAATTATATATTTTTTAATATTTTTTTTGTTCATATCGACGTTATTATTGCGAAAATAATGTGCTTATTAAACTTAATTTCTTTCATACATGTAAAATTCTAATTTTGAATATTATTGATTTTTAAAAGTATAGAAAATATCATTTTATGTCTAAAAAATTATTATTAATTTAATAGATATATTTTTATGAAACAATCTATTAATTGTAATACCTTTATAATTTATTTTTAGCATAATTGAAATATTAGCATATATTATTTAATATGCCAGTGTAAATTTATAAATATTCAATAATATTTAAATATAGGTTACAAATTTACTATAAAAATACATATTTGTCAATAAAATAATACTTTTTCTTTACAGTATACAACTGGGCACTTATCACGATTTTACATACATAGACATGTTGATTTCGTGAAAGAATTTTAAATATTTTTCCACTTTCGATTTCGCTAAATGATTCTCATATCAAGACACGCATCATAACAAATTTAAATATATAAAAAACAGACATCAGACAAAATACCTCATAACCTACTTACATAATAAAAAGTATGTATGCAGATTTATTTACACATTAAATTTTTATTAAGTGCAATTTTATCGTTTATATCATGTAAAAATATTTATTGAGAAAAAAAAACATAAATATCAGAACATTATGTATAAAATGTGTACACCTGTCCGTAAAAGCGAGGTACTTGTAGACTTGTAATAATCTTGATATTATTTATGTACTTCACACTGAGTATTCTATAAAATATTATTTAATATATTATCTCAGACTATTAAGAAATATTTTTGTTAATTATATAATTATACATATATATATATATATATATATATATATATATATATATATATATATATATATACATTGTATAATTATGAATTATATATATATATAAATATATATATATATATATATATATATATATATATATACATTTAATTTAAAAGCATGTCATTTTGAAAATGGAAAATTATTTTATTTTTATTTATTAATTATTTTTTAAAACAATTTCATTTTTATACAAACTATTTAAAAAATAAAATACAGTGTATTCTTAAAATATTTTATATACTTTAATACATGTAATTTATTTCAATTAATTAAAGATTAGAATTGGTATTTTTATTGTGAAGTAACTAAATACTTTTTTATATTATTTTTTCACACTTATAATAAATGTTAATATTTATATACATGAAATATTTAATTGAAAATATTTTTTGTAAAATACAAATATTCATGTACACATACTTGCATACATACATACATACATACATATATATATACATATATATATATATATATATATATATATATATATAATATATAATATAAATCACTTAAATATATATTTAAAGCCATATGTGGATAATTTTTCATAAGAAGAACTTGATGATAATCAGTATGAATAAAAAATTTAACCATCATTAATAAAAACATCTGACACTCGCCACTATAAAAATGTCAGAAGCGACACCCGTGAAATCATTATCTTATCTAGAAAATTTTAAACACTAATATTATAATATAAAAAGATAACAACTGAAACAATTAATTAACTTTATTTTTCGCTCTTAATAAAAAAACGGTCAGTAGTATTAATGACTGAAACACACATAAACCATGCTAATCTATATAACATCAAGATGGCCTCATTGTAGGAAGTGTTCGAATATATAAATATGTTTATTACGTACGTATGTAGATATTCGGTTTTATATAAAAGGGAATAAATAATGACTAAAGTAGTTAAGTAGAGCCTACTTTAACGTATTATTTGTACTGTTGTCGTAGTTTGTATCATTAATAATATTATTTCTTAAAATTGTATTTTAAATTTTCTTGAATTTTGTTATAAATATTTTTGAAATACTTGAGCTTTCACAACTTTTTATATTTAAAAAGAACATTTTTAATATAAATATTATTGTTTTAAACAGTAAATATAACATTATTATTTTAAACTTTTTCTTCTGAATACATATTTTTTATTGAAGTTGTTCTTAAATGAAAATAAATTTATAAATTTTTTTTATAGTAACATAATATTGTATATTAATTATTTATTAATAGTTGATTCGAGAATAAATACAATTAAAATACTAAAATATTGAAACAACATGCCAGGATAGAAGTCAGAGTTTTATTATTAGTTTATATTAACCCCTTGCATAATGATTTATTTTCAAGCAAATAATTTAATAAGTTTGACTAAAAAAACCGTTTTTAACTTGAAAGAGTGGAGAGAATAGTAATATTTTAATAAAATAATATTAAATTTACTTACAATATAAAAAAAGTTCTTATTAAAATACATGAATTATTATACAGATGCAAAAATTAATTTGAAAAATACAGTAAATAATTTGTATAATTTATACAAAAGTAATTTTTTGGAAATTCTATCTAATATTTTCATGGCTATATTTTCTTTAAAAAAATAATAGAATTGTTAGATATGATTTAAATATTAAATTATGTATTCAATAACTATATATATATATATATAATTATTTGTTTTTACAAAATATCTCATATTTATTTATAATAATATAACAAAGAAGAAGTTTTTATTTTTAATTATTCATCTACTTGTTGTAGTAAATATTTCAAGTAATTATTAAATAATAATAAAATATAATATAAAAGAACATCATCGAATGCATATAAAAAAGTGCCTAATTTACATGTAAAATAATCTTATTTTTTTAATTTAAATGTGAAGTAATTTTTATATATTAAATTAATTGTCTATTTTTTATAATTTAAATAATATTAGATAGATACACACACACGCACATATATATGTTATAAAATTTAACGACCTCTATACGTCCTTGACGATTCATTAATTTCGAAAATAAATTAGTCAATAGTATCCATATCATAAGAAAAACTCCGAATGAAAAAAAGTATAATAAGATAATTAAATTAACATATCAACACAAATGCATTAATAGGAAAAAAATTAGCAAATGTCGAATCTAAGACATCATTAATTTTTTTCTCTCATTATACATTCGTAACGAATCTTTCAATTCAAACTGTCTGTCTGTCTGACTATGTATGTATGTATGTTATTTTTTTTTGTTTATATTCGGTACTCTTTTTCATTATTATTTCGTCTGTTTTAATGTCTAATGGTCAGTCTAACCGGTGTTCTACAGTGGACAGGTCATATCGCTAAAGGCGGACACACTTCAGCGTAAGGTGCGCATAGTGAATTAGGATTTTTTTTATTTTAGCTCCCGTTGGACATTCTAAGATGTTACATGTTTACGTGTAAGACTGTTGATGTCAGCTGCAGTCTTTCTTTAAGACAGGTGTAATAGACCACTTATTATTTTAAGATTTTTTTATGGACTAATGTATCTTCTACAGGGGTTTTAATAAAAAATACTATCTCGTTTTTATTGCGTATATTTTTCGATTAGAGCGTAGATTCTATTTCATACATAATATCAATTAAAAAAAAGTATTTATTGATTAAATTTATAGTTTTTTCGGTAGTTTACCTAATTATAAATTAATTGAGAATCGTTGTTTTCCAATTTTCAAATAACTTAATTTGAGATAATGTTATCTTTTATATTACTTTTATCTTGAATTATTAATTTTATTGATTTTTTAAACATTTAACTGTGCAAAACTTAAAATTATAGACAGCTTCATTTAATGTAATTCAGTTATACATATATATATATATATATATATATATATATATATATATATATATATATATATATATATATGTAAGTATATGTATGTGTATATTGAATTTTCTATTTTCAAAAAATATATTACATCATGATTTTTAATAACAATTATATAAATAGTTTATATATTTAAATTTTTAAATACATTTACTTAATTTTTAATTGTTTTTCAAGTGTATTAAAATGTTTTGAATTTTTAACTTAAATACATTCTTATTAAAAATTAAAATATAGAGAAAAGTTATTAATAATAATAATAAAGTATTCTTTTTATATCAGCAAATAATTAAATATTACTACTTTTTCTGCATTACTGCATGAAAATTTCTTACAAGACTTTCCAGTTTCAACTATCCAAATCTTGATATAAATTCTTGTGATATTGAAAGATAATAATTCATTTGTGTTAATGTGAATTTGACAAAATCAAAAAAATTAATTTTCTTATATCTCTATTTTATCTATTCATAGGTATTTTTCGTTTTGGGTCTTTTTATATTTCTGGAGAATAATTATTGATGTTCATCTATAATCTTTTCTTACTACAAGATCGACCCATTTCTACTTTAAATACATCATTCTTGCTGGTAACTTTTTAAAATTTCTTTTTCTTTTGAACCCATTTATTATTCTGTTTTCATGTACCATACCTAGTATGCATCTTTCCATACTTCTATATATTATCTAGATTGATTAGATTATTAAGGAATTTAAAGCCCATATTCACAACCATCAATGAGAACAAGTAAGATCCATTGACTAGAACTAATTTCTTCAAACATAAAAAAAATATTCAACTTCATAATAAAAGAATTGTTTTCAAATTTTTCATCCCATTTTTATTCCTCTGTTATGTAATCTATAAATGTTCCTATATTACTGAGCCGTTATAAATATACTTAATTTTAATATATTATATATGAACTTCATTTAATTCGACTTTCATCTGATTTATAATTTTTTTGTATGTAATTTTTATTTTTTAGTTTCACTATAAAACTATTTTTTTTATTTTTTTTGTCTAATTATTCTTCCTTTTTTGCAATATATATATATAAATATATATATAATATATATATACATAATTCGATTTTACGAGTGATTGATATAAAATAAAAAA
>CP092088.1:32562506-32587506 GCA_029203775.1 Neoneuromus ignobilis
AGTAAACAATAATTAAATATGAAACATTTGTTAATATTTTGTGATGTTGGGTTAATAGTTTATTTTCGTGAAAGTGAATTTCCCAAAGTTCCAAAACAAATATTATTAAATATTATTAGAGTTTGAAGAAAATGTGATTATTTTACACTAAAGAAAAATTCAAAAATGTGAAGTGATTTATTATGTATAGCTCACAAGAGAACAACGACCCTGCATGTTTTTCCATTGGTATCTAAAACAGCTTATTATAAATTATTACAATTGGACACGAACAAATTATTTATTATACCGAACTATATAATTTCACTAAAACAATAAAATCGACCATAGTATCACACATTCATTAGTAAGGTAATTTTTCTTTCTATTTATTTGAAAATAATAAAAGTATTTTATACATACTATGAATTATTACTATTAAATATAACAATTAATATGAAAAGCCATAATCATCAACAGAATCGTGTGAAAGTCAAATTGGACCATTAATAGAGCAAAAAGTCGAAAAGTCATCCAGATGAGTGACGATGCACAATCTTACACTGCTCCAGGAAACCATCAAGAAATTGTATTGGAAAGTTTATCTTTCATGTGGTTTATTTATCTAACTTATTTTCTGATTAAAACTTAATTGGGTCAATTTACATTGAGAGATACTTCATTTAGAAATTATATTCTTTCGACAAACAAATTAAAAACGATAAGAAATAAATATTATATAAAATTTTATAAACTTTTAAATAATTAAAAATTTTATCAGAAAATATTATTATTTTCATTTTTATATAAATAAAAGCATTTAGGGAAATAATGGAATAAAAAAATATTTATTTAAATATTGGCTTTAAATTATTGTTTTAAAAGGAGAGAAAAATATTTTTTAATATGTCACTTATTTACATTGAATTTATTCTATTTTTTAAAAAAAGAAATATATATTTTTCCAGTTACTTATTAAAAACGATAAATTACATTGCAGATAAAATTTTAGGAACTTATACATAATTCATATCTGTTATCTAAATACATAAACGGTCAACATATATTTTTATACTAAATTTTTTTTTATATTCATAATAAACGTACATTATAGCGTATGTGCCAAATCTGATAAGAAATTTAACATTGTTAAGCTGCATTTTTTATATAAACGAAAAGTAAATGATTTTAATGTTATTATAATTTTAACATAGCTTTTTTAAGATAACGTTTAATTTATATAAAGTTATTTTTTAATATTGTTGACATAATATTCTTTGTTCATTTTAATGAATAAAATTTTAAATAATATATAATATAAAAATATAGCTTATATTATTATAAATGAATAAAATTATATTAAAAATATTTTTATTCAAAATGTCCAAATTTTATTTCGTAAATATTTATATTATATAATAAAATAAACGAATAGTTGTTTGATAATATTAAATATGACTGATTTAAAAAAATATAATTATAAATTTATGATTTCAAAAAAAAAATTAAACAAATAAAAATACTCGCTTGTAATTAAATTTTTGTTATATATTTTTAATTCGATAACCAAAATGACAACATTTGAAAAAATGAGATCTATAGAAATTAGATTTGCATTTAAAAAAATATTTACATGTTTTTTAATATGAATATAATATATTTATGAATAATCATTATTTACAATTTTAAAACATTTCATTTATTTAATTTATATATTATTTCAAATTAAAAGTATTAACCATGAACTAAATATAATTTTAATTTATTCACATAATTTATTTATACTTATACATTAATAGTAACTTGTGATATATAAAAATAGGGTAAATACAGTAAACCATCACTAATCCGGTTATACTATTAATTCAGACATAATTTTCGCGAGAGTATTTTCTTGTTTATTTTATGATTTTTATTCAATGCATTTCCGACTAATAGTTGACTTTTTTATTTTATTACTTATACGCATTGCTTATCTACATATTTTTATTTGTCTGTATCTAAGAATTTTGTCACTTTTTAATAAAAGGATGTCATTTATTATTTTTTTCGACATGATTTGTATATTAAATTCGTATCCCTCTTTTTAAAAATATAAATTGTCACATTTCCATTGCTTATTTCTTTTTGGTCAAAAGTATTTAAAATTTTATGAGGTCAATTTAAGATGTATAGAATATTTCCATGTGTTACATTTGTGTATTTGTTTTCATTAGAGTAATGTATTTTAATTTTATACATCTCCTCCTATATATAATTCTGTTATGCACATGTTTTATAATTGCATTCTTTAAAACCTAATTTTCGGTAATGCAAAAAGCTAAACAAATCAAGCTTAATGAGATTATTATACAAAATTCATTTTTGAAAATTTTGGTTCAACTGTTGGGTAAATTGTATGTGCTAATCTGACCATTGATGATCCTACAAACTCACTAATTCGACACCCCACAGCTTTCAACGAAACGCTGAATTTGTGATGGTCGACTGTATTTTTAAAATATTAAAAATATTATATTTGGAAATTGGACATAAATTTACAATGATTTTTTTAAGATTCATTTATATAATATTGTTAAATCATAATTTCGCAGCTATGTACAAAAAAAAAAAAAGCGGAAGGGAGATACTTGCCAACCTAATATAATATTGTTAAATCATAAAAAATACCAAAAAATCTAATACTGCTCTAAAGGATAGTAAAGAATAATAAATGATAGTAAGTAAATGTATATCTAAACCCTTAAGTCTCATTTGAGGTCACCCTATACATACAATGTTATAAAGTTGCGTTTCATGTAAAAATATTCTAATAGCGTAAATATTAACAAAAGTGCTCTTTAAATAAAACTTGTAGTACATCATCATGCACACCTTTTAAATATCTAATAAGATATATAAAGGATTTTATATGATGGACGTCACAACATAAGTAGTTTATTATGACTCAAACCCCATAATTTGAACTGAAAACCGATACCAATTATATAAAAGTCTTTTACAAAACAGTGTCTATTGTTAAGCCAAAAACTTTTCAACTTTCTGTCGTATGTTTGAGACATTTGTGTGTATGTGTCATGGTTTTGTCATAACCATAAATTATATTAAAACCATCGTTTATGTATACAATAACTACACAATAAGGCACAAAGCTGTGACGACCGCAGATCAGTTTTTTTTCTTTTTCGGAAATTATAGACTGGCGTGTAGACTATGTGGATGGATGTTTGTCACAAAAAGAAAACTTCCTGTGTCTTTAAAAAAAACTAGTGTTTATGTACATGAATATATGCTTTTATAACAGTGTTAACCACAACAGAATGTTAAAGTACTTATAAAAGAAACAATGTAGGTTTTCAAATATTAATTTCGTGTTTTATTTAAGTTCTTATAACTATGTGTTTATTATATATATATATATATATATATATATATATATATATATATATATATATATATATATGATTTTTAGTTTCTGAGAATACTTGAATTAATTTTTGTTTTCGTTTACTACCTGTAATAAAAATTTATATAATAAAATTTTAAATTAATTATATATTCCTCCCTCTCCCTCTCTTCCTCTCTCATTCTCTCTCTCTCATTCTCTCTCTCTCTCTCTCTCTCTCTATATATATATATATATATATATATATATATATATATATTTAGAAGATATAAAGACATTTTTCGGAATGGACTAGCAGAGAAGAGTATTGTATAAGTTGTAATGAAAAATTTTGAAAGAAGACTATTAAACAGTGGATCAAAGAGATTGATTATAAATATATATATATATATATATATATATATATATATATATATATTAAATTTATAATACTTCATTTTCAATAAAATAATATATTAAATCAAAATAATTTCCATTACTTTTATTTTTTTATAATAGTGCATTTAGAATTAATATACGAGGGTCGGTTGATAAGTATGGTAAATTTATTTATTGTTTAATTTAATTAATTAATTAAATTAAATTTTTCAATTTAGTTTTTCTTACTTTTTTACCATACTTATCAAACGACCCTCGTATTACTCAAAAAATTGATTATTCTTATTTGATTGCATTTTTTTACTTTAAATAATTATCCTTAGTTAAAATTAGTGAATAGTTCTAATATAGTAACGTATCTAACTAACCTTTAGTTAAGAAACGGATGTAATGCATTTTCATAATCTAAATTTGTTATTTTTTTTAAATGTTTGTAATATAAATGATATTTTCTAATTAACATATGGGATTCATTATTTTCTTTTTTATGTCTTTAAACCCAGTAAGTAATTAATAAAGGTTCAAAAGAGAAACTCCAGTCCATTATTTATGAAATAAGTCTCATCGTAAATTTTAATTGTTCATTTATAACATATTTTAGTTTTTTTTAAGAATCATTTCAAAGATTCATATTTTTAAATTGAAATTTCTAGAAACTCTGTCAAATTCTTAATTAGTTATAATTCTTTATTTCAAGCGCTACATTTATATTTCTAATAGTTGCAACTGTATTGTATCTCAACTTAAATTTATCTTCAACTTATCAAAAAAAAATCTGTTTATAAAAACATAAAACTATATCAAATGATTATTGAATCACAATATTTATTTTCATTAAAAATAATCAAATGCATATTACTATATATAATAATAAAAACCTGTATATAATTAAGCAAAATTAAAAAAATATTTGGTGTAATATTATTTAAATAGGATTATAATAATAAATATAAATTAAATTTTATATACCGAATGTATAAAATAAGATTACAGATAATAAAATATATTTCGCTTCTTTTTTAAACCTTCATTTTTATAATTACAACATTTATATAATCGTTAATCATTAAAATGTTAGTTAATAATAACTTTAATTTATTAAAAAAATATTATATTTATTAATATCTGTTGAATATGATGAATATGATTTATTAATATCAATTGAATGTAATATACGCTATTCTTATATTTTTATTTTTTTAGTTTAAAAGTTACAAAAAGAATTTTCATACTTATTAATTAGTATTAAATTAATTTATATATAAAGAAATTATATAACAAAAAAATTAAAAAGGGAAATCTTATTAAATAACGTACTATCTAAAATGTCTACTCATAAATATCATAAAAATTATAAATTATAATTATTATATTTTATTACCAAATAACAGTTAAATAGTATTTTACATTTATATGACTTTAGTACACAACTGATTCAATATTTTTGCAAAACATATAATTATTATTAAGTTTTGCAATATAAATCAGGTTTAAAGAAATCTGTGAAAGTATTAATTTGGAATATTTAATTACAAATACGTACATAATTACGTTGTAAAAGTAATTTTCACATGAATATAGAAATAAATTCTTATTTTCATTTCAAATAAGTGTTTTAATCTGATACTGATTCATTTGTATTTATGTATTTTTTAATAATTTATATTTGTATTTAAATTGGTATTAACTCTTAGGATACAAAATAATATAATTCTTTCAAAAAACACAATTTATTTATTCATAAATATTACAATATCTGTTAATATTAAAATAAAATAATAGCTTTAAACATTTGTAAAGCTAATAATGCTTAAAATATTCATATTCGTACTACGTTTTATATCATAGAGTATTTTTCTAAATTAATTGGATTATTTATAATATATATAGTTATTTATTTAAATTATAAAAAAATTAAAATGATTTCATTTCTTATATTAATTCCTTACAAAAATTAAACAATCTAAAATTAATAAAGTATGTAATTATCTAGTAATTGATATAATTTTAATTTATTTAATATATAATTATTATTAAAAAAATCACATTATTTATTTTCTTAGTGTATTATTCTTTGCAAATAAATATTATATTTTTTGTAAATAAAATACTTTAATTAGCATATCTGTATATAAAACGTTTGTTTATATAATTGCCATTTTTTCATAAATTATAAAAAATAAAAAAACATACTTTATATGAAATATTAAAAAATAAAATTTATTTAATATTCGAGATAAAATAAACCAAAGAAACACATTTGAGTCTAAAATTACGTTTAGTATTTACTAAAAAAATTAAAAATCATAAATTGAAACATTTTCAATTGTATATTAACAAAACTAAATTAAACTATACAATAAAACAGTAAATAAAAACTATTAAATATTTTTTATAATTTAAAATCATCAGTTAATTTTTAAATTTTAATACCATTTTATTTTCTTATTAGTCATTACATACTTAATTAAAAAATAAAATAAAAATATATACACTTACACGATATTTAATTAAGAGAACCATTATTCTTCTTTTACTTAATTCTTTTACAAATAAGATTTGAAAAAGGATGACTTGAAATAATGATTTGAATTTATTATCACTAGAATACTAATTTATCTAAAACTACTAACGTTGTTGTTTAACAATTAAGCAAGAACAGTATAGAGTTTAATTTAAATTTTATCGAGTTTATCTCATTTTATATATATATATATATATATATATATATATATATGTGTGTGTGTGTGTGTGTGTGTGTGTGTTTGTGAATATATATTTGTGTATGTATGCGTGTGTATGAAGTAATGAAATAAATTAAACAGCACAGTACACATTTTATTTATGCGCATAATAACAAAACAAAAAAAAATATACAGACAAATAAAATCGTTTTATTCAAACATGGCCACCGCCATCATTATAGACATGTATGTACAATTCACTTGTGAATTATAAATTCATATGAATGAATTAAAATTGAAACGACAGTGAGTGAACACATGTACTATAGGTTTCGAATTATACAATTGTATTGCTCTTTGTTCAAAAAATGTATTAGTTACGGTTGTTGAACGCTAGACAGGTAAATACACGAGTGAGTACGCGCGTAATGTTAGGTTTTTATAAAAAAATGGCGTGCTGGCTGGAAACATCAAATTACTAGTTGTTGTACTCACTTCAATTCTATGTAACTGCTATTATTTGTTTACAGTCATGATATTTATATTCTTATGTGATCCACACTTAGAGAAACGTGTTACCACATTTTTATTAATTTTTTTTTGTAAAATATAAAATTGTTCAATGCAGAATTTAATCTTAGGTATATATTTAAAACAGTTTCATTTAACTGTTATTTTTTTAACAATATTTTATTTTGGTAAACGAAAAATGTTTTTGACTAGCATTTTTTTTATAAAATACGAATATATATATATATATATACTAACTTTAAATTGGAAATATAAAATAACAATAATATATAATTATTAATTAACAATCCTAGAACAATAATATATTGTACCATTATTTGGATAAAAATAGAAAGATGTATATTTAAAAAAAATATATTATTTGGAAAAAGGTATGTGTAATTTTGTTTCAAATTTCTAAAAACTAATAAATAATTTGTGAATATTTCACTGTTTTATTTACTAATTTCCTCATGTTGAAAAAACAATAAATCTATATGCACATTATTTATCTTGTATAAAAAATTATAGTTATATATGAAAAATAATTCATTATTAGAGATAAATTTTTCAATTCAGTCGCTATTTAAAATACGTACGAAAAATTTCAGATTTTCTTCATTTAAAATTTTTCTATGTCGAATATATATTATCTAATTTTTTTTCAAATATTAACTGCAATTATTTTTTAAATGAATTTTTTGTTAACATCAATAATAAATAAATTTTATTTATATTTAAAGAATTCAAATAAAAATATTACTATAAACACAAATTTATTTCAAAAGCATATAAGGTATCTTAATTATTTACAATCATATTATTCCAAGTAAAATAATACACTTAAACATTAAAATTTTTCATATATTACAAATGTCAATTACTTGCTTATAATTTATTTTACTAAATTAAGTACCAACCATATACTCAAACAATTAATAAATATCGAATCGTATATTTGATAATGAATTATTAATAATAATAACCAATAATATTCAATCCTAACAAACCACCACATAACTGTGGAAAAACTATTAAATTATTTAAAGTACTTGGAATGTCAAACATGTAATTGTTATATATATATATATATATATATATATATATATATATATATATATATATATATATATATATATATTATCTAAATATAAAGCATAGATTTGTGTTATATTAAAAAGAAACAGAAAAAACTATAGACATGTTTTTCTATTCACCACCCTATACACATGTTTCTTTTTAATAAAACACAAATCTATGCGTTATATTTGGATCTTCTATATATATTTACATATATTACACGCAAATATACTAATACGTTTAAATATATATATATATATATATATATATATATATATATATATATATATATATATATATAACCTTCTACATTATATAATTATCGTTTATGCCATGTTTGATTAATGTAACCTTAGTTTTGTCATAAGATTTTCTCGTTACTGTGTTTGGTTAGAACAATAATTTGAAATTGTTATCCACTAATAGGATAATTGCATAAAATTAAGTCCTTTCAAACACTGTAGAAGTTTGTTTACAAAGTTATATTAATAATTAACAGTTTGATAATATACTTGGACTAACATAAATTGTATATAGTTGGTATTACACGCAAGACGTTTCCGTAAATTCAATACTTTTTCTTATTTTCAGATTTAATTCTTTTATATGTATTAAGAAATATGAATTTCAAGTTAATTATCAAAGTTTAGATATTTACTTATAAATCAGGAAAAAAGAAGTTTCTTTCGAAATAGAAATTTAATAATGGTTAAGTTTGAAAAAATCATGTTAAAGAAAAAATATTATTAATACGAGAAAATTTTATGATCAACTGTGTAGTTATATTTAAGGGGTTATACGCAGTTGCGAGGCGCAAAAACGACGTTTTTTTAGGAATTTTTTTTAGAAACAGTATTTATTTTGCAATTACAAATTATGGTTATTTGAATAGATCCTACTTTCAAGAATAAAATAACATGTCGATCATAAAAAAATATTGAAGTGCACCGCTCCTGCAGACGATGTCCCGAACGACCTCCAAAAAAAGGTGCTTGGCGGTGATCTCCATATCGGCGGTTTGGATTATCCGAAATCAAAAAATATGGTCAATTCTTTTAAAGAATAGATTAATGCAGGTATTGAACGAAGGAATAATAAACATTTTCATTTTTGACAAAATGGCGTCTACTTGAAAAAAATTTTTCGTTTTTTACTAAAATTTTCGCTTCAAATTGTTTAAAAAAAATAGTAATAATTTTTGTAAACTTTATTCCTTCGTTCAATACCTGAGGAATATATTTGAGAAGATTGTGTGAAAATTTGAGATCGATCGGTTCAGCCATTTCTGAGATATCGAGATCACCGACTATGAAAACACCGTTTTGAGATAAACGCGTTTGAAGTTTCGGAAGTAGTTTACATATAGTTAAAAAAATTTTTTTTCAATTTACATGGTATAATAAATATTTATCGGATTTACTTCAAATTTTCAGAGAATATACTCAAATATATGTGCATTCCGAAAATGCAAAAAAAATCGATTTTTTGAAATTTCTAACTGCGTATAACCCCTTAAAATGAAAAACTTACTATTTACAATACATATAGTTTTTGCTTTTTAGTATCAGTTGGGATTTTTCATTCAGAATTATTATTTCGATTAGTTAGTTTATTATTTCGTAGTGCTTTTTTCGATAGAAAATGTGCGCAGAGTTGAACGCACTAAAGAATAAATTACAACACTTCACAAAAATTGTGATGATAGAGAGTAATTTAATATATATATATATATATATATATATATATATATATATATATATATATATATATATAATGCAATTATATATGAGGGCTGTAAATAAATATAAATATTTTTTGTGCTTTCATTCCATTAATTTTGATTATTAGAAAATTTAATAATTGCATGTTTTAACTGTCATGTTTATTTAATTCACTTTATTGACAAACTAATTTGAACGTATAGAAACACAAATATTTTATTCAATTAATTTAATTTCTTGATGTAATCCAAAATTGCTTCATTTTAGGCTATTAAAATATTAGGAATCTTGTTCAATAATTTGCCATACTTTTATATATATATATATATATATATATATATATATATATATATATATATATATATATATATATATATATATATATATGTATAACGTATCCATATATAACATAATATTCTTTAACGTCTTTCTATTCACTACTTGATGAAATTTCTCCACAACTTTCCAATTTTAGCTATCTAATAATGTTTTCTTCCATTCCACACAAAATTTACATACAAACACACACACACACACACACACACACACATATATATATATATATATATATATATATGTGTGTGTATTTTATAATATATAGTATAATAAGTATTAACGTATTTTTTTTTACACGTGATATATGATATTATTTGCATGATATTGAATATGACAATATGTGTATTAAAATGACATACTTAAAAGACATGTTTAATTTCTGACAGTTTATTCATGTGTGCTTCGTCATGTAAGCTGTCACATATGTCAGATAAAAATATGATTGAGAACATAATAGTATGTTTCATTTCCTTCATTTACTTTATTTTGTCTTTTATAATATTTAAACTATTTTTTATAAATATGAAAACAATAAAAAATATATATTCCTCTTTACTCTTGTATGTAAAATGAGAAATTATAGAACACTGTAATTAATCTGTCCTTTAACAAAATCTAGTTCAAATAAATTAAATTCCACTATAAAAATACGAAAATTTTAATTCTTTTTAAGGTGCTTATTTTTTTTAAAAAAAACTAATGGATATTAATATTAATATACACTTAATATGTGGTAATGTATTCTTTTTTAAAGTATTATCTTTGAAATGTATATTTTTTAAAAAAATTAATCTTATTTTTTTACTTTCGCCTGATAATAATATTTTGAAATTATTTCAAAAATATTTTTATTATTTTTTGTTTTATGTTGTAATATTTTAGGATTACAAGTTGGTTTATCAAAACAAATAAATAATTTTCTTATATATACTATATAATTTTTCAAATTGAATTATCAATTTTTTATTTTAAATTTAAATGCGATATAAAAAGCTTAAAAACATTTTTTCACATACAAATAACATTTTAAATTTTCTAACACTTAATAAATAAACTTAAAATATTAAATCAAAATATATTCAACATTGCAACAACAAAATCAATGACATTATGAAAAAATAATAAGTATTGGAAAGAATTAATTTATAAATAATTTCTTATCTAGATAATAATATTGATATCAATTCTTTACGTACATAATTTCAACAGAAATTCTATGAATGTTTAATAAATGTTGTTAAAATAAAATCCAATGAAGTCCAAAAATGATAAAAAAATTACAATGAAATTTAGTGCTGAATATGTGTATGAATAAATAAACTCATATTTTTGCATATTCCAGTTTTTTTAAAAAATATATATTGTTATATTTCTGATATTATTATTATAATCCTTGAATAGATAGTTTTATTATTTTAAAATTAGTTTCAATATTTTCAATATATTGAAGTTATTTCGAATGAATTATTTTCACCTTTAAAGATTAAGTGGATTAAATTTATTTTTTTTAACCAAAAATGATTTTTTTAAAATTATTTGATAATGAAATAAAAATCCATAATTGCAATTTTTTTAATGTATAATTTATTTTTATCTATGTAGAATTTTTTTATTTTAATATCAATTACTAGTGATAAAAAATTAAACTTTTAATGAATAATTTTATTATTAATAACTGAATTTAAGATATAAAATTTTATATATTTTGTTATCTCTACTTCCATAATTTTATATATTTATATGTATTGTAAAATTATGACATAATTTTAATGTTTCTATAAATTCCATTGAAAATCTTCAACTGAAATACGTACAAATTTCATTCGGAAATATAAAGGAAATGCACATTTGAACAAAAGGGCAGACATGCAGTGTTGTTGTTAGGCTCCAGTGAGCTGAAAACTTGTGCTGTTGTCCTTCAATGTCATTGGATAATTGATGATAATTAAATTAGAGTTGAATGTAATAAATGCTTTCAAGTACTATACAAGTTCATAAATAATGTACTGTAATGAAATTGACAACCGGTGTGCAATTTCTCATCAACCATGAGCATGTGCATCATATAATCAATGAAATACTATATTATTGTTTCATACAATATTCTCAAATATACACAGGCACAGATATATGCATACCCATATACGTATATATACACACATTTTACATAAATACACGCACACATTTTATCTCTCTCTTTCACATTCACACGCACACACAAACACACATATATATATATATATATACATATATATATATATATATATATACATATATATAAGGAATAAGAATATATTATATACTTTATACAATATAATAATTTTTTTCCATTGAACTATATTCCATTAATTATTATGAATTTCAAATAAAATTTAAACGGCATTTAATATTTTAGTAAAACCCGCATATAAAAAAATAAAATAATTGAAACTAAATTACAATCCAAGAAATGTTTCAATCCGAAAAAATAAAAATAATTTTTTATTTTCTTGATATTCAAGAGTTTTCTTTGTACTTATTACTTAATGTATTAAAAAAGTCATTTGAAAGTGAAATAAAAATAAATCAAGGATTTTAACTGTTTTGTAAACACATAAAGCCATTTGAGAAACGTATCTTGTTATTATTTTATTAATAATCTATAAACTTTTTAAATATTTGTAACGCAACTAGGCCATGGAAACTGAATTGAAAATAATTAATGAAACGTTTGACATCAATCGCATTCATAAATTATTACGAAATCAAATTTTCCGTGAGGAACATTTATATTTTGAATTTTTAATTGACACTTTGAGGCAACCATGACTGCTTTATAGTTGACATCAAACACGCAATGTTTAAAAATTTTATATCGGCGTTCGATTTCTTTAATTTCATTTTTATTTTTCTTTTTAATTAAAATCGACGTAATTACAGTAATGTTTCGTGTACGTGCATATTTATATACTACAAACTGTTAAACTGAGTCAAGATTGTCATTCGGACATGAACATTCAATTTATAATGATCTAAATAATAAGCAATTATTTTAAAAACAGTAATACTTACACAGAACAATTTTAGTCCTAGAAATACTTTAAGTGATCGTTAGTAAATTCTCTGCCTATAGCATTTTATGCGGTTATCATAAAAGTATGAATATTTGTACGATTTCTCTTTAGTAATTTTAATAATTAATTGAAAATCGGGCAAGGCGTTAAAAATACTTTAGTATTTTTTTAATACCGATCATATAATATGAATAATTGTATGATACTTTATAAGAAAACACTTGTAATTATAAATTTAACGAAAAATATTTTATTTTATTTTATATTTTTAAGAAAAGTATAATTAAAATAATATATATATATATATATATATATATATATATATATATATATATATATATAGGTGCTAGCATGGAAGATTTTTTTAACATTTAACGTTCAATTTTTGTAAAAAAAATAACTTGTATAATATTTTATGTTCATATTTATTATAGGTAATTTAATTTTTCCGATTTTAAAATAAATTTAAAATTATTGAAATGCTTAGAAAAATATTCTGAATTTAAAGGTAAAAATTCACAATTTTTATATACAATTATTTACATAAATTAAAAATTTATAAAATGTTTTATTACACAACTTTTGCTATCAAATAACCCGAAAAATAATTTTTCGACAACTTTGTAGATTACTTAGCAAAAATTAATTATAATGTTTTTATGTGGCATTAAGAGAAGAAAAGTCTTATGGTTTAATGAATTTACGATGGCAATAATAAATTATAATTTGATGATGAAACGCTTTTGGAATACAATTGTTAAAATAGTTCATTATAGTCAATCTTTAATAATTTATATTGTCCTAATGAGAACAGAATTGCTGACTTTAATTTGTTCAATTAAAATTCTATTTAAATATCATCAGTTTAAAAGGGAATATCTAAGTATTCTTATGTTTTAAATCATTAGTTTTCCTTATGTTTTAAATTACCAACTTCAAACTCAATAAGATATTTATGAACAATTATCCAATTAAAGAATGATTTCTTTAAATATATATCATGTTGTTACTTTTGTAACAGTTTCTCTTTTCAATTATGGAAAATATTGAACATTTACTTTGTTTTCTTTAGTCTTTAAAATGATATAAAATTAATGCAAATTGAAATATTATCTCTGAAATGAATATAAAAGTCATATTTTTATTACTTGGATATATTCTCGTGTTATCCAATAAAAAAATGAGAGAAAATTATCTTAATGGTTTATTAATTTTTACTTGAAAATGTAACATAGACTGAAATTTATTTATTAACTTGAAAATGAGCTTTTATTAAAAAGTAAATACGAATTCAAAAAAGATATTAATTTAATCTAAAAATGTAAATAAAATATTTTTAAAATCGAATAAGAAATTAATAATTTAACATTATATTCTTATTTATTTACTTATATAAAAAAATTTAGATATTAATTACAATCAAATAATATTTGATATATATTTAAACCAAAAGTATTTTAAAAAAAACTCTGGTCAGTAGTAAAAAAATTAAGAAAGTCTTTCAACTTATTTGATATATAAAAGTAAAAAAAAAATTATTCTTATAAAAAATATTCAATATGTTTTGTAATACAAATAAGATTATTTTTTTAATAATTATTATTTGCCTGAACATAATTATAACCATTTCGTAATGTTATAATATCATTATACTAATTTGTTCCCTTTAATCCAAAAACCACGTGTGTTCGCCCGAAACTACAATAAAAATACGTTCTAAATATTACACAAGAATGAGACACTGAAATAATACACGTAGACTCGAAATTGTTCGTTCGTGTTGTTAAATGCATTTTACGCAAACACAATTTGTGAAAATTGATGACTTGTAAATATATCTACTTTCACATCAATTCAATTCGTAACAATCGTGCAATCATATATTCAAAGAGAGAGATTGAACTTAAGTCGGGTACATGACCGTATATATTTATGCGGATGGTAAATGTGTTCCATTTTGAATATTTAATGCGATATGCACAATTCACTTTGTTGCTCAAACCACGAAGGTAAGTATTGTTGTACTGCTTTATTGAAGTTAAAAGTAATGTTAACAGTATGTAATTTTTGGATAATTGTATATCAACACATTCATTTTATTTCCGGGGTTTGAATAAAACAGTTAATTTGCTTATATATATATATATATATATATATATATATATATATAAATATATATATATATATATATACATATATATAATTTGCTGACAAGGTTATTATTTTTCAACAAACCCAAATATATTCAAAAAAATAATCGAATAAGTTGACAAAGGAAATAAAAAAATGATCTTAAGATGAACCGCAGAAACACAAGTGTGATATGCAATGAATTTATAAAATTGAAAAAAAGGAATAGAAATCGAAAAGTTAAAAACTGTGCGTATTTAGTACAGATTATTAATATGAAATGAATATTTATGAATAAAGTGAACAGTAGAATAAAAATGTGATAAAATTAATTCAGAAAAAAAATCTATATTATAAAGTTAAATATTTTTTAATGTCTGAAGGAAAAAGGGTTTGATTAATTCATTTTACTTGTTCTCACATATGGTAATAAAATTTGATTCTTAAATGTCAGAATTAATCATTGATTCTCAATAATACAAAGAAATGTAAAAAAACTATTAGAAATAAAATTTAAAGTTAAAAAGAAAAACAAATTAATTCGAAAGAAAATGAAAATAAGGTGTTGTTATAAGTGTGAAAAAATTAAAATGAAAGTAGATAGGTTATAGAGTAAGAGGAAAAACCACCAAGGGTAAAAAAAATATTAATTAGGAATTTAAAGATATAAAATGGCTTAAGAAAAAACCAATATCTAGATAAAATGAAGACATTAGAAAATTTGTCTCCATGAAGTGGAACAGGAAAGAATTAGGCTACTGGATATATATATATATATATAGATATAGATATATATATATATATATATATATATATATATATATATATAGGTTATATAAGTATATCTCCCTTCCGCTTTTTTTTTATATATATATATATAGATACATAGCTGCGAAATTCAAAAGACCAGAAGGCGGAAGGGAGATATTTGCCAACCTAATATATATATGGTGTGTGTGTGTGTGTGTGTTTGTAATTATTATATAAATATCCTGTATTAAAATAATTCAAAATTATTCCAATTTTTATATTTTCTTTACACATATCAATTTCATAAAACAAGTTGAAACTTTCTTTAATAAAATATTTCATTCCATATGATTATAATAATCAAAAAATATGATAAAAATACTTTTATTTTTATTAATAAAATGTTGCCATTTTCAAAATAAATGTGTAAACTAGTAAATGTGAATTATGTACTTTTTTTAAAAAAATAATTGTTAAAATGAATAAAATATAAAATCTTTTTACACAATGATGTTATAAAGAATAAGAATGATGACCGGGTAATTCATCATTTTTAATCCTTTATTTATATCGAATTATCAGTACATTTAATTAATGATATTTTTTATTACATAAATACATTATATATGGTCATCCAAATGCGACCCCTAGATTTGTGTTTTATTAAAAAGAAACTATACACATGATTCCCTATACACCACCCTGTATACATGTTTCTTTTCAATAAAGCACAAGTCTAAATGTCGCATTTGGATGACCTATATATCATTAAACATTGATTATATACTAGTGTATATATATATATTGGAATTTGATTATATATTAATCGTGTTCGTTGTGTTGGATTTCTTTGAACTTAAAAATATAACATTCAACTTTAATATTAACATCACTGTGATACACGTGAATGCGTATTAAATGTACACAACACGGTGAGTATACACGTGAATGGTGGTGTCTGTGCTTTGTGTGCGTTCACATGAAATGTGCAGGCGAACACTGGCCGGGAATATTGCCCGTTGATTTCCTTCCCCCGCGGCATCCATTTGCATCTCATTACACACGGCCATATTGCAATTACTCAGCCGCTGAGATTTCGTTTCGAGATATGATTTAAATGTTAGCGTGTACACCTCTACTGCCTACTTTTCTACAACGTATAATGGTGTAGCGTATCTATTATCGAATATTTCACGACGAAATCTCGCTTTTTTACAAGAAATTCATTATTGTCGTGCTGTGCTGAAATTTTATTTAAATTTAGTACCTATTGTTCAACAAAAATATTACCGTTCCGATTTCAAATCTTCATTTTTTTTATTTCGTTAAATTTTTATACTGGATATAATCTGATATCTACAGAATGAATAAATTTCAGCAATCATTAAGATATCAGTACGTTTATCGTCGTTTTTACGATTATACATTTATTGTAGGCGAATATACCAACAATATAAGCGTATCCATTATCAATGTTTTTATGAAAAAATCTTACTTTTTCAGATATTAATTATTATAGTATTTCGACGGCAATTTATTTAATTTTAGTGCCTATTCTTTACACAAAATTCATATATATTATTTTACAGATCAGTAATCTTTATTTTTGTAATACTGCTTTTGTTAAAAATATTACGCATAAAATACTAAAATCATTATTCTTATTTCTCAATGTGTACAGTTTATAAAAAAAATTTCAAAAAGAATACTAATTTTCATTTTTAGAAAATATTAAAAACGATTCAAAATTTAATACAATTTATTTAATCAATATTTTTTTACATTTTATAGAAAAATACATATGTATTACAAGTACACACACATATTCACTCATACATACATATATATATATATATATATATATATATATATATATATATATATATATATATATAGAGAGAGAGAGAGAGAGAGAGAGAGAGAGAGAAATGTATTAATAAATATATAAAACAATTCAGAGAACAATTTTTAATAAAACATAATTTGTTGGTTTTTAAAATACTTTTTTTTATTAAATGTGATATATTTTTAATATACTAATACAAATTTTTAAACCATATACATTACATTTAGAAACTATTTCACAAAATTATCTTTTATATAGGGTCATCCAAATGCGATGCCTAGATTTGTGCTTTATTAAAAAGAAACTATACACATGTTCATTAATACCCTATACACATGTTTTTTTTAATAAAACACAAATCTATGCGTCACTTTTGGATGACTCTCTCTCTCTCTCTCTCTCTCTCTCTCTCTATATATATATATATATATATATATATATATATATATATATATATATATATAATACACAAATAATTGTATGTTCAATAAAAAATATATAAAAAAGGGACTTTTGTAATAAAATTCTTTCCTATCAAAGAACAGTTCTTACAGGAGTCCCATCACTTATAATTATAGTAAGATAACGCGCCTAACTAAACATTTTCTTATAAAGTGAAAAAAAATATTAATGAAATTTTAACTATATGTATGACAGATGTTATCTATTATGTAATATACGAGGGTCGATTGATAAGTATGGTAAAAAAGTAAGAAAAACTAAATTGAAAAATTTAGTTTAATTAATTAATTAAATTAAACAATAAATAAATTTACCATACTTATTAAACGACTCTCGTATATATATATATATATATATATATATATATATATATATATATATATATATATAATTTTTTTTCTACAGGAAATATACATTAGGAAACAAGAGAGTCCCAAGTATATCCCTATTTACGACCAGAAGAGTAAAAATTGGGTCGGGATTTGTTTGCATTTAAGGGCAGAGTTAAAGTTCAGAATTGCTTCTAAAAAAGCAAATAATAAAACAATATATATATATATATATATATATATATATATATATATATATATATATATATATATATATATATACATCGTTCTATATTATAATAAATATATTTATTGAAATCTTTAATTATATTTATACATTTTAATTTGTACACAATTTTAATATAATTTTAAATACCCTAGTAAGAAAATTTTTCGTATTTATATTATATTAAATATAAATAAGGAAGTCACGTATTGTAAACGTTATTGATATTAGAATAGTATAAATTTATTTATATTTATGCACCACATAAGTACCGACACATCTCAAAAATATACAAACACACAATATATAAATATATTTATTTCCTTCTATAAAGATAAACATCTTTAAACGAAACGTGTTTATTAATTTTCGAAAAAATTAAATTTTAACGGAATATCATGCAGGTTCCAATTTATTAAAAATATATTTATATTTTTCATTTCATAGATGCATGAAAAAACTCATAACCATTAATTTAACGATTGTATTTCACGATATATGAAAAAAAACTTTCAATACATGGTAATATCATAAAAACAAAGGAATTCATAAATAATTAATATATTTGAATAATTTATCACGACTTATAAATCAAATATTGATGAGCAATTTTAAATTGACGTCAAACACACACACATATTATAATTACATATTATTTCATCTTTTTGCGATACAACATCCAATTATTAACAATTAAAAAAACTATTTATGATATAAAATTTTATGTTCATATAACTTTTATTGTTGTGTGAAAATTATAAATTTCATATTTTCGTAATTTTTATCGCGACAGATGCTCGAGTGATTATGCCTTATTGACTCGGTATTTGATTTTATAATTAATAATTCATTTTTAACGAAGTTTTGTAATAACAGTTTTATAATATTCAAGTCATAAAAATGTTTTTATAATTTATATTTTTAAAAATAATGTAGTGAAGAAAGTTGTATATTGTATATTAAAATAGTTCTTTTAAAACTGCTTACATATATATTTCTATATATATATATATATATATATATATATATATATATATATATATATATATATATATATACATGTAAATTTAAAAATAATTTATTTTTATATATTAAAAGTATTTATATTTATTATAAAATATTAACATTTTTTAAAAAATATTGTGATTTCATAATTAGTTTAAAAAAGAAAAGTATATTTTAAAAAATTAACTTATATTAAAATATTAAATAAAATAACAAGTGTTTAAATAAACTTTTTTTTAATTAATGCTTTTAAATATATGTCAATTAATACGAAATATAATTAATTTGAAACATTCATTTCATTGATATTTATTATATTTTTCAATAATAAATAATTAATAGTAACTATTTTATTTTGTACTTTTTTAAAAAAATTGTTTAAATGCTCAGAGCATTTGAAATTATTATTTAAAAAAAAGTATATTTTTATTATTATAAAATATTTCTTTATATTTGGAGTACTGTACATTTGTTCATAATTGATATTTATTGCATTACGTATAAAATTATATATGATTTTTTTTATATTCAAAATATATTGATTACGTTTGAATTAATTATGTGATTAAGTGAATAATTTTCGAAAGTTTAAACATAATTAACACACTTACACATGTGTATATATATATATATATAAATATATATAATTATTAATCTTTTTCTATCCATTAGTGGATAAAGGCTTCTGCCAAAACTTTCCATTTCTATTAATTTAATGTTTTTCTTTCATTCTATGTCGAAGAATTTTCTTATATCTGTATCACATCTATCCATTGGTTTTTCATGTGTCTTTATGTTTCTGAGTTCCAAGGCAATAATTTCATTGTGCATCCTTTATCTTTTTTTCTTGGTATATGTTCGGTCCATTTTCCATATATATATATATATATATATATATATGTATATATACACATGAGTATATTTGTAATTATGTGCTATTTATGTGCGTGTTCATAAATATGTATGTCAATACTCTTTCCTTTCCACAATAAAATACAAATATTCCTGATTTTAATATATTCAAATATTTTAATTCTAAATCAGATTTTTCCCCTTGGATTTATAAAATAAAATGTTCAAATTATGTTTAAATTTAGATAATCACATGTTAAATTTAAACGAATGTATATAGATATGAAAATTTAAGTTACTTGGATACACGCATATTGTGGGCGTGTTATGTTCATAGTGTACGAGCAATTAAGTTAGGTTTGAGTTGTCGCCCATCATGAAACCACGCAATATTGTGTGAGCAGTACTTCTACATGATACCTCCATTACATTACTCATTGTTAGGGAGGAAGCAGTCATGCTTAATACCGATTGTATATGGCTACCCATTGATTATTTGATAGCTAACATACAGTCGAGGTTTAAACTTACTTTCATATCAAAATAATAATTTCATAAAAATGTTTTTTTTTTATAAAAAGAATTGATAATTTTTAGATTATTCACTCATTAAAATAATTTATATTAATTTTTATATTCAGATATTTAATGTTAATCGTTTAGCAAATTATCTTCATTTTAAAATGAGTATAAAACTAAATTTCCTAAAAAAATTAATGAAATATAATATAATTAATTAATATTTTGTCATTATTTTATACAGAAAAATATTTATTTTTAAAAGTGTTGTTTAATTAAATTGTGTCTAGCATTAGTTATAAAATGTATCTATTGACATTTTTGGAATTAATAAAAATTGATGAAATCATTTTAAAAACATAAAAAATAGTCTACAATTAATAACAAAAATTGATCTATATCGATCTAAAAACAATTATATGATAGAAGATAAATTAATTTTGAAATTTTAATACACGTTTATAGAAATTCTCTCTTTTGCTCTTTCTCTCTCTCTCTGTTTTCATATATATATATAAACAATTACAAGGTCATATTGTGGAAGACATTTTTTTAATAATATACGGTCATACAAATGCGACGCCTAGATTTTTATTTTATTAAAAAAAAAGAAACTATACACATATTTTTCTATAAATCACCCTATATACCACCCTATATATGTAAATTAATATCTTAAATAAAACACAAATCTAGGCGTCACATTTGGATGATCCTATAAAAGAAAATATTTCAGTTACCTTTGATATAAATTTTAAAATATAAACTTGGAACTAATTAACAATAATATTTTTTTTATAATGCATGATCATTAAGAAAAAGAAGGTTTTTAAAAATATATATTTTTTAGCAAATTGGAAAAAATTTAAATTTTATTTCAAATGATTTGTAATTATCAAAAAATGAATAAAGCAATTAAATAAATAATATGTATATATATATTATATGCACGTACACATACACACACACACACACACACATATATATATATATATATATATATATATATATATATATTTAATTATAATTAATTAATATATTCAGTTCAAAAACGTTATACAAATATGAAAACTTGTTATGCATAAATAAAAAACGACACCCTGAAAATAAATAATACTTATAAAGTAGGGCCTTGTTTCAGTTAGAGTAGCGCTGAAACAGATGTACTTATTAGTGAAGGGTGCTTATCTTGATGTAAGACATTGTGGTAATAGTGTCATCACAATATTTAAATTAGCGACCACAGTGGTGCCGCCTATAACTCTACACACGTACGGATAAATCGTGTATACGACCAGATGGTAGGCAGCTCGTCCAATCCAAATATATACGTGTATTTCGTAAACGTACTGTTGTCTCCATTTATGTTATTATTTACGTCATAACTTCTGCAATAGTGTATAAAATATTATACTAGGTCTACCGGGAAGTTCTGTCCGATAATGTCATCTCAAGTTTCAGAGATGTCATCCTAAAAAATGGAATTCTCAAATTACCAGCACGTTGGGAAGAGGTCATTATAAACGAAGGAAAAATTATATTGTTCAGTAAATATATTAAAAATATATAATTTTTTTTTATTTTTTTTAATTCAAAAACGGACAGAACTTTCCAGTAAAAATAAATTCCAGTAAAGAATGGCGTTACACCTCCAGCGAGATGTGAAAATATTGTTTCCGCACTTTCCCGAAATATTCCGATAATTATTGAAATACAAATTTTATGAAATAAAATAATAAATCAAAGAATTGCAACGACCACGACGTGGCCAGTTGGTAGAGGGGTACCGCAAATAAAATAATAGGGCTTCATACGTTGTTAAATAGAAGCAAGTTCGAATGTCGATGAGTGAAGCGAGTAGTGGGCGGATACTCCTGGTATTAAAAAAAAGTAATAGATAATCAAACATTTTATTTTTAATCAAGACATTTGGGTTTTTTGAAATTTTTCCCAGGTTGCGCATCTTAAGAGTAATAAATGAAAGAAAGACTAACAAAGTAAACCAAGTCAAATAACGGACATCGGGGGTTACCTCTAGGATAGAAATTAAGTATAAAGAATAACACCTCAAGTCAGACCAACACCCAAAAGTGCAAAAAAACATCTTATTTCATACATATAAAAAAGAAGTATAAATAAAATAATAGTTATAATAATAAACCGTGTTAGAAAAATTAAATTACATGTTAGGAACTTACAATGAAATAAATATATTTTTAATTTGTTTGTATTTCACCAGACATAAATATAGAAAAATATAATAAAATCAAAATAGTCCTCAAGTTATAATTTTACTAACTTAAAAATTATCTACTTTCTATTTCTCTCTAACTACATTTCATAAAGTTTTCTTTATTTATTTACTTTTATAACTTCTTCGTAATTATATTTATTAAATAATATATTAAGATCTCGTTGCAATATCTTTTAGTAAAAGATTTTTAAAATTAAAGATTTAACATACACCTATACACTCATTCAAATACACAAACATACACTTACACACACACATATATATATATATATATATATATATATATATATTGTTTTAAATTAAATACGTTAAAATAAATATTTAAATTTAAATATATATATACAATATACATCATAACACAAGTTAAATAAAATTATTCGAGTCTCCTACTTAAGTAATCTCAAGCATGATTACTGAAAAATATTACGTAATAGAAGTTCGACGCAGAAGTTTTAACGCATTAGATGTACAAATACAGCATAGTTTGTGCTCAGATAATAATGTGATGTGTGTATTTAAATATAAAATGTAAGTGAAATTACTCTTTAAAAAGTGTAAAAAATGAGATTTTGGTGTGTGAGTTTTTATTTGTGATTCAAGTAGGTGTAATTAAACTAGAAATAATCTCCAACCTTGGTATGTACAATATATATTTTTAATGATATTCATCTTGTAAAATAAATTTTAACTATTTTATTGTTGAATATGATAAATTTATGATATGAAGTCGTAAAAGCAAGAAGAACATTTAAAGACGAATTTGAATTAATTTATCCTAATGCAAATAGCATTATTCTTAAAAGATGAATTATTATTTTTATGTATTTGGTTTACTGTAAGATTTTTTAAATTATATAGTTATGTACTGTATACAAAACTGTGCCTTTAATATCGAATACAGTGTAATGGACAATTCTTTAACATTATATATATATATATATATATATATATATATATATATATATATATATATATATATATATATATATATATATAATATGTATGTATATATTTCTATGAATATATAAATGAAATTCTAATAATAAGTTACTTTATAATAAACATTTTTGTTATTTAGAAGTATAATATTTTTGAAAAGACATTTGATAAATTAAAACAATGAATATGTTATTAAAAATGATAGTAATATTGTGTTTAATAATTTATTTTTTTTTTCAATTATACTATAAATTATAATAAGAATATTTATTTATAATTCCATTTTTTTATATAAAATAATTTTTATTAAAATTTAGAATAGTATAATTCATTAAAACATTAATCTCTAATTAAAAATAATAAACTTTAATTATATATATATATATATATATATACTATATATATATATATATATATATATATATATATATATATTATATATATATATGTATTTCTACGTTATTAATATTATCAACTGCCAGTAAATAACAATATGGCAACATTGTACTTAATTTTAAATGAGACCAACAGTAGAATGATG
>CP092088.1:32592506-32667506 GCA_029203775.1 Neoneuromus ignobilis
TTTAATTAAAATTAAATAATCTGATCGTACATTTCAATAAGATAAATTAACCATTAAGTATTTTATGAAGTAAATAAACAATATTCAAATATGAAACGGTCGGAGGTTAATGGATATATTAAAATTTATTGAAATACAAATATAGAAAATTAATAGAGTTACCTTCATTTTATGAAAGTTTACAAGTTGAAATACAGAACAAATAATAAAGTTCATGTACAAATATATACCAACAAATATGTCTGAAAGATAAAAAAGTGATAGTGATTCATAGTGTTGAGTCTGTATTTTTTGTAACACTGAATTCATATATCATTTTTTATAATAGTCTAATTAAAACAAACCTATTACATTAACATAACCATTACTTAGTAAACTACAAAAGTACATTCGTACTATAAACCAATATTTTATATTGTGGAATGTTTGATGCGTAATATGATAGAATTGTATCTCAAAAAAGAAATATATTTAATCAATATACATTTTTGCAATATATTTTATCATCATCATCAGTATTTTTCTATTCACTGTTAGATGAAAGCCTCTCATAGAATTTTTCATTTTCAACGATTCAATTCTGTTTTCTTCTTCCATATGGACGATTTTTCTTATATCTCTATTTAATATATCTATTGATTTCTTCTTGTGTCTTTTTATATAGGGTTTTCCAATAAACACTTAAGAAATTTAAATGGAAATAAAACAAAAAGTAATTAATTGAATAGTTATTTTTTTATTTTTAAGAAAATTCTATGCCATTAATGATAAAATACAATTTTACTCATATAATCACCACGACTTCGCTTGATATAATGCATTCTTTTAGCCTAATTTTTAGTCACTCTTTTACATAATTGTGGTCTAGTTTTAACCCCACAGAAAATAATCAAATAGAGTTAGATCACATGATCTTGGTAGCCAATTGATAGACCCATTTCGTGAAATAATGTACTCATTAAACTTTTGTTTCAATAAGTCTACTGATTTTTTTAAAATTTCTAAATATTGTTAAAGTCTTAAACGATCCATAATAATTTGCCAAATTATATTGAATTAAAATATCAAAATGAACTTAAAAAAAATCAAATATGGCTGCCACCAGTTGTCAAAGTTCTGACATGCTTATTGGAAGACCCCATATTTCTAAATTCTAAGATATTTCTATTATATATTGATAGTTTTCTTTTTTGACAATATAATAGGTTTATTTCCATTTTAAACTTTTTATTCCTATTCTAACATTTATACCTTTGACGTTCTTTCGACACCATTAGTTTTTTTTCTGTCTCTAAATGTTATTTGTAATAATACTTAGTCTATGTTTTTCTGCATTTTTGAGTCGCTGAATTATTTAGGCATTTAAGATATATGTTTTAAAATCATAAGTGAAAATGGATAAGAATGTATCGATCAAATTTTTTTCTTTAAATTTACAGAAATATTAGACTTAAATATATATATATATATATATATATATATATATTTATTGTACCCTTTCATGACTCATATACATTCAATAGATCAAAACTGTTTGCTTAAATCTCCAGTCTTGATTGCACATACAATACTGAATATACGATTTTTTTTAATCAGAAAGTAATTGATTTTTGTAGCTTCATCAGAATGTATTTGAGAATTAAAATCGTGCTTGATGAGATATAATTTCATACAATTTATTATAAACGTTAGATATTTATTATATTTTATTGGTATGTAAATCAATACAATCATGTATTTGATATAGCGTTGGTTACCTGTTATATGTACTTAATCTTGTGTCAGTCAACAAAGAGGTATATGTCTATGTTATGGCTGTAATAAATGATGATGAATGGCTGAGCATTTCTTAAATCGATGACTCGCTTCAAAGATATCAATTGATTTGTTGATACTAACCTTGAATAAGCTTGTTTTAATTTACTTTTGTTGTATGCTTCATTCATACTTGGTTATTTCAAAATGTTTTATTGTTATTTTGAACGTAATATATTTCAACCATTCTCACATAAATATTATTGATTAAATTTCGTTAGCATTCAAAGCAAATAAATTATTTTGCACAAATATTCAAATCATATTTTTTAAAAATAGTTTAATAAATTATTTTCAAGAAATTGAAATATGAAATAAAATAAAATGAAAATTGTTTTTTTTCAATGAAATAAACTCGCAGCATAATCGAATATTAATGAACAAAATTTACCTAATATATTTTGTAGAAAATAGTCTAAAATTATATTAATACATTTTTTTTTATATCCATTGACAGTTAATTAAATTATATATATATATATATATATATATATATATATATATATATATATATATATATGAATATGTAAATAAATAGACAATTTGCATTTATATTTTTTGTGCAATTTTTGTTTAAATATTACTCTAATTAAAAATAATGTAATATTACTATTACAAATAAAATAATTAAAAAAATTCGAAACGAAATTGTTTAAAAAATTGAATATACAGTCAAAGTAAAATATAATTTACTTAAAGAAGACTTTAATTATCAAATATTTAAATAAAATTTACGACTTTCTCAGACAACCTATATTTTATAAATACTATTTCATTATGTTGAAGTAGAATGTTAGAGTATACATTTATTATATAAAATTCTAATTATATTCTTACTAAAGAAGAAACTTCAAAAACTAAACTAAATCAAAGATATCATTAGAATAAAAAATACATATGAAATAAAACTATTATAGTGTATAATTGTTCAAATAATTATGTGAAACTCTTGTAAATGTGTACATACATCTTTTTACTCGTATATCATTATATATATATATATATATATATATATATATATATATATATATATATATATATATATATATATATATTTCTTTTATTACACGACCAATCACATCAGACATGATTGTGTTATTGGCTAAGAATAATTTAACTCGTTCAAAAAGAACCAAAGAATAATAAAACATATATACACACTTAATTATATATAAAAAGAATTAGGAATATATAATTTGCATACTGGAAATGATTATTTCAAAAAAAGAAACGGCGTAAACCAACCAAAGTCATTATTACATGCATCTACAACTAGATATAAGGAGTAACAAATTTTAGTAGAACGTTCATGTCATAATTTATGCATTTAGGTATGATTGAGTACATGTAACCCTCTATTTACTGTATTACAAAGGTTACTTTTACATGTTTAGTGATGAGACTTGGAACTAGCTCAAACGTGACTCGATTTTGTATTATGTGTATTTTTATCTATTGTTTGTTAATATGGTTGAAAAAAAATATAATGAATATACGATTTTAAATGAGACAAAAACATTATTCGAAATGTTATCATTAATTCAAACTTCTTCAACAAATAGAGAACATTTAAATTTTACGTTGTAATTTTGTACTAATAAATATTTAAAATTGTTTTTAAACAAAGTTTTAAAATGTGAAGATTAACTGTTCAAAATTTGGCTGTCCTAAATTATCATTTTTAGAAACTTAATTGTGAAAAATTTGCCAAACTATAAGTAAAAATAAAATGTTGTTGAATTTCATCATCTGTTCGAAATTTTTTATATTTTTTCTAAATTATGTGAATAATTTGAGAAAATGCCTAAGTTTTTCAGCAAACATTATCAAAGTATTTTTTTTTTGATGACATTAATATTAAAAGCATATAATATTAAATTTAAATTTATGTAAAATTTCAATTTATTGATAAGTTATTAACTTTGAACAATCATTGATAACAATTAAATACGTATCTGTCATGAATGTAATATTAGCACTATGACTTATATGTATGTATATGAAATGAAGTTAGTTCATGTCTGTAAAAAAACCTAGTATTAAAATAAAATGATTAGAAATATTCTAAAAAAATGTAAAAAAATATTAACGAAACAAAATATTTTATATCATTTTTATAATGAAAATTTAACTGAATAATATTTTGATTCTAAATTTATTTTTATTTATTATAATATTTTTATAATGTAATATATTTTTATCACAGACTTAAATGGTATATTTTATTTTTATAAAAATGTTTAAAAGAAATTGATTTGATTTTATTGTAATGCACTTTTTGATATCAATAAATTTATTAAGAAATTTAGTATATACATACATATATATATATATATATATATATATATATAGAGAGAGAGAGAGAGAGAGAGAGAGAGAGAGAAAATGCAAATGTATCGTGATGTATTATTAGTATATTACATATAAAATATAAAAAAAATTAGTAATACATCCATACATACATACATATGTATACATGTATGCAACTTTATTTAGATCCATTTCTGTCAATAATTAAAAAGAACTATATCCACTTTTTCATTGAGTGTTGATGCTATTTTTCAGCTAAATAGGAAAAACATATTTAATATTCATTCCATACTTTTTTAAAAAATGAGTATGTATATATAATATATATATATATATATATATATATATATATATATATATATATATATGTATAAATATGTGTTTGTGTGTCTGTATAAAATATGTGTGTGAAATATGCGTCATCATTTAAAATACAATATATATGAAGTAATTGTGTTTTTAATTTATAAATTATTAAATCTGAAATTAATTCCATATTATAATCATTATTTTATTACAAACTACAAATATAATTATAAATATTTTTGTTACATACAGTATTTATTGAAAAGTTAAAAAATAAACTTTTATAAATTGTGAAAAAATAGTAATGTAATTAACAATTGAAGAAAAATTATAGACAAAATTAATCTATCATACTAACATTATAGGAATCATCACTATTTTTTTTTTATATTTTATATATATATATATATATATATATATATATATATATATATATATATATATATATTAGTCATATTTAAATTAGTTCTAATTTGTATTATTATTTCCTAGTATCAAAGTAATGATCTTGTATATTATTCTTTGCCTCTAAACCCATCGCATAAAAAATGTCGTGACTATTTCCAGGTACCTGCAGTTAATAGATTCCAGTTTATAGGCCTTAGTTGGACCCTCTCTCTGCTACTTGAATAAATCTCAAACGTATATTTACAACTTATTTTATCATTTTTGTACATGGAAATTTGTCGTGTGGAAAGTTAAAAATGATCTTTATCCATGCGCCATTTGCTTAAATGATCACGTTCACTTGTTCCACTATAACTAGCAAAAATTTCCTTTCCAAACCGTATTTGCATTTCATAACTGTTCTTTTATATTTTTGGCGAACGTTAACTTTGTTTTTAAAGTGTTCACACCACGCAATAGTTCAAGTAGAACAATTTGTTTCATTGTTATATTTTTTTATTATTTAGAAATACGGTCTCGTTAATAGTTGATTGCAGTCATGTAAAAAAATCCGTAATTAATAAGAACAATAGTTGATTGTAAATTAAGTATTTTCTTGCGATAGTTCATATTCATTTATGCGCAATTTAATGAGGTTTGGTTATTGTTAGAGAAACACAAATATGACTATACTATTTCTAATTATCAATCACATATAAATGGTACTATAATTAACGCAAATAATTCATATTTTTATAACAGTACTTGATTATAATAGAACAAATACATTTGTACAATAGGTTTTGTTTTGCATTATATTTAAGTATGTTTCCTCTAATGATTTTTGTTTTTGATATCATATTATTTTTAATAATTATATGTTGTTAATTATTATTAAAATTAATTATTATGCTAATAATAGATATTTTTTAATATTCGATGTTTTTTTCTTTTTTGATTATATATATATAAATATATATGTTAAATAACTCTACTTTAAAATATATGACTTAATAAAACTTTTAATACAATAAGAGTTTGAAAAATCCAAAACGACATTATGTTGTATCTGTGTAGAATTTTTTTTAGAAACAACTAAATTTTCAATTATGAACAGTTACCCCTATTTAGTATATATCTGAATACAATATACAGGATCATATTATATAAATTTACTATGTTTAGTTAAAAAAAATAATTTTTATTTATAATATATTGTAGTATATGAAATAAATGGTAGTTCATTTTACATTAGTATTTTTTTTATTAGTGATGTAGTCGAATTACAAAAAGAAATGATCGAAGTTAATCTTTTTTCTATTTTTATTCTTATATATAATATAGGATCATCCAAATGCGACGCCTAGATTTGTGTTTTATTAAGAAGGAATAAAAGAAACTATACACATATTTTCCTATACACCAACTTATATACACATGTTTTTTTTTAATAAAACACACATCTAGGCGTCACGTTTGGGTGATCATATGTTTGATAATAATCCAAATTCAATAGTAGTTTATATAAATATGAAAAAAGAAGCAAGAAGTAGTTGTATTTAATTTTTTAAATTCCTGTTCAACACCTATATAAAATTATACAATATGAGATTGCATTCTTGAATAATAATGATTTTTAAATTTATTTATTTCAATATTGACAATCACATCTAATATTTTCATTTCAAAAGTATTCTTTTCAATACTTTACAAGAATATTAAACATTTACAAGGATGTTGCATTACATTTATTTGAATTCTATAAAATTTGTAAATCTTATAAATTTAAAACAACAATACCAAAAATATATTTCTATTCAATCGTTCAAATAAAAAACATCAAACTAGGACACATTTAATTCTTTTTGGATTTTATATCGGATATATAAAAATTTAACTTTGAAATAAATTTTAAATTTTAACGTTAAAATTGTGTAATTATCGATGTTTGGTCGTTTAATATTTTTCAATTATAAATTATTTATTGTACTTTAAAAAATATAAGATTATAAACAAATTTATTATGAATTAATAAAGTTGTAAAAAAAATCATATGCAGACACAATAACATTTAATTACTGTCTCTTATTTTACAATTTGTTTAAAATTATTGAAATCTTTTTTCATTATGTATTTAAAATAAAAAAATAGCATTTAAATAAAAGCTTTTAAAATACATTTCGATATATATATATATACAAGCTTAATTAAAAAAATATAATTTCAAATTAATAATTCAAATGAATTTACTAGAAGAAGTACATAAAAAGTGTTAAATATAATCGTAGCAGATATATTTCTACACCCATTATTGACACATCCGAAGCTAATGCGATGTCACAGGTAAGAAATATAACCGGCATCCAATGTTCGTCGTGTTATATCAGCAGCATACGTAAAATGTTCGATGTGATTTATGGCTACACGCTTTAACTGAAATGGCTCTTCTGTTTATCGTTCGTCGCTTGAACAAATGAGCTCCAAACCGCACCCTAATGGTCACGACGTGACTACCTTAAGCCAAACACCACCACTATCAGTTTTAAAGTAACAAAAGACCTCTGTGCCGCTTCATCATTACAGTGACATGTTCGTTTTTTATTGAAGTTCGATATTTTTCATAAATTTTCTTTCAGGCATTATACATATATTCTCTTTCTTTCTCTCACTTACACACACACATACACACACACACACATATATATATATATAAATTGTTGAATATATTAACATATAAAAGTTTTAAATTGGTTCAATTTGAATCACAAATCTTTAAAATTTAATTGATGTAATTTCTAGTAGTTTACAAAATAAATAAAATTACAAATTGAATTAAAACGATGTAAAAATTAATAACAATTATATTTAATAACAATTTAAAATGAACTTATAAGTTTTTATGAAAATATTATATATAATCTCTTAGAGATTTATACTATTCACCATTTATAATGCTAATAATATTTGAATATAATCAACTTTTTATTAAAAAAAATGTTTCTAAAATAAAAAAATTATGAACATAGAATTACAGAATCTTTTATTTTGAATTTTACAATAATTTCATTCCTATGTCTTTATAATAAATAATTAAAATATATTACGTATGTGTTTAAAAATAAATTAACTAATTTTTCCACAAATTGTACATTTATGAATACCTACATAAAATAAATTGCTAAAATTCGAATTTAATTTTTTCAATTAAAAGTATTTTATAATAATTAATTTAACCTTAAATAAGTGTTTGCATTTAAACGAAATTAAAAAGTTCATTGTACTTAAAAATAAACTGAACCCAAAACAATATTAACAAATCATTTTATCCAATTTTGAAATCCAAACAGCTTTCCCATGATTCTTCGACATCGTATTCACAACTTAAAAGCGATAAACATCCAACATCTTAATCAGAAGAAACAAACTTTGAAAATCGGTTCGCGTTTTATGGTACCCGTACACTACATGCTAGTGATCTGTAAATATACAATAAGGCGGATTTCACACTAAACGTATAAATATATATATATATATATATATATATATATATATATATATATATATATATATATATATATACTTATAGTTGTAAAAATACAAATTATGTCTGAAAAAATATTTCATAAATACTTTTACTATTTTTTACTATTATTAAAAGAAAAGAATTAAATTATATTTTTATATACCTTTTTTATTAAATATATATATATATATATATATATATATATATATATATATTATAAAAATTTCAAAATAAGTAATTTTTTAAAAAATGAGTACAGTATAATTAGAAATGTATAATTATATATATATATATATATATATATATATATATATATATATATATATATATATATATATATTCCTAATAGGTAAAAAGTCGTATTTATTTATCGACATTTTATTAAATTACTTATGAAAACTAACTTTTTATCACAACTCATAATACCAGTAAAATAGTATGTAGTTTTCTTTTAATCTTAAAACTTACCAAAACAATGTAAATTAAAAATTTATATCTAATCCACTTTATTTTTCTACTAAATAAGTAATTCTTAAGTAGTACCCATGTAGATATTTTTAATAATACATTAAATGTGAAACTTTAACGAGCGAATTTTTGCTCCAAGTTAAACCACGTCCATGTTATTAAATATTTACGTTGTATTTGACACAAATTTGTGCACGCGTTAACAAATTATTTTATTGTAGACGTATAATTAAATATAAACGAACGTAAGAATGTTCGTACCATTAAACGCGAACGATTTATTTATTTTAAAAAAATAAAAATATGAAAGATATTTACATCGAAAACTATTAATGTTACCGAAATTTCGATTATGTTTGGTAAATTATTATTAAAGTAAAAATTTGCTACTTTTAATATTTTGCGATTTCTTTTCATCGATTTAGCAATCTTATTTTCTAAAAATGTTCCAACGAATAAATTTTTTATTAAGTAATACTTTTTTGCATCCAATAATATATATTTTTGCTACCCTTGAATAATCAAAAAAAATTATTTTCCAAATAAACTTCTCATAATAAACTACTAACAAACTTGCCTATATATTAATTATAAACACAAAGTTCATAACATACATTTTTATGTAATGAAAACATTTCATTTGTGAAGAAATGATTTATTAATGTGGAGAATTATTTAGAGTAGAAACACATTTGGTTATTTTGAATCATATTTTTATACTTTATTTTAATAAATAAATTTATGTAAAATAGTTTTTGTGTATACTGATTTTATGATTAATTATTAGATGAGATAGAACATTTTTTAATGATTATTAGATGAAATATTCTTACCATTATTAGGTGAGACAGAAAGATATTTTATTTTAATATATTTTTTAACAATATAATTGTATAAGGTAGCCTAAATGAGATTAAGGATTTAGACATACATTTATTGGCTTATTACTATTTACTATTTTTTACTATCATTAAGTTTAGTTTAAGCCACTTTATGTTATCTAAATTACTTTATCATATAAAAAAATTAGAATAAGAAATTTATCAAATAACTATTGCACAATTCTTGTAATAATATCAGTTCGATGTTTTAATTATATTATTGAAAAACTAATATATAATTTCAATATTTGCAAATAAATCACAAAAACAATGATAATAAGGTTGAGGAATAAAAATAAATGCTACTTTATATAATATATAAAACGGTTTATATACATTTTGTAATATTTCTTTTTTTAAAAAATATGTTTTAAAATCTTATCGAATTTTCAGTTTAATATTTTAAATGAACTTTATATAAATAATACAAGTATAACAATCATAAAGATATTTTAGTAATAATTTTAATTAATTTGAAACTGTATTTTAATGAAACTGTAATATAAAATAGTATACTTTATTTCATGAAATTTGATATACGAGGGTCGTTTGATAAGTATGGTAAAAAAGTAAGAAAAACTAAATTGAAAAATTTAATTAAATTTATTAATTAATTAAATTAAACAATAAATAAATTTACCATACTTTTCAAATGACTCTCGTAGATTTCATTAAGATTTAGTAATTATTTTTTTTATTTCATTTGTAAAAGTTGATTAATTGAAAGATGATCTTATAAAATTATAATATAAAAAATAAAATATATTATTGAATTCAGAAAAGTTACTCAATTGTATTATAAGATTTAATTGTTTGTTTTTATATAATTTTAATTGTATTATAGATATAATTTGGAATCGATTCATATAAGATCACAGTTATTAACTAATTTAATCTGAATTTCTAATGGGCATGCAGCCTTAGCAGATACGGCAGCTGTGCGCGATATAGGAGTGGCCGTGCTCAACACCTTAATTACCACTCTTCTGTGCTACACCGTCTAGCCACAATGTTACCGAACAGTCGCCACCACATAAAACTAATTTTATTTATTGTCGACAGATATCTAGTCCAGTGTCATTAACGTTATTTCTACGCTTCGGTATCTACGTGTATATACAAAAAATATTACCGTCACTGAAAACACAATCTTACATACATACGCATACAAACAACGCTTGAGTTTATATATATACATATACATACATACTGTTGGTACACATAATAAAAATAGTCGTAATAAAATAAACTAACAGAGCGTAATAATTAAATCACACAAATTTGCATTCTTAATACGTAGGTGCAAGATTATTAATAATAATTGATAAAACTTAAACCATTTAAGAACTTCTTCAAAAATATATAAAAAAAGCAATGAATCGCTTACTTTTATTATTTCTGTATTTTATATTTTTTAATTAAACACAAGAAAATATAAAACTAAATCAAATTTAAAGTAATATACTGTAATATCAATTAAATGTTAAAATCAATAAATTCCACTGTAACAGTAATTAACCATACGAATATTTTTTTATTGACATTAAATACTAAGAAGTTTCAGTCTTAGTTAGTTTACTATATTTAAATTATTCTCAGATTTGAATTTCATTGACATAACTGAAATTAATTATAATTATTAACCAAACAAAAAATATTTCTAAAACATTCGAGTCTGTTAATCATAGTTGAACTCTTTATTAAAAAATTAATAAATAAAATTGAATTATAATGTATTTCGTATTAAAATATTCAATAATTTTTCTAATTTTAAAATCAGTTTCTATAACGTTATTTTTCAATAATAATAATAAATTAATTTTTATGTGATTTTTTAATATTTAAACAGAATCTTAAATTATATAGCAATTTCTTTATAATTTCTATTTGTTATATAATATGTTTCATATACAGGATATTAAATATTTGTGACAAAATTTTAGTATAATATTATTTGAGTCCATTTAATGTATAAATAATAATCAAGAAACCAGAAATATTTCTTTAAACAATAATTTATAAAATGTTGAATATAGAATATTGAATAAAATAAAAAAATTATAATTAGTTTCAAATTTAGAAATTCACCAAAATGTTAAAAATTATCAATGAATTACGATAAAATAAGACATCAAATATTTTCATTTTTAATTTCATAGTGCGAAGTTTTATTTACATTTAAAAATAAACTTTTATTGTATATATAATATAATAGAATATAATAATCTAATGCTATAATAATATAATATATACATCTAAATTATTTAAATATATAAAAAATTTTTAACTGTATTTTCAATGTTCATATTTATCACATATACGAGTTTTATAGAAATTGAATTGCGTCATGAGTAAGTCTTTTACTAAAATTTGTTATAAATCATTCATAAAAGATTATAGTCAGTAAATCAAAATAAAGTAATCAAAATAAGAAACAAACACATATGAAAATTTTGCAATAAACTAGCAATCCATCAAATGAGAAAAAAATTTAAACCAACAATATGACACACACGAATAATAAATCGCGTTTGATAAAAAACGGCCATTGAACATTTCGACTCACATAAACGTGATATTTATAGAACGATTCCTTTCATTATATAAGTATTAATCCTGACACATAAATCGATAGATAAATTTAAAATAAACCATTCGTTATGGTTGTCTCAACGGTACTAATTTTAATAATTGTAATGAATTACTAAAGGTGTTGAGTTCATCGACGAAAGTCTTAATTTTCGAGTACTGTATACGATACTATTATTAAAAACACCAATTATTGGCCATTTGGAATTTGTTCTCAAATATATGAATGTAGGTATCAATTTTATTATTAATACGAGTCAATATTTACAGCCATATTTCATAGATTACAGAATTGTTATTTATTTGAAAAATGTAGTTACCTCTATCCAAACTGTTTAAGAAAGTTGAATATTTATTTTATATTTTGAAATATGAATATGAAGATTAGAAAAAAATCTTAGTTATTACTCTTTAATCCTCTTTATTTATATATTTATTTTAAAAAATCCAAAATCTGGTATTTATCATTTGAATATATTCAATATATATATATATATATATATATATATATATATATATATATATATATATATATATATCAGATAAATATATAAAAATGTAATAAATAATAATATTATATAAGATGTGTAAATTAACACATCCTATATTCTAATCATTTTTTTGTAAAAATTGTGAAAATTATTTACTGAATAAAAAGACTGCTTGTATAGTAGAACCTTGATATACTTTAAAGTCTCTAAAATATAAAATGTATTTTAAAATCTTTAATACATAAAAAATATATTTTTATATAGGTCAGTATATTTTACAAATTGTTGACAACTTTAGCAATTTAGTTAAGTTTCAAAAAAATCCAGAAATAATAATTCATCCTGATATATACATACATACATATATATATATATATATATATATATATATATATATATATATGCATGTGTGTGTATGTATGTATGTACATATTAAAAGTACAAAAGATATATTATGATTTCTATACTGACAGTAAACTGAACTGCACGTCACAAGTTTTTTTTATTACTTTTTATCTTTGTTAAAAAAACTCATGTCTTGTTTTAAAGAATAAATATCTCATATACTACAGTAAATTTTCTTCGCATGCCATCACTTCCAATTATGTAAATATCGTTCATTATTTGCTTGCCTATTTAACATAACAATTGTGTCTGCACCCATGTTATTCAATATAACTGTGCATTAGTTTAAACAGAAGCAATATTTTGTGTAATTGTATTTGTATTCATATTGAAATGTATATATACAATATATATATATATATATACAATATATATATATATATATATATATATATATATATATATTTACATTGAATTATTTTTTTAAAAAACTCATTGTATATACATAAAATAAAATGTATCATTATTTTTCTAAATGTCTATATAAATAGTTTTCTATACATGCTTTTATAAGTGTGTGAGTGTATATATATAGGAGAAAAATAATAGAATATGTAAAGAATTATTCCATTTGTAAATTAAAGAATTACTTTTTAAGAAAACATAATTGCAACCTCTTCAACACAAATGAATTTTTATCCCCAACACTACAATGGTTATGAAGTGTTTAATAATCACTCATTGTTTACTTTTTGTTTATAACAATAGTCGGCTGATGCGCATTTCAATGGCGATGCCATCATCGTCAGAACCTTTTTATTAAATTATAACCTTTTTATGTAATTTTTTTTAAATAGTTAATTTACTTTCTTTTTTAATTCCAAAATTTTAATTACTTCTTTAGTATTCGTCATTATTTATTTTTATTTAAAATAAAAATAAATATTAATATACGAGGATAGTTTGATAAGTATGGTAAAAAAGTAAGTACTGAATTGAAAAATTTAATGAAATTATTTAATTAATCAAATTAAACAATAAATAAATTTACCATACTTATCAAACGACCCTCGTAAAATATATTTTATTTAGTCATTTGACTATTGTTATGTTTTCAAGAAAATGCATAATGGAGTACAGAATTATTAATATATTTATAAAATTTTTATATAAATAAAAATTATATAAATATATTAATAATTCATAACAAAATATATAAAACAATATGTTATCTTGTTATAAACTACATTTATGTGTCGTTTTAAAAAATACTTAAATAGATCAAAAGTTTTAATAAGTAATTATAACTCAACTCACTAATTTTTTTTTTAAAAAAAACAAATTTCTTCTGTAGGACTTATTTTTTAAGAAGTAATGATTTGCATTTTAATCGAATAACATAATGTAAGTTAATTTAAAAAAATGTTTTTCAGTAATTAGTACTACTTTATATCAAATATCAACTTTAATTAAAATATTTGGTTTCAAATAATTTATTACACTTTTATATCTTCTATCAAATCATCTGTATCAGCCTATAATCAATTTATAAATATTTTTGAAATCATTTAATCATTTTGTAATTGAGAAAAAATAGAAAAATATCTTTACGTATTAAATATGAAACTAACATAAATCTAATTGAAAGACACTAATATTTCTAACATAGCCACAACTAACTAATTATCATTTTTGTTCAGATGTGATTGCGGTTAAAATGATTTAAATAAAATATTCGGTCATTTGTATCACATCCAATTAAAGCAAAAATTTTTATATTTTTCTCCGTCGTGAATATTTCTTATTTCATTAACATACATAATTAATTATGTCGTTTAAATTATGAACTCGATGCCATGAAATTGATTAAAGTCAAATACGAATTCGAAATGGCTAAGCATTCTTGTTGAAATTTTGCGTCTTGTTTTTAATCATATGAATACAATTTATAGACGCATGTATAAAGATCGTATTACATCATCGCGTTTTATTCAATTTGAACGCATGTAGGTGTATATATGTAAAATATTTTGAATTATTTTAGTTAGAAAAAAAATATTTTTAAAGTAAGATATAAAAATTTATTTTGAATTTACTTTGTTGAACACAATATGTAGTTTACAAAGAAAAAGTATTATTTTACAATTGAAAATTAATTTTCATTGTTTATTGTGAGTTGTTGCAATTGGATTACATAGTCACTAAAGTTAAGATAAAGTCAAGAGTTAAGGCGATTGTATGAAACATTGATTCAAAAATGGACACATTTCATAAAAAAACGAAATAGTTATTTTCATCCATGTTTATATAGCCTTGGAAATCCTAACAAGTTTGTACTATTAAGTTCTCATACACTTGTCTCTGTGGATATTGCTTGATCTAACTTCAATTTTCTTCCTTAAATGTAATATAGATTTTTGGATATATAATTCGGTAATAAAAAAGTACGAAAATAGATTGATGATTTCATTAGCTTAAAGAATTAATAATTCTTTTAGTGATATTCGCTTTTTTCTTAAATTTTAGGAAAACATCTTAGAAGATATCAATAAAAATATTATTTCATTTTTAAAATTTTAATAAAGAAAAAACTATGAAAATTAAAAAAAACTATAAAAAATTATGAAAACTGTGTTAATCTATGTATGTACGTATGAATATATATATATATATATATATATATATATATATATATATATATATATATATATATATATATATACATACACAATAATTAAAACATATCAATAAGCTTTCAAATAAAGAAATTATACTGATTTTTTCTAGTTCAGAATTAGTGATTTTTTTCGAATTTAATAGATTTTTTTAAGTTTTTTAATTAAAAATTATACTTCGAAATAAATTTATCAAACATGCTCAATAATGAATAATAAAACTAATTTATTTTTAGACTGGAAATCGTTCTGTACATCTTTAAAGAAAAAACGAAAATCATAAATTCCTCTTTATTTTTTTCTTGATATATATATATATATATATATATATATATATATATATATATATATATATATATATATATATACACATTCATACACAATACACTCAGACAAAAATACAAACTTATATAAAATCATTTATTCGTTTCTTTTTTATTAATTTATATCGAACTATATAAATTAAGGATGCATAAATATTAATATGATTTATATGGAAGTACTTTCTTGATTTCACACTTTCAACTCGTATCTTGCTGATGTTTATCTTAAAACGGTTACCATTCACAGGATGATATTTATCACACTTTTGACTTGCTATTATTTGCTAAAGGCTTAAGAAAGAAAATGTTATGTAATTCATATTAACAGCAGTACTACTTTTTTGTCCTATTTTATTTTTTGTATTTTTTATTTTACAAGAAATCAGTAAATAAATTCACATAGAAAATAATCTAGTCAGTAGTATAAATATTTTGGTTTTGTCATAATTATTCCTTTAAATATTATGAAAATTATTCAAAAATTAAATATATATATATATATATATATATATATATATATATATGTATATATGACTACGCATAAAACATGCATCTTAAATTATAAATACATTAAGATCTAGTTATAAAACTGCTTTTGTACATAAATCAAATTATTATCACCTGCATGTACAGTTTGTAAATTACTTGTATACATATATATGTCAGTATTGTTAAAAAAATGAATAAACAAATACTTTTCTTCTTACTAGCAATTAAATTGTACAGTATACCCCTGACTTAAGTATAAGTACATGTCGAGTCAGATTGATATTTTCATATTTGTCAGTGTCAAATATTTAAGACAGTCAGTGGTTAAGGAATGTTGATCTTTTAGCCACTGAATCACAAAATACATACATATACAAGCCACACAGTCACATATAAATGAACATATAGCCATAAACATATACACACATTATTATATATATATATATATATATATATATATATATATATATATATATATATATATATATATATATATATATATATATATATATATATATATATATATATATATATATATTCTAGTGGAAGTCAGTTTATTTTAACGTTTATATTTTATGAAATTTGTCAACTATTTCGGTGGTCCCTTTTGATGAAAATAAAGAAACAGAATAGAAATTCACTCATTTTGAAAATTTGTCTTCATTAAGTGTTTGTCGGTACATTTATCAACTATTCAGATATTTTCTTTTGATTGTTCCGTCCATGTAAGTCTAGATATATTTCATGTTTTCATGTTCTTTTATATATTGTAAAAGATATTATAATAAATTATGCGTATCGTTTAAATAGACGCATACACGTACCATTCAAACACTCACATACACGTGTATGTGTGTATTATATATATATATATATATATATATATATATATATATATATATATATATATTACCTAATTTTGAGATAATCGAATATAATGATTAATCAAATTATACACAAAAAATATTATCAAGAAAAACATACATTCATTAATTTATTTTTTTGATATTATTTTATATTTAAAATGTATGCTAATCAATTGCAGTCGCGTTTAATATAAAGAAATTTCAAAATGAAAACAATTTATGAATTTCTCAATAATGCTAAATAATTTTTTTTAATAATATTTATTTTCTTTATTAACCTAACCAAAACTAGTGAAATATGTATTTACACTTTGTCTCTCTCTCTCTCTATATATATATATATATATATATATATATATATATATATATATATATATATATATAAATTGAAAATATCAGATCAACATTTTATTTTTGTGTTCTTAGGTATAGTCTTTAAAATTGTCTTATTAGTTTATACAACATAGAACTTTATACATAAATACACACACATATGTATACATATAAATGTATATATATATATGTATGTGTGTGTGTGTGTATGTGTGTGTATGTATGTATGTATGTATGCATTTATTTATTTTTATAAAATCTGAAATGTAATTGATTATCTTACTGTATTAAATATCATTCTATACAATTGGACTGACTTATTTATATTTTAATATTTTTACTTTCAATATTATTAAAAAAATGAAAGTTTAAAGTATGTAAATAATTCTTGACATGTTAAAATATATATACTTATTCGCGGAATTATAGTATATAAATTATATGCTTGTATGTGTTATTGATAATTACAAATACGTACGTAAAATATTTAAGTATACCTATATATTTGTGTGTGTAAAATGTGTGAGTGTATTTGTTTATAAATACGAATATAATTTTGATATAAATATAATTAATTGAATGATCGCAGGTAAACTTTATTCATAAATATAATTATTCAAATTCGATTTGAATCATTACAAAAAATGCTGTCATGTAAATAAATTCTAGAAATGAAAAATATGTTAAAACAATTAAAATTAATTAATTATATCGAGATTAGCATCTGATACATATATTTAAACTAAATTCCAATAATGTGATTAATATTTATATTTGAAATACATTACCACTTGTCTATTTTGATATCAAATTTCTATGTGACAAATTTTTGACATAAATAAATATGTTTATCTTTGTAATCCTGTCTGCTCTGAATTATAATTGTTTCGAACAAAAAATATATATATAAATATAATTTTATATTTAAGCACAGGTGCAAAATGACACGTTTTTTATTAGTGACTCAAATACAACACATAAATTTAATTTTATTACTGTTTGGCATTATGTTTTAATTACTAAAAATATGATTGAGTTGATGTGTCACAAGTGTTAACATGATCATTCATTAAAGGCGCCACTCGTCTTAAAGACAAAAGGATAAAAATAATTTTCAAAAATAATTCTTGTATCCTTTTGAAATAAAATATTAATTCGTTGTCAGTATTTACAAGTGTTTCTTAATTCAAGAAACAAACAATTTATAACTTTTATATATCTTTTAATTACTAAATATATTTTAAAATTGTCAGAAATTTAAAAGCAAACAAAATATAAATGAGGAATATTTAAAATGAATTAAATACGTATTTTATTAAAATAAACAAATATTTAGATTAAAATGTTCCAAAAAATTAAACTTCCTATATTCAAAGATAAGAGTGAATAAATCAGATTTTTTTTTAATTTACCTTAAAAAGCTTTTCTGTATACTTGTTTTTCCATAAAGATTTTAGCATTGAATTTCCATTAATTATAACAAAATGTTATGCATCATGACAAAATAAATTAAAAAATAATTATTTATATATATATATATATATATATATATATATAATAAAAAGTATTTTAAAATATCGTATTAAATCAAAATATTGTTTATATATGTCTTACATATTTTTTTAAATTTCCAATCAATTTATTACTATATAACATGTAGTAAATAAATCAAGATGAATAATAAAAACAATGTTTTTGTTGAAAATAAGGTTTAAATAGTTATTAAAAATATTTTTTTTATTAACGAATTCCTCCAAAAAAATGGAGAAAAAGTATTATGCCTTATGATAATTGTACGTTTTTAATAAAATTGTTGTCAATATTTTACATTATTCATAAAATTGTATTCAAATAATTTAATTTTTGTAATAATAAAAATTAATTAAAAGTAACACAATATTACTGAAATAAATTGTTCTCCAGATAATGTTTTTAAAATTTTTAAATAATTTTTTGTCTAAATAAAATCTAATGAATTTGGAAAAATGTATTATTAAAATTGATATCTATAAAAATACGGTTCAATTTTAATAAATCCCTACTATATATAAATTTTAAGAATTATCCAAATATGACGTCTAGATTTGTGTTTTATTAAAATAAATAGAAACTATACACGTTTATTTTTAATGAAATACAAATCTAGGCATCATATTTAGATGACCCTATATATGTTGGGAGAATAACAGAAAAAATAAAAATCTCATACAAAAACAGTATACTACTTTAAATAGTGGATTTTTATTACTGTGGTACTAATTTATAATTAAAATGATCAAAAAGTAATTTTTAAAAATAAGACTCATACTTCAGTTATTTTGTAACAATATAATTTAATTTATAATTTAAATAATATTTTAAAAAAAATATTTATTTTCTGTTAAATTGAATCAAATCTTTCCAAATTAAATAGTAATTTAATATATACAGAATTTGTATTGTAGACATATTTTTTAAATATATACATTATTAAATTAATTTTTTGCCAGTAAATATATTCTAATCAAATTGTAAAAACTTACACGAGTAAAGATTAATATCTTTTAAAATTATGTTTTAATTTATTAATTCGCATATATATATATATATATATATATATATATATATATATATATATATATACATGCACGCACACACACACACACACTAAGGCGCCAATAGCCTTCATACAGATCGTATCGTTATTTATTAATTAGTAACAAGAATTAAATTTCAAAACATATCCAAGGTCACTGTAAATGTGTTATATGTGTGTGTAATAAATATATCAGATTTTTTGATATACTGTAATTACATAAAACGCGTTAAAAACCAATGAAAATAGTTACTGTATTTTTGCATTCGAACTAAATAATGGTTATATTGATGGTCACCTACATTAAACATGCAATGTAATAAATGATTGACAGTTACCGCATTACTTGCTATATTTTGCATGATTAAATTGCACATGCTAATTATTTACCACACACAGGGTCACAATATATTATATCTAGAGCAGTATGTGATCTACAAAGATTTTAAAAAAAATTTATAAACTGAACTATTAATTCTTGGCGATGTATACTTTTTATAAATTGTATATTTATTTGTAATTTTCAATATTCCCTCTTTTTATAATTTATTTCAATCAGTCTATTTTTTCTTTTTCTCTTTTCGCAAATCTTTTATTATATTTCTTTTGTTATCATTAATTTTGATCACTTTTATAAAACACCTTGTTTCCAAAACTTAATTCTTTTATCTGTAATTTCAACTGACTAAATCTCTCAACTTATATATACCTTACTATGCACCAAACATACACCTTAATCAACTTTTTTAATATAATTTCGACACTATTTGAAGTGAAAAGCTGATTTCTATATTAAAAAAAATCCCAATTGATAACGCTGATAATTTATTTATTACTATCTATGGTTATTTTGTCTTTAGATGCATAAACTTATTTATTTTTCCTAATATCTAGTTCATTAGATTCACTTTTAGGCAGTTTATTTCATATTTCTGCCTAACATCAATAATTTAACCTTTCTTTTGTTGATTTTTATATTATAGTGAATAGAAAATATTGCTTTCATTTCAATAAATAGCTTTATTGAATCATATATATATATATATATATATATATATATATATATATATATATATATAAGCATAATGTGCGTATGTGTATGTATTTGCCTATTATAAATGGTATTATTAAAATATGATTTTTTAAAAATATTTCATTTATTATTTAAACTCGATTTAAATAAACTAATGAGCAAGATTCTTATAAAGATGTATTTTTAATTTCGTATTAATCATAATTAAAATAATATATATATATATATATATATATATATATATTTGTGTTTGTACATATGTATTAAATACATTCATGCTGGTACTTGAAGAAGGCGGAAGTATCTTTATAACTTGTCATGAAAATAGGTTAGGCTATTAATATATTGATAATATTCACAGTAAAACATATCTGTCTTTATTACAACATAAGTGTATTGCTTCGAGATATAGTGTAATATTATTTAAATTACAATTCGCAAATGTTGAAATGTATCAATAATAGATTTTAAATTTAAATCTATTGTAGTATACAAAAGTCAAAACAAGTAAAACAGCTGCCTATTTAATATTTACGCATTCTGTTATTAATAATACCATAAACATTTTCTATCGTTAATATCAATACGTAACAAGTAATTGTTAAATTTAGATTTCACTGTCAACGATATGAAAATATCCATTCATAACTCAGTTTGGTCTCTAAAAAAGTACTAACAATAATAATAACTCTCCACTCATTTATTTCCGACTGCTACAATTTGCCAGTTCACCAAAGCAGGCAGGCAGTGAACGTCAGATTTTGTAACGAAGATTTATGATACATCGCCAGTAAAAAAAATAAATAATAAAATATAGTGAATGCTCTGTTACTTTTCAAAGATAAGAACATATTTGTGAAATCAGCTCAAAGTATGTACACTTAAGTAATTACCGGAAAACGACAATTACCTCACAATTTTTCTCTTATCTGTAGTAGAGAGAATTAATAATATGTTAATTATTGTAAATTTCTAGAAAATGCATACTGCTTCACACTGATCTAGATCTTATATTGAACAAGTTTTAAAAATGTATTCTATTTGAATATAATTCTCAAGACATCTGGTTGATGGGATGTTAATACGTCAAAAATTACATCAGAAAATTATTTTTGTAATTACAAAAAATACTAATAATAAGAAAATGCAAAACAAATAAATAGATTGTTTGTGTATTTAAAGATAATTTGAGAAATTATCTATATCTCTACATCTTCATATATATATATATATATATATATATATATATATATATATATATATATATATATATATATATATATATATATAATTCAATACCTGTTGTTTACAATTTTAAAAGTGTAAATTTTCATTCTTATATGTACACGTTTTTATTATTTAATTTTTATTTGTTAAAACATGGTTATTTATAAATTAATGAAAATGTCATATGTTATTTATATTTTTTTAATATGTGGTTATAATAGACAAGATTGATTAAGAAAGATTTTTACTGCAAGAAATGTATTAGTTAGATCACAATCTTCTCAAAAATATTAATGGAATTATATTTTATTTTTTACTTTCCAAATTTAGCTTATTCATTTTTAGGAATATTTTTAAGTAACATTTTTATTTTAGACAATAAATAAAAAAATACTTACTACTAAATAAGAAAAAATGCCAGGAGGCATCAATATTTGTCTATTAATCAAAAATTACGCCATCAAAAACAATTAGCAAGAAAGTAGTGTTTTGATATAGACTTTATGAATTTAGCCATAATACTGATAGTTTTTTTCTAAAAATTTTTTGATTAATTTCAAATCTTTAAAGTATTCATTCTAAATAAATTCCATTTTCAACACAGTGAAAAGAAAAATCATTGTTTCTTGTATCGAAAAAGTCGTAATTTTTTTTTCAATATTTGTTAGTTCTTGATGAAAACTATTTTTAAGCACTTTTATTAATGCAACGTTATTATTTACCATTATTAAACATTTTTGATGTACAAATACCTTAGAAAAAACATTTTTTTATAATTATATATGTAAAATTCTATATGAAATAATTTTAATGAATAATTATTTTTTAAAAATAAATAATCATCATAAATATTTGAACACATGTAAATTCAAAGAAATTATAAAAATAAACATAATTTCATTTTATAAAACTTAAATATTTTTATTTAAGTTTTATAATTACTTAAATATTTATATTTACATGTATTCATTTTAGTAATAAAAAAACAAATTAATTTCTTAAGTTAATATTAATTTATTAAGTTAATAAATTAAGATAAAAATTAATTAATGTAAAATTTATTATGTAATAAATTTATCTCTATAAAAGTTTATACAATAGAATTTAAATATTTGTTATAGTTTAAAGTAAATTACTAATAAAATCTTTTTATTAAAATCAAAATAAATTTATTTTTTTAAATTTTCAAAATTTTGTTAAATAGCTTGATCATTTATGAAGAATTTGGATGAAACATTTTAAAATGTGTTAAAACAGGCATTTAAAAAAAATAACAAATTGCATGAAAATCATTCTACAAAAATTTTTTTATATACACTCATTACACACATTATATATATATATATATATATATATATATATATATATATATATATATACATATATTCATATACATATATATATATATATATATATATATATATATATATATATATATATATACACAGACACCTGTCCCTCAATTTACACTGAGTATCCGTTCCACGTGGATTTGTTTTACGCAAACGAAAATCACGTAAATTGAGTCTGTCAGTACAATAGAAAAAATGTTGGAAATAAAAGCTAGTATAGTTGTAGAAACACATATTTATTTCACATAGCTTAACAAAAAAATAATGACGTTTTAGAAAACAAAAGTAGATAAATTTTATTCGATGTCACTATCGCTACTGTAATTCGAAACAATCAACTTTTATATATTTATATCGTGCTTTTATACGTTTAAGTAAGAATTTGCGTCACTCTGACATATAATAAATTCCATGAAAAATTATATAAAATGAAATCTCTCTGACCGCGTATAAAAAGTGCCGCGTAAATCAATACCGCGTAAAAAAAGTCCCGCGTAAATAGACGTATAATTTGTCGCGTAAAAAAAAACTCGCGTAAAAAAAGTCTCTCGTAAATTGAGGGACGGGTATATATATATATATATATATATATATATATATATATATGCAATGTATTTAAATTGCACCTGACAGAAAACTGGATCCCGGAAGCTACATATGAAACTGCAAGTCTATATTTTTTTCTACTAAATAAGTGTTGATGTAACTACACATATCTTTTATTAGAAGATAAAAATACTCTTCATTTTTTTTAAAGCACTAAACTTAAACATGTACCCATTTGCAATGCAAAGTGTATATTTTTTATTTATCAAAACTCGAAGCATATGTTGAAAATCTGACAAAATTATTAATATTTTTTTATATTTATAAATAATAGACAGCACGTGCAAACTTCAATAATTAATATTCAGTTAGTCGATACAAAGAACATATTTGAAATATCTATGACTAATTTCGACCAGCATTTGTACATTTTAGTATACTTTGCCTTAAGAAACGTACATAAGAGTAGACTACTTTATTTAGGTCATAAATATAATTTATCGGTCTTATTTCGTAATTATTATTCAGAAGCGTTAATTAATATTTTGATTAATTATTAAACATGTGGATCAAGTGTGTAGTTATTTGTCTTATTTTTTATATTCAAGCGGAAAACACACCACAAACGTATGATGGCTTGTGTATAATATTTTTTATATAATTTTCATCTAATCAGATCTATCTTCAAATCTAATTAATTTAATTAAATTTATGCAAAAATTACTTTTGACAAAATAATTATTTGCAAAAAATACATGATGTTTTAATAATTATAGACAGGTTTATAGAATTTTTTTAATTATTGAATTTTCGTTTTTGCATTTTTTATACATCATTAATAGATTTTTTGTAGTAATAAATAATTTGTTTAATCAATAAACCTATAATTAATACACTGAGATATGTTAATTAAAATTCTTCAAATAAACAAATATTAAAATAACACACATTTAAGTTAACTAGTTCTAAATACAATTATCAAACATATTATAGAAAAAAATCTGATAGTTGATATTCAAGTTCAATGAAAAACTTTATAATTTAATCAGATGTAGAACTACATTTATTACATTATTTAAAATTCAATACCATTTGGTACTTATGTGAGACATCTGCATAGTCGTTTATATTTTTTATAAAAATATATATTAAAATATAATTATCATTACATATATATATATATATATATAAATATATATATATATATATATATATTGTAACCAACAGTTTTACAATAAAATTAATAACCTAAAAATAAAACTAATTATTGAAATTTGTTTCACGGAAATAAAATAAAATTTATGAATGTTTTAACAATAAAATATACATTTCTAAATTATTATGATATTATTCATTATTTTGTTTTGTGATTCTATTTAAAATTATTTATAATTATTTTTAAGAAAATTTAAAGTTTTTTCATATATTTTCACTTTAATTTTTAATAAATTTAGTATGTTTATTTTTTTATATTTTAATAAAAGAAATAATCTTTATTGTCTTAAAAAGAAAACTATTTTCAACTAAAAAAAAAATAAACATCACATTAATAATCATTCATTTCATCACCAAATACCACCGGATTTAGATTGAAAAAACACATACAAGTCATCATTGAGAAAAAAACACACAAATACAATGTAAAGTTAGACGTTTGGATAAATTCAATGTGATATGTCTTCGAATAAACTAAGTAAATCAAAGACACCGGCTCAAAACACATTAACATAAGACATAGGTTTTATACTTCATAACTTTCATACATGTACGTATGTATCAATAGCTTTGAATAGATTACAAAAAATATATTCGGGATTGTTGCAAGTCTTTCGATTCAGAGTGAACATAATATTAAAATTCTACTTTTCACATCGATTACAATTTGGCTGAATGATTCTGATACCTGAGCCGCTGTGACTGCTCGCCGGTCACTTATTTTGGTCGCTTCCATATGAACATTCAGGTGGCGTATCTCCAAACTTTACATTTGGGTTTAGTTTGAAATTGTAAATATATATACAGCAGTCACATGTTTAAATATTTAATCATTTTTTAAAAAAAGTCCCATTATTAACTCAAAACATTAAATTAATAAATTTAATATAACATCCATTATTTTCTTGTAAAATTTTAAATATGTATATAAAAAATTATTTACGTTTTACTGAAATGTTCAAAATGTATTTTTATTAAAATTTTGTTCACATTTATCTTTTATATATATATATATATATATATATATATATATATATATATATATATATATATATATATATATACATATATGGAAAAAACATATTTTGCATTTTTTTTATTGCTTATGAAATAAATATCTTGAATATATCAAAATAATTTATTTCTTACTTACCTAAAAAAAATATTTTATAAGATATTTATTATCTTTAAGATTATTTTTGGGCCCTATCTGTGAAAAAAAATATTACAGATAATTTTAAAAATTTTATTTTTTTTCGTAATTAATTGTTAATCAATTATAAATCATTTAAATGGTAAATAGGGTTGAATTAATCCATCTCATCTAAACCTTTTATTTTCCGTTATATAGGGTCTGATTTCCAGTCTTGAGATTTATTTTTATAAGTTATAAAAACAAATAAATAGACAAAAATATTTTTAGTACAAATATTTAGGTATGTTTTAACACACACACACACACACACACACACACACACACACACACACTCACACACGCAGACATATATATATATATATATATATATATATATGGTCATCCTAATGTGATGCTTAGATTTGTGTTTTATTAAAAAGAAACTATACACATGTTTCCCAATTACACCACCTTATACACATGCGTCTTTTTAGTAATACACAGATCTAGGCGTCATATTTGGATGACCATATATAAATATGCACCTAATATTCAATATTCTTAAAATTCTAACCATTATAAACCATTATTAACCAGTATTCATTATAAATGTATAATATTTAAATAAAATAATTTATTGAATTATTTAAATATACTTATATATAATTGTAGAACTGTTATTTGTAGAAATGTGTTTTGAAATAATTTTATAAAAATTCTGTTTTAAAAACCGAATGTTTAAGAATCCATTGAAATGATTTTTGTTATCAGTATTTAAAAAGGTTATATTTAAATTATAGCAGAAATATGTGACAGTAAAGAAATGAAATTGGATATACACACGTTTTTTAAAACACGAAGTGTCGCTACGTAAATACGCGTACAGGTCATAATCGCATTTTAGCTGTGGCGGCTTATTCGCTTTGTGGCGGCCCAGTCACCTCGGCTCACGACCTATTATAATGCTAAACGCGAGATAAAGATTTACGCCCGAAACACGAAATGATCAAATACACCGTGATTTTCTGTGCACTGTCTTCGCGATCATATCAAATAGCGCGCTCATCATAAACGTACTATGCGTCTTTAGCCATAGTACAACAGGTACATGTACATCCTCTTGTACTACTGTGAGCTGAGTATTATCAACCATTGGCTATTCACTGACATAATATGTTAAATCATTTGAATTCAGTCAATTAAATAAAGTTAAATAATTCAAATGAATATAAAATTAACACGAGAAGATAATTAAAAACTAAAAATAGATTACATACAAATACACACACACACATTTATATACATATTTATACATATGTGTGTGATATAATGAAAAACTACGTTGACTTTTTAATTAAATTAAATATCAATAATTTATTTGAAAATGAATGTAGTTTGATTTTAATATCAAACAATTTTCATATTAATTAAATAAATAACGATTATTTTTGATTAATCAGTTTTTAAAAAAAGATAAATTTTAATTTTATTTGATAAATGTTTTGACCAATATTTTTTACATATTTTTCTTGTTGTTATCTTATTTATGTATTTTTTAACATGAAAATATTATTGAAAATTAATAACGAAATTTAATGCTAATATTATTATATTATAATTTTTTTTTGATAGTTTGTTTTTCATGTAACATCTTCTAAATAAAATAATCAAACTTTATCATAATAAATTAGAATAAAAAGACAACATTCAAATAAATGAACACGACGTATCATAAGATATTCTGCGTGTTACGCGTTGCTTAAAGAAACCTTAACGTTAGTCAACATTCTAATTAAGAAACTGAAAATATTACTAACATTAATTTTATAACGATTAAGGTCATCGATCCAACGTCTTTAAGGCTTTATTCATATTAAAACATTTACATTTTGAAACTAAATTCGAACAAAATGATTTACGTTCCAGTTGAAACTTCAGCCACGCATCGTTGTTAACACCGACATACCAAATAGCAGACATTTTTCTTCGTATTTTAAACAATTTCAGTTATTCAGTACACATGTCTATTATATCTCAATGAAATCTTGCAATTTCTTATTTATAACTAATTACAAGAGTAATTAATTTAGCGATACAAAATGATAATCATATACTGATCATTCATTAAAAACATCAGTATGTATAATTTATAAAAAACACTAATATCTTAATAATATTTTATTCAATAGATGCATTAGAATTAACGAAGAGAAATAGTAGTATACATCAAGATAGTGTTTAAGTATCTTGTATCTTTTTTTATTCAACTACCTTATGTACATATTACTATTTTATAGTTCAACGGTGGTCCAATACATCAAAATAACTGACTGATACAGCTATATTTACATATTAAATGCCTTCTTCCATAAATAACTGTCTTTATTTTTACATAACGAAAACGAAAATTGTATTTTGAACAAATTAGTCTTATCATTTCAATTTGATGTGCTATTTGTCATAAACGCTTGTTAATTCAAAGCATATAATTATAAAATTATAAACTAACTGAAGTAAAAATAAATAATAAATATTAACACTCCATATATATATATATATATATATATATATATATATATATATATATATATATATATATATATGTATATATGCTCATACGTAAATATAAGGTGTGTTTATTTTCGAACAAGATCTTTTGATAAAAGCGATAACTCATTGCTTCTTGTATTACATTAGATATTTTTTCAACATTATTTATAAATTAATACCTTTTTTATGCAAAATGGCTAAATTAAAGTATCAAATGAAAAATTAAAATATTCATAAATATGTATTTTTGGAAATATCGATAAATTTAAAATATTATATTTTATAATTATAGTTATTTATTTTTCAAATTATTTATTAATCAAATAATTAAAATTTTTAAACACAAATTACTGAATAATTTTTAATTTTAAACAATTCTATATTTTATTGTGTGTAAATATTCAACCAGTTGTTAACAGTGAAACATACAAATTTATATCTAAATTAAACATCATTTTTTTCTTTTAATACAAATTAATTGATAATTTACTATCCCAAATAAAATATTATACAATCCGTAATAATTTACAAAAACAGGTCATTGATTTACTTTTACAAAAATTGATGTGTAGTAATAAAACATAAATATGAATTATTAATAATATAATAAAAGATAAAAAATTAAATTGTAGTTTATTAAACAAGAAAACATTGAAAGAATATATGTATAAAAATTAAAAACTAAGATTATACTATTCTAATGCTGGTGGCAATAAGCATAATCATGCAATCAGTTCGCATGATTGCATGTTCTTAACCCGGATTTGAAAGAATTTTAAAACGGTTTTATTAAAGTCATGAATAGTATTCATATATACAAATGAATGTGTTTAAAAATATATGAAATTCCTTAGTTATCAATAATTACTAACAACAATTTTTTTATAACATTAACTAGTAAACAATTACTTCTATTATCACATTATGATTTGATGTGTCAACAAAACGACAGTTAAAATAAAACTAAGATCACAGTTAAGACATTTGGAAACAAGTAAACAAAAATTGATTTGAATATTGTTTTTAGAAGGCACATGAATGACTGATCTTCTGAAAAAGCAGGTGAGACTGGCTCGTAACTTGAATATTCTGTTCATTTCTTATGATTGATGATACATCATAGTGTATTGCAGGAGGAACAACCAACGCCACACAAATTTATAATCCCAAACAGTGGCAGCTATATAATTGTTCTCATAAATATATTTTCACAAATTGAATTTTTTTGTACACACATACATATATGTGTGTATATTACAATAAATATATATATATACATATATATATACATATATACATACATGGTGGCCCAAATGAAACTGAAGTAGAGTAAAGAGCGATAAATGATAATTAGCAAGTAAATGTATGTCTAAACCCTTCAGTCTCAATTGTGCCACCATATACATATATATATATATATATATATATATACATATATATATAGATATATATATATATATATATATATATATAATATATTAATCGGTTCCACTGATTAGCCGGACTATTTGAAACCGGACTAATCGAAACATTAACTAAATACAAAAAACGTTAATTGGTTCCAAATAATTTTTTTTTGGTTTTTCAGTAAATAAAACAAGGGTAATATATTTAAATGTTTGTATGTATCAACAAAACAAAATCAGGGGTTTATATATTCATTTTAAATACATTTTAAATTCATTTTCAAATGGGTTATTTAAATTTAATTATCAAAAAATCGACTTTATTCTAGAGTTGCGAATCGAAAACTAATAGAAAAAAAAACACAAAACCAGAACTGCGCATGCGTTGCTCATAATGTGCATATACGATTTCGGTTTTCTTTTTATTATGTTTTCATAATAAAGGGGAAAAATTGAAAATTTGCGTATAAAATAATTTTATGTATTAATTTTTTGGGATTATTTTCAAGAAAAACTTTTTAGTGGAATTTTTTTCAAGTAAAAAAAATTTTTGTTTTGGAAATTTCAAACCAAACTAATCGAAGCGGGACTAATCGAGGTATTACTGTGTGTATATATATATATATATATATATATATATATATTTATTCACATGTGTCTGTATATATCATCAATGTTATATAGATTACTTTTTTGTCTCATCGAATATCTTATTTACAACAAATATGAGAAAAACAATTTTAATATTTTATTAAAATAATAGATGTAACTTAAAATAGATAATAATTACATTCCAGATTAGTACTTGATCTATCCTTTTAATTCAAATAAGCACACAACAAATAAAGATAATAATAAATATACATTAAATAGACTACAAAAATAAATAACTAATTAATAAAAATAGTAGCATAACCGTAAATAAGAAATTAGTTTTCTTTTTAAACTAAAGAAAAACTATGAAGAAAATATTTTAATCATAGTAAAGTAATATTTCTTCTGTAATAACTAACATCTGACATATTTGATATAATTTAGGTTATATTTTTTTCTATTTATGTTAATATATTACTATTTTTTAAAATTATGAATTATATAAATAAATTTATATATATATATATATATATATATATATATATATATATATATTTAAGTATATTATCATCATCAGGCTTTCAGTCCACTGTTGGATTAAGGCCTCTTCCAAAATATTACACTTCGACTGACCTAATGTCTTCCTTTCCAGTCCATTTTTACGATTTTTTTTATTTTTCTGTCCCATTTATCCATGAGCTTCTTCCTGAATCTTCATATATATATATCTATGATTCTAATTAATAACTTCCCTAGTCTATCGATAGAATACAATAATTTATATTTTGAAAAAATATTTTGTAATAAATAAAATAAATATATAGTGTGTATGTGAAAGAAATTAAAATGTGAAATTAAAAAATGAAAAAAAATATTGTATATTATTCCTTTTTATTTACTAAAAAAATCATTATATATTTTTACATACATAATTGATATTGAAATTCATTAAGAATTATACACGGTCAAATTTAAAACTCTATTTTCTCATTACGTATTCACATTTTAAATTTATATTGTTGTACGAACATTGTTATTATAGTTCTAAATATTTTAAAAAGTGATACCTGCTTGTATTTATAATTGTAAGCAAATGTTCCTTTTGTAAAAGAAGCTACATAAAAAACGCACAAAAAAAATCAATATGCCATTTATAAAGCAAATTAAAAACAGTCTCACGCCACTGTCTCCGATAAAAAATGACTCGTGAATAATAGCGTGTAAAAATGACAAAGAAAGAAATATAAAGCGTTGTTAAACCACTTAAAAAGTAATAAATAGATTTGTGTTAGATTCGAAATGTTTTGCAAATTTGGTTTAATGACTTGGAAATTCTTTGTTTGTTTAGCGGCTTTTTTATTCTATTCAAAAATTCTGTTCAGATGCAGATGTTTCTTCGGTTGTTCATTCTAATTTCTGCAATATGGATCATAATATATAGAGCAATTAATTATATCTATAAAAAAAGTGTGTTGTGCTAATTAAGGAAATGAACTTAAATGCCACCCGTATAATATATTTGTCTAGATATTTTTCAATGTTGAAGATTTCATCAATTTTAATTCGGTTTTTCTGTAGTCACTAAATTATCCGCTGCTTCCGGGACTGATTGGTTCAAATTTTTTCATGTGATTCGTATCATTAGAGGAGAATTTTTTTATTACGAATTTTTATATTAATATTTTAATTTAAAACGAAAACTAATTACTTCATTTAGTGTTTGTTATCTCCTTTTTTAATACAAAACTGCCCATATTTTTTTAGACGTCTTAATATACTTTTTTAACATCTTTTTAAACAAACACATTTAAATTGAATGTAGATAACATAAATCATATTTATGTTTGATATATTTTAGATATTATCTTTACTTTATAAGATTTTAATGTCTACACTAATAAATACTGTTCTACAAAAAATAAAATACTATTATGATGCATTTACATACATACATACATTTATATATATATATATATATATATATATATATATATACAATTTATTTATTTAATACATTATGTTGCATGTTTTAAAAGGAAATAAAATATAGAATAAATCTATATTTAATATTATTTATATCATTACTTAATTTACATTTAATCTGATTAAGTTATTCATGATTTTAAAATGAATGGCATTTTAAATATTTTTTTTCAGATTTTCAACTAAATATAAAAGTAGTTTTCAGTTTAGTTTTGAATAGTAAAGTATTTTTATTTTTTTAATTAATATATTTTTGTATATTTACATTCACTACAAAAACGACTCTTCCGAGAAATTAGTCAAATTTGTATTAAACTCTTGACTGTTTCACGTACCGTACATGATTTATTATTTTTTCATGTTTACTTTAATAGCTCTGCTCTAGTAATTAATATAATCAAAGATATTCTTTTTTAAAGAAATGTAACATAATAGTATACAATATTATAAACTAAAAAAATTCAAAAGTGCTGTATACTATACATTTTTGTGATAAAAAAATAAATATAGCACTTAATAATTAAAAATGTGTATTGTTTTATGAAATTATTTCTTATTTCATCAAAGAAATTTTTACCATGATATTAATTATAACTAATAATTAATTTTCATGTTTTAAATGCATAAAATATATCTTTATAATGAAATTTAATTTAATTATAAAAAGTTTTAAATAAAAATAATTTGATTACAATGAATTACAAATTATAATTAAAAAATAATCAAAATAAATGTTTTAAAATGACTTTGTATACACATAAATAATATATATATATATATATATATATATATATATATATATATATATATATATAAATATGAAGTAATTTATTTAAGGTCATTTTTTCTTCAAAACCGCTTTTGAGATACAACTTCTTCAAATAACAAATATGACAAAGTTAAATAATAAATGACTACAAGGTGCGTGTATAAATGTTCAGTGATTTTTAAGCGTAGTTATTTCTTATATATTTTAAGTACTAAAAAAGTAAATTATGTTTTGTATTCGATTTTATTATATTATTAAGTACTTTTAAAATTTAATTAAAAATATTCTTTAATTTCAGACATTTCACACTTGTACATAGGTATTTCATATTTTATGCATTTTTTTAATTCAAATGTTAATAACTTAATTATAAAATTTATTTAATTTTTTTGATTACAAAATTATTTTTTTCATTTTGAATATTCAGATTATAATGATAATATCTGGTGATTATATTTCATTATGTACCATATTTTTTTAAAAAAAATATTTTAGATATATTATAGAAAATTAAATTTGATAAATATTTTTAATAATATTTAAAATGTATTAAGATTTGAGACAAAAATATTTAATAATTCAACCATATATATCAGTACTTAAAATGAGTACGAGAACGAAATTGTTATAAAATTTCATAAAGATAATATTTTTTTTAATCGCAAATAATTTAAAAGAGGTTAATTTAAAGAATATTAAAAAGATAAATCTCTTATTTTTTAGAAATTAAAACTCATACAAATAATATTTCTTGTACCATTCATCATTACATTAAAACTTTGTGTTTAATTTTATTAAAATATTTTATGAGCGTTTAACATAAATTTTGAAAGAATTTTATACATCATTTGATTTCGTAAACTCAGAATTTTTCATAACATACATTGTCCAACAAGAAAAATTTATAACTTGATTAATATAAAACGAGATACTGTTTATATTATTACTTAAAAATCAATATAATTTATTTAAATCTACTTATATTTATATATTCCTAAATATGAATTTATTTAAAGATAGAAATTCAGCTACACTGTCAAATTAAAAAAAATATATATTATTGGTAATAGGAATAATATATTCAGATTTTAATATTTATGATGAATTTTTAAATAACCAATATTTCATATTTTATAAATTTATTGAAAAATAAAACTATTTGAAATTTTAGTAAAGCTACAACAAGAGATAATTAAACACTACTGCTTTAAAATATCATAAACTAAAAAGAAACATAAAATTGTAAATTATTGATCGATAGTGCAAAAATATGTTAATATCTTAACATAAATACATTTATCTAATTTTTTTCGCGAATATATTACATATATAATATATATATATATATATATATATATATATATATATATATATATATGCTTGTATGTATATAATATTTATAAACACATTCAAAGTAATATTTTAATTAAATATAATTAAAATTAATATTGTGTATACGTCACAATAATTATATAACTTCATCAGTGATTTCAACTTTTATACTCATTTAAACTTTCATAAACGACAATAGAAGAAAGAGAGAACAAATCACGATCAGTAATTAATTATTACAAAAATAAAACTTCTACAAAATGCTAACATTGAAATATGATCACGAATAACAAAATATCACGCAATATTCAGTAAACGGTGACAAAACAGACATTAATTGCATAATTAGTTAAAAGTAATTAATTAAATGTCTATATATTATACTTGAGAGAGTTAATTTAAACTGCGAATAAATTTATGAATATCTTGTCAATACGTCAACTGATATAATATATTTAGTAAGTATTGTAAATAAAAGTAACAAAAAAAATGACAATTGGAAATTTATTGTTTTATTGCAATATGTAAACAGATTAACATACACTTAAACGTTTAGTGTTTAGTATATGTTGTTCAGTCAATTCATTTACTTTTGTCGTCATTTATTAATTTTTTCTACAATATATATAATCAGTATTCTATTTTTTATATATTATGTGATTAACTGTATATATATATATATATATATATATATATATATATATATATATTATCGATCGGTGATATAGTGGTCAGTATCACCGCCTGTCATGCAAAAAAAAATGTGTTCGAACTTCAAGCCAGTGATATAGGGCAAGCGGGGCTCTGACTTCTAATAAAAGCAAGTTGCTTAAGGGAATAAACCCTAAATAAAAAATCCTCAACAACTCCCCGGGTCTGCGTATGAGTTATTGTATAACCTAAATACCAATGAATGGTAACATTTATTAAGATTTTCGCCCAGCACTAAGCTGATATGATTATATTATTATATATAGGTCATCCAAATGCGACGCCTAGATTTGTGTTTTATTAAAAAGAAACTATACACATGTTTCCCTATACATCACCCACTACACATATGTTTCTTTTTAATAAAACACAAATCTGGGCGTCACATTTAAATCTCTCTCTCTCTCTCTCTCTCTCTCTCTCTCTATATATATATATATATATATATATATATATATATATATGTGAGTGTGTGTGTATTTAGTCGTTATTATCGAATTTTCTTTTTGAGAATATATATTTTTATAAATTATTCCTTAGAATAACTCAAGTAACTACAATTTGAAAATTTGACCAATTTTTTTTTAAAAGACTATTATTTATTTAATTCTGTGACAAATTCATTCTATATAAATGAATTAATCATTCTAACGTCATAAAATTTTATAAGTGATCAATAATTACTTACTGTTTTCTTTATTTGCTATATGTATTTCGAGATTTTTAAAACAGTGTATTGACAGTGATGGCATATCTATCGAAATGAATAACAGTAAATGTACTGAACAATATGTGATTATTGAACACTTTTATAATATCATAAAATATGGTAATGAGTAATTCACTTATGTCAAAGTTGAAAGATATGTTGACAAATATTTGATTTATATTGTTACAACATAGATGTCATTTTACATGAAATAACTATAAATTCAATATTTTATTAAATGTAATTATATATAATGTAAAGGTTGAATGATATGTTCTTCTATAACTATTTTTATTTAATATATATTTTTCTCTATATGCAAATAAATTTAAAAACGTGATTGAATATCAACTATTTAATTAAGTTATTTTGTGAATAATTAATACGACTTTTTTAATTCAAAAATGTTCTTAATTTTTATTTTTTGGAAAGAGTTTAACTTATGAAGACAATAAATCAGTTTAAATTAATTTCAAATCTTTTTTAAAACTTATTTCTATGTCTAATGAATTACACTCAAGTGTTCATATGCATATATTATTAAAATATAAATATGAATGAACGTTTTTTTCATATAACAAAAATGAATACAAATTATGATTAAATAACATTTTGTATTTTGAAGTGTTCATTTTCTATAGATTTTTTCTAAAATAAAATATTGCTCGATAAATTAATTAATATTGCAAAAACGGTCTTCCTGCAATGATTCCAGTTTTTACATTACCTGTATACACTATAACAATATATTAAACGGTGAATGTTTACAATCGCAGGTGCTCAGTCTGTTCACCGATACCAAAACAGAAAAACCAGGTGAGCATTATTAGCACTAGGGCCCAACATCGCGGCGTGTTATCCTAATATCAGGTTTTTGTTAATTTGTGAGGAGGCGAAAATAACAGTGCGTTTATCATATCTCAATGTCTCGATCTGACTATTGTGAGAGCCGCCTCCTATAACAGATAATACGTATATTATTTATACGTGTTCGTTTTTATAAATCAACACTTGTATTTCGAACGATTATTTATTATATACTTCGTTCTTCGGCGTGTGTAATTTTTTATTCATTTCCATACTGATTTTTTTAATCGATATCCTGTACAGTTTGAGGCATTTCTTATTTAACATAGGTTGCAATATGTCGTTTCAAAAATTGTTCAGTTTTTGAAACGAAATTATTGTAATTTATTTTCTATGCTTATATAGATATTTCATAAACTTGAAAATTGATTTTCCTTTCTCTTTTAATTATAGCTTTTGATATTTGGATTTCTTGGAAACAAAAACATTTATTCCTTATAAGATAATATTTTTATTTAATTATCTGAAGAAATGAAATATTCATTAATAAAAATATATAACATTTAAACTGAGTCAATGCATTTTTTAATTCTGATATAAATGTAATGTATTTTTTTAATATAATTTTATATTATTTGCTTTTCATAACCACTAATATTTCTTATCCACAATAATACATACGAGGGTCGTTTGATAAGTATAGTAAATTTATTTATTGTTTAATTTAATTAATTAAATTAAACAAATTTTTCAATTTAGTTTTCCTTACTTTTTTACCAAACTTATCAAACGTCCCTCGTATATATAAACTGAAAAAATATTTATAAATTTGATAAGTGCAGTTAAAAACGACATAGTAAATAAATAATAAGAACAAAAAAGCATAATTTAAAAATCTTTGTTATCGTTACGTTATTTCTAAACTGAACTTTGGAATAAAAATAGAAATATCATCTTTATTATAATAAAATTTCTAAATAATTTCTATATTTTTATTTCATTATATATTTAAATGATACTATTTTTATTATTATGGTTACTTATATCACTTTTATTACATTTTTTTAAATTAAATTACAATTATATTATGGAACTTTGTGATTTAAAATTAATAATTTAAACTGAAAATAAAATAACCAAATTTTGTAGATAATACAAAAATATATATAAGGGAATAGACAAAATAATAGAAACACTAATCAATTGTACAAGTATCCTTTTGTGTTTATTGCATTAATGAAGTTTCCGACGGAAAGTTATTATAGAAACAGATTATTCAAGAAAACTCTAAAGTTCTGTTTTCACATTTTTTGGAGTAATTCAATTATTTTCAAATTTAATCCAATTTAATATATGACGATCTTAATCGTTTAGTTTTGATTTTCAGCTACTGTTTATTTTAGAAAATGTTATTCTTCCATAATTTGTATATATTGTTATAATATTAGATACTATTTCTTTGGAAATATCTAATAATATGGCAGCTGTGGCCACAGATGATCTATGTAAACGTGCACCAAAAATATGCTCTCTTTAAAGTTTAATAAGTTATCAATTTAAACTGTTAGTTAATACAATCTAATGTTTATTTTGTGAATCAGCTCTCTCTCTCTCTCTCTCTCTCTCTCTCTCTATATATATATATATATATATATATATATATATATAATTCTATTATCATAAAAGCTTACGAGGGTCGTTTGATAAGTATGGTAAATTTATTTATTGTTTAATTTAATTAATTGATTAATTTAATTAAAATTTTCAATTTAGTTTTTCTTACTTTTTTACCATACTTATCAAACGGCTCTCGTATATCAGCTCGAGGTTGGATGGAATCCTCATCGAATATCATTAGATCTTAAATGCATTTCTAAGGTTTTTAAATTTTTTCCTGCTCGTGGCTAATCTCATCCAACCTTCACTATTTTTTACAATTTTGTCTTTTCAACTTTGATAAAGTCTGTCCCTTTTTTTGGTCACCATTCCATAATTATTTTTGTCTATTTATGGCATTCTTGCTATATGTCTTGCTCATGTCTATTTTATAGATTTTATTTGTTCTAATATATTTTGTTTGTACTCGTATGAATTTGTAGGTTTTTTGGATCATGTTTAAATATTTCTAATATAATCTTTTCCATGCTTCACTGTGTTATCAACATTTTTTGCTTCACTTTTGTATTCAATGCCTAATTTTTTTTCCTATTAGTACAAACAGGTAGTATACATTGGTTATACGTTTTCTGTTTCAAACTCAATTATAATCTCCATTCTTTTAATGATGTCCATGTTACCCTAGTTTTCGATATAATTTCTGGTGGTAGGTTTCTATCAAATCGATTAATTATATATATATAGATATATATATATATATATATATATATATATATATAGAGAGAGAGAGAGAGAGAGAGAGGGGGATTATTAGAAAACATATATTTTCAATAAATATCACGAAATAAAAATCAAAAAATATTTCAGTGCATTTGTCTCTTAATTTAAAAAATAATTAAAAATATTTCAACATTGTTATTTACATAATTTTCTTATTTAAAATAAATGTTTTGCAATTAATTACGTGAAAATTAATCACACGAGCAATAAAAGTTTAGTAGTAGTTTAAATAGAATTTAAATATTTAATGTAATGATTTATTTGATTTTTCATTATTTTTTGTTCACTGAATTATATATATATATATATATATATATATATATATATATATATAATAAAAATCTTTTTTATTTAAAAACATGTTTATTATAATTTTTTAAAATTCAAAAACATAAATGTTAATATGAAGAAAAATATGTTAAATAAGATTTACTTCCATTAATGGAAAATTAAATACCAATATTTCTATATTCATTAAATATATCGCATACCATATACCCATGTTTGGATCAACCGTGTAGAAATGTTTGGAACAGTAGCAAAGCAGAGGTGACAGGCCTCGGTGGTCAGCTGTGGCAAACGAACTGACTTGCTTCAAAAGTTTTGTCAGCGGACCGTGAGATCTGATAAGTTCAATGAAGAATACCGAACGTGAACTATACGAATGTGTACACAAGTGGAACTTCAGTTTAACAGAAATAAAAAATAAATGAATAAGTCTCTATACATGCATATATATTTCGTAGTTTTATTTCGCACGTCTTGTTTTTAAATTGATTACTGTCATATTATTTTAAACGCCACTTATCAATGCATTTAAGTGCACATAAAAGTATATATGTTTATACATTTGAAAAAGACAAGTAATCGTACATATCGATTTCATATTTTATTTTTAATCTAATAATATATTCTATGGACTGAAATGTTTATCTACATAAATGTACAATACATATGTATATATATATATAAATATATACATAACTAGATATATGTATATAATTATTCTTTTGTAACTACATACAATTTTCAGTAATTATTTCTAATCTATTGAATATCCATTTATAATGTTTTCCTATAATTAATTTAAATAATATAACCTTTTATACTGATATTCTTAAATACTCATTAAATGAAATAAAATTATTCTTTTGAAGAAGTCTATCTTATTTCATTCAACAAATTATGAAAGAATTTTGTATATTTATTGAAATATAAAAGTTTTTATTTTTTTATACAAAAATCGAATGTTATTATTTCCTTCTGTTGCAATCAATTTGAACAATAAATTTCGAATAAAATATTTTTTATTTTTTTAAAAAGTTGGTTAAATTTTTTTAAAAAAGAAAATTCATATACTCTGGATTTTATGAATTAAATGGCTTCATAAAATAAATCCTATAAAACTGTTCTTTGAAGTTTTCATCGTATCTTTTAATTATTGAACTGCTTTTTAGTATTATCAAATTATTAACTAAAAACTAGAATAAATATTTAGTATCTTTTTTTTAAGAAAAACAGTATTTTACTTATTATTTTTTTAAAAAATGTCTTGTTATAATATGTAATAACAATATTATTTATTTTATTATATTTGAAGTATTTTTATTCTTTTTTAAATTATTATATTTTTAAGAAAAAGTTAGTATGAAATGAGTAATCTTATATATATATATATATATATATATATATATATATATATATATATATATATATATATATATATATATATATATATATATATATATATATATATATATATATATAGACATATATATATATATATATATATATATATATAAATATATATATATATATATATATATATATATATAATGATAACATATTATGTGTTAAATACAAAATCATAATATGATTTTGGTATATAATTTATAGAAACATAAACTATTATAAGACTGACATTTTACATAAAACATAACAATGTAATCAAGGACCTAAAGCCATATCCTGAATTTAATATATTCTTGACATATTTAAATTGTTCACCTGCTAAATAACGCCTTTTTCACACTTCAATATTGCATCATATTTTCATGCACAATCTCAAATCGGTATCTACATATGTATAATTATGATTGAAATAAGAAGATACTCATACAAATGCATAGATCGGAATTAACAATGTATACATGTAATGTATGTACAGGTGATAATTTAAAATTCACATACACATTATCTCTATCTCTATTAATGTTATTATACATTATTTCATTCCTTAAATGTAAATCATAATTAATCAATTAACTTCACTTATTATTCTGTACGCTTCATCAGTGATCTAAATATATTCTAGGTGTGTGATCGTAAATTACGTCATAGTGATTTTTTTGAAGAGAAATAATTAAACTAGTCTTTACATTATTCATAAGCATTATAAATATTTCTCTCTATATATTATCAGCAGTAATAGCATCTACCTACTCATTGATGGATGAAAACCCCTCACAAAACTTTCCATTTTCAGTGATTTAATGTTGTTTTTTTTATTCTCCACCAACGAATTTCCTCATTTCTTTATTTTTTCTTATATGTGGGATCCATTTTGAGAACTTTTATATTTTTGAATTTTCAATAAATAATTTCTGTTTTTCATTGATAGTTGTTGTCTGGAGTACTAAATTATTCTGGAATTTAAGAAACATGTTTCACTACTATAAATGAGAACAAGTAGATGGCATCCATTAAACATTTTTCTTTAAATATAGAAAAATATTTGACTTCATAATTTAAACATAATTTTTGTATTGAAACCATTCTATTTTGGATTAAAAATGGAATAGTTTCAAATCAGAGTTAATTAGATTCCTTGTTTACTTTACATATAAATGTTTTCTTTACGTTAATAAGTCCTACAAATTACATATAGTGTTTAACTTCTTATGATTCTATTCTTCTTAATTCGATTTTATTTTCATTTAAAAATTCATTGTACATTTTTTTTTATTTTGCTGTAGAGTGAATCGTAGGTGATTTATATACAATCAACGATTTATATTTTAATATAGTCAACGGTGTTAGATTTAAGACTTCATTTATTAAGTTTTAAAAATAAAACATTAGGAATTTCAATTGACAAAATAAAAATGATGAAGTATTGTAGTATATTAGAGAATTATTAAAAATTAAAAAATTATCAAAGAATGGAATTAAAACATCATCATAATTTAATATCCATAAATTATTTTAGTACAAATTTATATCTTTCAATATGAAATATTTCAATTAAACAGTAGCAGTTTTTGTATGAAATTTAATATGTACTAAAAATTACAAATAAAAATTAATGAGTTTTTAAAGTTACAAAGAAGAAATAATTCCAGTGAATTATATTATTGTCCTTCAAAATTTTTTATTATATTAAAAAATGAAAAACTTTGAATTTTTATTATAATGAATATTAATAAATTTAATCATTCAGGTCAATATTAAAAAGTCCAACTGCTGTACTTTAAAACCTTATGATATAAGCTTATGATATTACATTTATATCATGCAAATATTATTTCTGTCTAAATTTATTATTAATTATTAAAAAACTTTAGAATAATTTATATATATATATATATATATATATATAGTGTTCTTTTAAAGTGTGATAGAACTTTAAATTTAATCCTTATTGATAGTTCTATCAAAACTAAAAAAACACCATATATGTATATATATAATGTGTGTGTATGTGCATGTATGTATATATAAAAATTTGGTAAGAAATGTTTTCTAGGTTGGATAGAATTTTCGATATATATATATTCAATTTAAAATTTATCACGTTTAAAAAAACATCAATATAATATGGCTCAAATGAAATTGAAGGACAGTAAAAAATAGTAAATGATAATAGGCAAGTGTATAAATGTATGTTTAAACTCTTCATATTTATTAGAGGCATATTATATATATATATATATATATATATATATATATATATATATATATATATATATATATATATATATATATATATATATATATATATATATATATATATATATATATATATGTATATATATATATATTATATATGATATATATATATCGATATATATTCAATATATATAATTATATATATGTATATATATAAAATATATATATATCAATATAATATGGCTATATAATATATATATATGATATATATATATATATATATATATGATATATATATATATATGTATATATATATATATGTTTATATACTCTTCATATATATATATATATATAGCCATATATATATATATATATATATATATATATATATATATATATATATATATATATATATATATATATATATATATATATATATATATATATATATATATATATATATATATATATATATATATATATATATATATATATATATATATATATATATATATATATATATATATATATATATATATATATATATATATATATATATATATATATATATATATATATATATATATATATATATATATATATATATATATATATATATATATATATATATATATATATATATATATATATATATATATATATATATATATATATATATATATATATATATATATATATATATATATATATATATATATATATGTATGTATGTATATACATGTGTATATAATGTGTGTGTGCATGGTGTGTAGAGCATTGTGTTGTTTATTCATATTTTTTGATATTTAAAAATTGCATTTTTAGTTCATTAAAATTATTCGTATTATAATAATTTTTATTACATATTTATACAACTAATTAATGATTTCTTGATGATAATATTGAAAATAAGTATTTAAATTTAACTTTAATGAATAAAATAATAATCAGTCTCAGTATATTACTTAAGTATTTGTCTATTATCTTCAATAATAAATATTTTGATTTTTAAATTAGTTAATATATATATATGATAACATTTTGTTGAATATTTTTCTTAAAAAATAGAACAATATTTTACAATTACAAATTGAATTGTTTTTTGCTCAACTTCATTGGAGTAAAAATAAAAATAATATTAGTATAAACTAAACTCATTTATCTTATCTTTAGAAGCGTGCTACATTATATAAGAGACAAGTATTTAAAAATACATAATTCATTTCGGGTTGTACAAAGTGTCATTTTAGTTGACAAGGGTCGGTATTCTTAAACATGTGTTTTTCTGTCTTGTCTTTTTCGGTCCCTATATAACAGGTGCATTTATGAAACATAATCTATATAAATACATACGGTACAACAGAGACGAAATGATAAATTTTAAATAAATATTATATACCTCTCACGTTAAAAACGAGATTATTTTTTATGTCTCGTGTAGATAACACCATTGTTACGCTTGTGTCATACAACCTTTTTATTGTTGATATCAAATTCTGAAATGGCAACAATTAAAAATAATTGTAGGGCTATCAACAAACCGTTTATCATCAGATATTTTTTATGCTATATTTTTACATACTTATGTATTGTACCGATATTTAAAATTTATGTTCTATACTGGCGTGAAATATTATTTAATATGCGTTACCTTGACAATATAACAATCTGTATGGCAGATTTGGAAAACCAGAATCATAAAGATAATAATTCGAAAAGGATACATTGCATTCATTTTCTTTATACATTTATAATTTATTGTAGAATACATATGTATGTTTGTACATATACATATAAATAATAATGCCTTCTTAATACAATAAAATCGACTAAAATTATTAATTAATTAATTCTATGATTATTTAATTTATGTTTTGTGGTTATTTTTATGTTTACAAGCTGCGTGATATATAATTTTATGACTCCTATAATAGGAATAATTTTTTTATGTTTACATATTTCCTTAATGTATTTTATGGTAATAAGAGTAAGAAAATCTACTTGAATGATTTTATTTTTAAGTAATAATGAAAATACTTTTCAGATTTTTATAATTATTAACTAATTATTTTAAATCATTAGATATAAAATAGCCAACTGAAAAAAGAAATATCATAGAAAATAGACATATCAAAATTCATCAGTTATTTTAAACTGTTGTTAATATTAAATTATTAAATAAATGAAAATTAATTATATTTATTGTAATCATTTTTTTAGAAAAAAAAACTATACAGAACAATTCAAACATCATAAATACATATTTATAATGAAAAAATGAAAAAATAATTATTTAAATAATTTTTATGATTGAAACTATACATAAGTACATTCTCTCTCTCTCTCTTATATATATATATATATATATATATATATATATATATATATACACATACAAATATATATGTGTGTGTGTGTGTGTGCAATTTAAAAATTATAAAAATAATGGAAATGGTTTTCTCGTACAGCTGCACAGAATAAAGTTACTTCTAATTTTTTAATCAAAAATATCATTTACATCGTGCTAATTTGTGAAGATACAAATGTATATAATTTGTGTTATTAAAACAAAAGTTTACCTTTGTTGTATGTTTGCAGCTGTGCTACAATTATTTGAAAAATAATAGAAAAGATGTTGCCTACCTTTGTGCACTTCTTGCTTGCGTGATAATTTTAATTTGCACTTATAATAATTTTATTTGATGTTTATCTAAATTATATCATAGATATTTTCTTAAACTGTAATACTTCTTTGAAGTATGTCAAATGTACAGTTCATGGATTACTTGTGACTTGTTTGCCTACTGAATTTATTCCACCGAGAATATAATTATTCTTAATAAAAATTAGCACTTTATTTTGTAGTATTAATAAAGATTACTTATATATATATATATATATATATATATATATATATATATATATATATAAAATGTATTTATAAAAAAATTGACATATACTTTAAAACAGTTTTTCCTTTCTATGTGTATATCGATGAATACAATAATTCTATAAAAATAACTTTATAACAAAGTCTCTATTTCTATATTTTCTATTCTAGTATTTTTAAAAATCTTTATTCTTAATTTCTAAAAATACTTAAAATTTCATACGGATAAAATATTGTTTGTTTGCAAATTAGAGTCATCAAGTAATTTTTAATAAATGTATTATTTGTGTAGAATCCATAAATGTACTTGTAATTGATAGAGATTTTTTCCTAGCATTATTTTTCAATTTTTCTGAAATATTTATATAGTAATTGGTATATTTTAATTATTTTTCTTATATTTTTTACGTGTATAATATAAATGGCAACTAAGAATTTATCATATTCAAATACTGTTACTAAATATATCTTTTTTACAAATATCCTTTTATAAGGTATAAAAGATCTGTATTTTTGTTACAAAAATGATATATTTGCTATCAATTTTACTGAGTATTTAATACTAATTGTGTTTAATTTCATTATGCAATATCTTTTCTTGAATCTTAATAAACACTATTACTTATTGCAGTTGTCGATATAAATTTATTTAGTTAAAATTTGATACGTGTTTAATAGAAATGTATGGTCATCCAAATGTGACGCCTAGATTTGTGTTTTATTAAAAAGTAACTGTACACATGTTTCCATATGCACCACCCTATACACATGTTTCTTTTGAATACGACACAAATTTAGATTTTATATTTGGATGTACCTATACATTATGTATATGAATTTTATTTCTTTTTAATTTTATTTTTCAAGCACATCTATAAACACACATCTATTTACATATGATATAAACACATACAAATATATACTCTCTCTCACACATACACTTACATATATATATATATATATATATATATATATATATATATATATATATATATATATATATATATATATATATATATATATATATATATATATATGATATATAATATATATATATATATATATATATATATATGCATATATATTATATATATATATATAATATATATATATATATATGTATGCAAAAAAATATAAATGCATTATTTTATTTTATTATCTAAAAAAGTATAAATGCATTAATTTTTTTAATTATTTACTTCTTTATTTATAATGTGTTTTAGTAATTTATTATTTTTTTTTATATACTGAAATGACAAGAAAATATTTCAATTAATTATTTTTTATATAAATTGTAATGTTAATTTTAAATTTAAAATTCTTTGTTTTAACTTTAAACAATATAATAAAGTGAACAAAGCAATTCATAAATTTTGATTTTTTTGGGATAAAAAAAAGAGTCAAATGTTTGAATTATTCTATTAACCATTTATTTGAACAACAAATAATCTATAACTGAAATATAACAACAATTTGTTATAATTATAAAATATTCTTGTTATTGAATAGTGAAAATAAATATATGTACACCTTGTTGTTCTGACATCTCTTGCATAAAGGATGAAATTGTTAGTTAAGATTTAAACGTAAGACAATTCAGCTTATGTTTGGTGTTATTTTCAGTTAATACTTAAACCTTATTTAAAAAGTGTTCTGTAAAAATACTAACATCTTTTAAGCATTCATTGCTTAAAATAATAATATTTTTTTAATCGTTTAATATATTACTATGTATATGTATATATATATATATATATATATATATATATATATATATATATATATATATATATATATATAACAAAAAAGAAGATGCTTTAATATTAGTACCATCTATTGTCTAGTGTAAGATTCATTTTCGATAATACAATATTTTTGAATATTTCCTTTTATTTTATTTCATTTTTATTAATTATTAAAAAAATATATAGGGTCATCCAAATGTGACACTTAGATATTTGTTTTATTAAAAAGTAGAAAAAAACTATACACGTTTTCCTATATAGCACCCTTATATACGTGTTTCTTTTTAATAAATACAAATCTAAGTGTCAAATTATATATTTTCTTTGATTATTAATAAACTATATATTTTCTTTGTTTATTAATAAAAATGAAATAAAATAAAAGGAAATATTCAAAAATATTATGTTATCGAAAATGATTCTTACACTAGATAATAGATGGTACTAATATTAAAGCATCTTCTTTTTTGTTATATATATAAACTCATTTCACTATAAATTTTAATTATTTTCGACGTATTCTTTTATTCTAATATGTAGTTTACCTTATGACACTATAAAATAATTTAATTGCTATAAACAATATCATTAGATAAAATTACATATGTAAAGTTAAATAGTTTATAAATTTAATCTGTTTGAATGAATTATACTCTTTTATATATTTTTATACCAATAGAATTTAAAATACTAAAACTGCGTTTCTAATAACAAAAATATGTTTTTATAGTCAATAAATATATATATATATATATATATATATATATATATATATATATATATATATATATATATATATATATATATATATATATCGATTTAAAAATCAGTTTAGATTTAAATACTATACCAAAGAATAATTTTGTGATATTTTTAATTTTGGAATCTGTATTTTTATAAGTATAATAGTAAATATATTAATAAATATTTATGTTTCATTGAACAGTTGTGATCAATGTATTTTTAGATATACGTATTTGGGTAGAAGAATATGTATGTATATATATATATATATATATATATATATATATATATATATATACATATATATATATATATATATATATATATATATATATATATATATATATATATATATATATATATATATATATACATATTATATATATATATATATATATATATATATATATATATATACATATTTATTTATTTAAATTTTAAAAATAATAAATATTCCGTATATTGTTAAAAAATTTGTTAGTAAAGTTTTTGCTTCAAACAGAATTAAAAGTAAATATAGATCTTCCTTAATTTGCATTTCTTATCTTTGGCATTCTTATTAATATCCTTCGCTAAGCTGTTTCAGTAAGATAATGATCTTTTTCTAAAAATAAACTTTTAGGAACTGACGGTGTTTCATTAGTATTTTTATTGGAAAATTTAGCCCGATAAACATTTAGTACGTAAAACCTTTATTGATTATCTGTCTTGTGGAGTATGGTTTAATAGCACAGATGAACTTTGTTCAGAACTTTCACATAACCCATAAAAACTTTCATAAATCTTTCGCTCGAATTGTGTAGTTTTTATATTCGGACGATACTGATTAAGATGAAATGACCACGTCATTCTACTTACACAAACTTGGAATTAGTTATTTTGTATTTTCTCTAATGCTATGAACATTCGTGAAATATATGCCGCAATTTAATTAAATTGGCATTTAAATCCTATTCCGGATTCTATTTTCAAGTCTTGGTAACACAAAGTTATTAAATTTTATATATATATATATATATATATATATATATATATATATATATATATATATATATATATATATATATATATATATACATACATACACACACACAAATATATACACTCAGATATCTTGATTACGAATATACTAAAAAAGTACCAAATGTAACATTAATGAAGAATTACAAAGAATGCAAATATTTTTTTAGTTTCAATAGAAGCTTTAAATCGTAAAATAAATAAAATCGTCTAATATTAATTATTGTTTTGTCTTATAACTGATTAATCTAAAAATACTTCTTAAAATAGACTTTTTTTTTCTTAGTTTAAAATTATTTTTAATATTGATTTTTTGTTTGTATTTCTTATTTCATTCAGTATTTTCACTTTACTGACATTTCTTTTAAATCCATTGAAATTTTTTTTGTTTTAAACATTTTCGTTTACCTTTTTATTATATGTTACTTTTATTAAAAAGAACGGTTACAAATGGTTTTGTATTACTTAAAAAGAAAATAACCACTGTCGTAATTATACGTGTATGAAACTGTTATCTTAGAACTTTGAAATTTAATTTAATTAAATGAACCTCTTTTCGTACGAATTATTCTGTAAGGTCAAACATTAATGTTTATCAAGATTACATTTCGTACAAATTACAATTTTATTTATTTGGATATTGTTCTTGTAGCCAATATTTAATTATTATAAATTATATACCTTTATTGATATAAATAAATTATTATACCTTTATTGATATAATAAAAATTTTGAAAAAGTAGAATATCTATTTTTTGATGAAATATTAAATTTTGATATGCATTTATATTTTTCTTAAAATTTTATTGATTCTAAAAGATTCTAATTTTCAATAATATTTCTTAATTATTTTTGCGATAAATTGTTAGTTTAAGAAGTTATCAGATATGAATTTATTCCTGTGAGTTAAAATCGTTTTTAATCAATTGATTAATTTTTATATTTTCTATTAAAGCTATGGAAGTATTTTTTTCTGGTTAAAATATTTTATGAAAAATATTTCTCTAAATACAAATTAACATTTTTAATCAATTTTTTTAAGATTTTATTATTTTCTAATAGTCAATATTTTATTTTTTTAAAGTCCCTTTTTTAATAATAGTGTATATATTTTTTATAATAAATATCAGTATACTCGTATATTAGAAATAAACCGTTTTAACTGATAATCTGTCAAATATAAATATTTTGATTTTCATTAGTTTGCACAATAATATTTTTAAATTGAAAAATATTACCAATGGAAAAATATTTATCGAACAATAACTTCTATAATGAATATAATGTCCTTGAAATGACATATAGTAAAGGAAGGACACCTCTAACTTTTGCGTCGGATAGATATATCTCACTACTCTAACTTTGTTCTAAAATATTTGTGTTATACCAGTTCGGAAAAAAACATGAAATTCGGACTGTTCGTGACTCTGAAACAAACTTCAATAAAATAGATTCGGAAAAAAGATCAAGACAATCTTCGACACATCCTTTTTTTCTTGTATATCTAGATAAGTTGAATGATTGGTTTGATACGCTATAAAGATACTTACAAGCCACTTGGGAATAAGAAAGGGAAGAACAGATTTCGGATTATATTCCTTTGAACCGAGTTGCTGGTTCGCAAGTGAATTTTGTTACATTTTTGTATTCTTATAACATATATATATATATATATATATATATATATATATATATATATATATATATATATATATATATATATAATTTTAAATCTTGTATAATAAAATTGCACTTTTGAAGATTTTATAATATAATATATTGCTTTAATTTTATTTTTCAGATGACCATGTTCTGGAGATAAAGAAATTTATTTAATGTAAGTAATTATTCATACTTTATAAATATTTTATTTTTATGTTCGGACATTAATGAAATATCATTGATTTTTAATATATATATATATATATATATATATATATATATATATATATATATATTAAATAAATGATAACAAACAAATTGATTATAAATATGATTGATAATAACTGAATCATTTAAATGTGTAGTGCTTAGGAATATAATTACAATGAACATTCTAATGATATTAACTGTCATTCAATGATAGGAATGTTCATTAATTCATTGCTTTTGAACAATTTAAATGAAATATTTCAAAATGTATCACTGTTCATTAAATGACAGTAAAATATTAAATTAATTTTACATTTATTTACGAGTACATAAATACTAATTATAAACTACTGAACAACAAACTTTTACATTAATTTTCAAACAATTAAATATTAGGAGTAACTTAAATATTAACCTATAAGTGATTGATTTGTTAATATTGTAATAGATAATATTAAAAATAATTTAGAAAGAACAATTATGGCATCAAATATGTCTGAAACCTAAAGACAAATAGGTCCCTTATTGATTGGCACATTATTTTCGTTTTAACTTAATTTTCGATATAATTTCTAAAAATATCTGCTAGAAATAAAACAAATATTTTCTTATATTTTTATCAAATAATATTAACAAATTGTTTTATTTTTTTGATATATGGATTTTATTTTCAATCTTGAAATTAATTAATAGCTTCTGGGGCTTAGTTTAAAAAGTAGCCTTACAAGATCAGATTTAATTCCACTAAATTATTTTCTGAAATTTAAAATTTAATTTTTCTACTAATGTATAATAAAACATAAACTACTTAAAAAAAATCAAATAATTTATAAATTTCAATCTGGTATATAAATCTAAAAATTGTAACTTACATTAAAATCGTTGATTCTATTATATATATATATATATATATATATATATATATATATATATATATATATATATATATATATATATATATATATATATATATATATATATATATGTGTATATATATATATATATGTATGTATATGAAAATACAAAAAAATATTTTTTTTAATATTGAATAATATTATGGAATACATTATTTTTACATTGTTTTTCTGAACTGTAAACTGTAACAAATTTATTGAAAGTTCATCGAATCAAATAGTTTATGATAGGAAATACAATTATTTATTTATTTTTATAAACAATACGGTAAAATAAACATTTGCTTTATTGTTATTCTTTCATGTGAAATTTTTATCATTTAAAATAAGAGAAATAACCATTCTAATATCGAATTATTTTCTATAAAGAACATGTGTTTTTAATACTTTGTATATAAAGTATTGAAATTTGATACGTTTTATATATATATATATATATATATATATATATATATATATATATATATATGTATATATATATATATATATATATATATATATATATGTATGTATATATATATATTTATGTATATATATATATGTATGTATATATATATATATATATATATATATATATGTATGTATATATATATATATATATATATATATATATATATATATATATATATATATATATATATATATATATATATATATATATATATATATATATATATATATATATATATATATATATATATATATATATATATATATATATATATATATATATATATATATATATATATATAGGTATGTATATATATAAATGTACATACGTAAAATCCATATATCAAAAACAAATATGTTTATATTAACATATATAGGTCAAAAAAACTATGAGTGTTTGAATCTTGAAATATAAATATTTTTTTTCTATTATTATATAATATGAAATCTATAAATTTATTTTCTATTCAATTTTGTTCGTTTTTAACGTTAAAATTTTATTCTTTATTTTGACTGAAGTTTATATATATATATATATATATATATATATATATATATATATATATATATATATATATCAAAATAAATAATACAGTTTTAATACATACATACATATATATATATATATATATATATATATATATATATATATATATATGTCCAAATATAAAAGAGCTGTTAATCCTTATCAATTTATAATTAGATTACAAATTATTTTCATTGAAAAAGAAAATTGAACTTGACATATGAAAATTTTTGTGAAATGTAGAGACAAATAAAATGTATGATTTTTGTAGAAATATGTAAGTTCATTAGCGAATGTGCTATATATATATCAAACATTTATTTGTAATTATATAAATTTATTATATTCCTTCCTTAATTTATTATATTGATCCCATATCTTAATTTTTTACATACATTTCATGTATATACATACATACATAAATATATATATATATATATATATATATATATATATATATAGCATATGTGTATGTATGTATATGGTAAATTCTGTTATTTTTCGGCATATTGGACTTTTTATTTATACTAATTATGCTTTCAAGTGCGTAATAAAAATATTTCTTACATACTAGAAACTGTGAATAGGCCGCCATGAACAAGTAATGGAAGCGTTGAAGACTTTATTGGCAGAATTATTATATAAAAAAATATTGAAACATGAATGACATTTATATGAAATCGTTAAATGTTATTTTAAAAATGTAATTAATATATCATAAATTATTGTTTTTGAATTATTTTTGCGTAATATATATATATATATATATATATGTATATATATATATATATATATATATATATATATATATATATATGTATATATATTGAGTTTGAGGCATATTTTCTAGCTTAATTTATAAAAAAATGCGTTGAAAGTTGTGTAAATTGAAATAAGTAAAAATTAAAACAAAGTTAATTTAATTTTAAATTAGAGGTTGAAAGATATAAGAAAAAGTAATTTATTTTCAACAAATATTTAACTTTCTGTTACCATAATTTTAATTATTTTAAATAAAGTTTTTTTAAATACCTTAAATTCTTACTTCCTTTGTCATTCAGTTCAAAATTTTTTATATAATTGTCTTTTTAAGCTATATAAATCATTTATATTAAATATGTATAATATATTTTAACAAGATATATCTGATTTACTTGAGAAAGAAAAACATTTTTATGAGTTAATAACTTTTACATGAAAATTTATAAATTGGTATATATTTTTAGATTTATTTAGAGAAAGTATACGTATATAAATAGAATTTTTTTACTTTAATAAATTTGTGTATATTAAAATAAATTTTTATCATTTGAATGCAAACATTTATTCTTGGAATTTATTTTAAAGTTCGCATTTCTTTTCTTTGTTACGTATCGATTCTATCTATAAAACTTCACATCATAAACATTAAAACATCTGTATTGTAAGATCATTTCAAACAAAACAGTAAGAAATATATCTTCTTTAATATGACATTTCTATGTTGTTGACACATTTTTACTGACAATTCTGTCGATAAACGTTTCTTGTAAAATGAATGTTCTCTAGACCGAAAACAATAAAAACCAGTCTTGAAAATCATTTCGCTGCAAAATTATTTTAAAGCTCCGTGTTTAACGAACCGTAAAAGAAACTTCATAAATTAACTCCAGTCAGTTGATGTAATAGAATAATTATTTAAGATATCAGAGATTTGTATATTAGTTACGTAAGATAAGTATAATTAAAATTTTAATTACTTTATTCACACTTTGTTTCTCCTGTTTTAAGTAAATTTGCTTACGTGAACAGCTACTAAAATGAACATTATATATATATATATGAAGTTCTTTATAAATTTATACATTTTTAGTTGAAATTTTTATTTAAAATTTAATTTTTTACTTTATTTTATGAATTAATCATTAATTAATGAAATAAATTTAAGATTTTTAATTTTTTATATTATATATACCTGAAATGAATTCATATTTAAATAATTTTTTTTTAATAATTCTTTGAAAAATATTAAAAACTTCTAGGGTACTAGAAATATTGAAAATTTAAAATTGTGTGAAAATATAGCAATATATATATATATATATATATATATATATATATATATATATATATATATATATATATATATGTATGTTAAGTTAAAAATACATTCGTATTATATTTTTAGTTTGCAAAATTATTTTTATTATTTATTTTTAAATGTCATAAAAATGTTTTTCTTGCATTACTTATATCTAATGATAAATATTTTATAGTATATCAATATATTTTAAAATATTTCTAATTATTCAGATAAATATATGAAATGTTCTACAACAATAAATTTGACATTAATTTCTATTTAATATTGACACAGTAATAATATTTATTGCTTATAGAAGCAATTAATTTTAAGCGTAAAAATTCAAATGAAAAATAGTTTAATATTTTTTAAATAAACAGAAAATATAATATGTATAGAAGGATAGAACGACATATATATCTTTAAAATATTTAAAATTGATTAGACATTCTTTACATTCAATTAAATAATAAAAATAATAGGTTATTAAAAAAATGAGTTAATATAAACAATGTAGTGTTTATAAAAGATATTGTTTAAGTTTCAGTTTATTAAGAAAAATATTCGTTATGAGTTCAAACCTAATATTGTAAAAATTAATCAAAAATATATACTTATTTTAATGTCACTAAAAAATTTATTTTTAAAATAATTTTTTTATTAAATTATTCAAGTAATTTATGTTTTGTATGTTTTTCAGTTATAAATATAGTATATTTACTCAAATATGATAGAAGTAACATATTTCTAGAGCGAAAAAATATTTCAAATTATATTAGTATAAAGAATAAAAAAGCCCTTTTTTGATATTTTTGTTTAAAAAAATAATAGCATAAAATGTTTATTATTTTCGTAATATAATATTATTTTCGAACTACATGGATATTGATTTTAGAACTAAAAGCAATTAGAAACAGATATTTAATATTTGAATATAATAATTAAAAATAAAATGTTTTTAAGGTAACTATAAAGAAATGGAAATACTGCCAACAGATTTCTATTCATATTCTATACGTGGAGAAAATTACATTACAAAAAAATAAATCTGTTATTCCAAAAAGGAGTTAAGATACATTAGTTTAATTAAATAAATTATTGATAACTTTCATACATAAATTATTCTTTGTTAACGTTGTTGACAATTGGACTGTTTGGGGAGTCTGTCTTTTCTAAGGACGGACTGTTAAGTTTCGGTGATTTATCGTACTGTTGGCCATCTTCATCACCACTATTATAATGACTTTTACCATGTTCCATATCTACGAGACGAAAAGTTTCGAGAAATTCGTTTAAATCTACCAAACCGTCTTTGTTCATATCCATTAAACGACATATATCTACTAGTTGTTCCTGTGTTATAGGATTTGGCATATGTTGTCTTAGTAATGCACATGCATCGGAAAATTCTTCTAATGATATGTAACCTAAAATTGAATCAGTTTTGCTAAAAAATGTACTTTACATTTTGTAAATATTAGTCTTTAAGGTTATTATATATATATATATATATATATATATATATATATATATATATATATATATATATAATGTAAATATTCAAAAGACGTTTTAAAATACTAAGAGAATAATAAATTTAATATCGACATTATCGTTCGTATATTAATTACTTATTAAAACTATTTGAAATTATTCTGTATTGCTGTAATGTTTTTTTAAAAGAATAAATATTAAATAAAATATATTTTACAGGAATAAAATTTAACTACGTTTTAATCAAACAAATTTCATTTAAAATGCTTAAACTCAATTGAAATATGTCAAAGATACGGGCATAATATTTAATAATTCAGTATACAATTAATTTTGTAACATTGAAGATCAATGATAAATATAATCTACTTACCAGAGTTATCCTTATCGATTATCCTGAAAATAGCTTCGAGACTGCTTTTATTTTTATATAAAGTTTCTACTACAGTAGCAGATCCTGTTTGCGCTTTCTACAAGAAAATTGAAACGAGATAAATATTTTTCAATTAACGTTTTATTTACTTTGATTGATATTTAAATATTTTTTTAAAATGAAATTTCTCTCGGATCAATTAAATCAAAATAAATCGATCAAAATATACAATTTATATTTACTGATATTTGTTATTAACAAATAATAATCATTTTTAAAGAAAAAGACTTTAATAATATTAAAATAAAGCAGTACTTTTAAATCACTATTTAATACTATTTGTATGTAAAACTAAGAATATTGATTAAACCAGTAAGTTATTGCTAGAATATTTTACTATTTATAAAATTAATTAATATAAAAATTATATAAATACAAAAATTCAAATGTATTTGATAATATGTTTGAATAATTAAATAGTCATATTCAATATTGAAATATACATTTTTATGAATACATATTTGCATGCTATTGAGATCTATTAATTGATATTTTATATAACTGATTTATGTAAAAAATGATTTTTATTTTCAATTATGTTTATTTAAATTTTGACTGTGAATATATATATATATATATATATATATATATATATATATATATGTAGTTTTGGTTATTCACTTAATTAGTACAAAAGAGTGTTTAATTGAGTGAAATATGAATAAATTAAGAGAAAACAAAGTGAAACATGTCAAAAATTTGAATTGTAAATAGAAAATTAAATCAAGTTAATTGCTATTTTACCATTAACATCAAGAAACTTTCATTTAATGTTTAAAGTTAATCTTTAAAAATTGGAAATTTAAATTTTTTAATATGTACATGTGATGAATGCGAGGAATATCCAGCAATTAAGAAAAGATTGTCATTTCTTTTATCTTTTTTCTTTTATATAGTACATATATATATATATATATATATACATGTTTTATATATATATATATATATATATATATATATATATATATATCATGTGTATATATATATATATATATATATATATATATACACATGATAAAAGTTAAATATTTCATAAATAGATATTTAAAATACACACTAATAAATTATTATGTCAAACAGGTTGAACACATTTAAAGATAAAAAGGATGCAAATCAAGAAAACAAATATTTAAAAATGTCATTATAAATAAAAGATGCAATTACATTTCTAGGAATTTATATATATATATATATATATATATATATATATATATATATATATATATATAATTTATTTATTTACTGTAAAATTATATAGTGTACCATTATTTCAAAATAAATTTATGTTCTATTCGAATTGATTGATAGCTAGTTATCGAAATAAAAAAAATGTTCAAATGAAGTACGATAAAATTAGAACTGTGGTAAAAATCAACAAAAAGAACATCAAACGAAATCGAGTATTAATGACATTCCAATCGCCAAATTATCGATTTCAAATAAATTTGCTATTACTTCTCTTTTATACAATGAATTATCTTTTCTTTTTTATATTTCTTCAGTTAGTAATATAAAAAATGTGATTTGTTAATCTATTTTGGATTGATGAATTTGTTTTCGGAAAATAAAGTATCTTCATTAATATTGAATATTAAATATTATTTTTCTTAGTTGTTCAAAATGTTATATTAATTTTAATACAAAGTTATTGTTTTAGCTATATAACAAAATTATTATTCTTAAATATTTATATTTTGAAAATTTGAATTTATACGATTATTTGTGTATTAAATAATATATAAAGAAAAGAAAATTGATACTTACAACAATAGCAATATCTTGACCTTCGAAAGTTGTCATATAAGACACTTTTAAAGTGTCTGGATCCATTAAAACTAATTTATCTCTTAACATTCTCCAAGGCAGTTCTAAAAATGTTGCTGATTGGATTGATTTACACCAATCGCTGATGGTAATATAACCTATGGTAAAAGAAAATAATTTTTAATGTTTTTTTTAGAAAACGTGTAATACTTAATATATATATATATAGTATATATATATATATATATATATATATATATATATATATATATATATATATACGTATGATACGTATGGTAATAAAGTAAGAAAAGCTAAATTGAAAAATTTAATTAAATTAAACAATAAATAAATTTACCATACTTATCAAACGACCCTCGTATATATATATATATATATATATATATATATATATATATATATAAAGACGTATTAAAATATTGAAATTTTTATATGAATAATAATTTACAGTTGTTTTTATTGAATATTTTCGTTTTATCTTTTACTGGGATATTTAAATCTTGAAAATTTTATTGCATTCGTAGTATTTGTATTTGTTTAGTGAATTAATTTTTGCATAAAAATTTTTATAGTCAATTACAATACTTGTGAAAATGATTTAAACTGGGACTACTTGTTTACTTTTCATATTCGTATACATTGATTTTTATATTATTATTTTTATATTTAATTGTTGAAACATTATGTATAAGTGAAAATGAACATTATTTATTTAGTATTATATGTACACAAATGTGTACATACACATACACACACACACACACACATATATATATATATATATATATATATATATATATATATATTGCTTATTTTTTTAATAAAAATAAGGTTTAAAAATTTATATTGGTTAAGTTCAATTAATTTGTAGAAAAGTTTAGAAAATTTATAAAAGTTATTAGAAGATAAGAATGTATTATTTGTATTACTTTATTACGATAGTATGTTTTGTTAAACATTTGTTTTGTTTATATAAAAAAAGTAGAAAAGTATTGTTTTCATTTAGTATTACTGCTGAATAAGATTTTGAAAATTGATACATAAATTTTATTAAATGAATTGTCATTTATTAATTATATTTAAATTTTACGTTTAATTTAATTTCCAAAATTATACTAGAAAAAATTTGAAGGTTTTGAAAGTTGTGAATTATAATCTGCATTACTTTTTAAAAGTTCTAAATTTTAAAGTGAAAGTCTTAATTAAAGCATTTAATCATTTTAAGTGGGTATCATAAAAAAGATATAGTTTAGTGAAGAGACAAACTAGTATAAAGTTTTCATGAGATATTGACCGTCCGATATATGTCAAAGTGAAAAGTTTTCTAATTAAAAATGCTTTCATAAAATTAACATCCGTTTCATTTATTCAAATATTTTATGTATGGCTTATATACATATGCACAATTTTAATTTCATTTAATTGGCAAGGAGTCAAGTAAATGGTACGATATTAGTGAGTCAGAAAATTGGGGAAATACGTTTGATTAAGCTTCTGAGAGTAATTAATTTCTCATTTACAGATAGCCAGTTTGTCATTAAATTTATATTATTAAAAGATATTAAATTACATGAATCCTAAATAGGTTAATATTTTATATATTTCATGTGTATATTACGAATGAATAATTTAATTACATTATAAGAATAGTAGAAAGTATTATTATAAAATTCTTTACTGTAATTAATATAAATATTGTATATGAAATTGACAATCTTAATTAATACATATATATATATATATATATATATATATATATATATATATATATAATATATATATACAAACGAAAAAATATAACAATAGATATCTGAAACATCATCGTATATCATAATAATTTAAATTATAATAAAAATAATAATTGCATAAATATAATTCAAAATAAAATTAATGAAATATCTATATTTAAAATATTAAAATACTATGTTGACTATTTAATCATAATAAATAATATTAAATTTCGAAAATAAAAAAACCGAACAAATAATAACAGTAATATTGTATTAAGTATATATATATATAATATTCATATTCCGTTATAATTCTTTTTCTAAAAAGTAAAACTTTTTGTTACTTTTCGGTAACAACAATATATGTTATTTTCTTAAGAATGTGATTAGTGTAATATTTCATTATTTATCGTAAAAGATAGTTAATTATGTTTTGTAAATCTAATATTTAATTTTAAATACTTAATTATTACAGATAGAAAAAAAAATTATTAGTATTCATTAATTTTTAAAAAAATAATAAAGCAAATTATTAATATTTAAAATAGAAATTTGTTTTAAAAAATGTGCAATATTAGATAAAAATGAATAGATAATATTATAGAATGAATAGAAAATAAGATAATAAATGAATATAATTCAAGGAAGCAGGTATGTGTAAATATTTGTATATATATATATATATATATATATATATATGTATGTATATAATTATACATGCACCCCAAAATATTATATTTTACATAAAAAAGAATAATGATTAAATGTTGCAGTATTGAGCTTAGTTATTAATCAGTAAATTAAATTACTGTAACATGTTTTTAACTATGTATTTCGTTATTTTTTGATTGTATTAATAAATAAAATAACATTTTTAACATATCTGTCAATTTGATATAATAATCACATATTTTAAATTTTATATATATATATATATATATATATATATATATATAAATAATATCGATATATGAATACAATTATTATTTAGTATTTGTGTGTTCTTGACATAAATTGTATTAAATTAATTACGACACTGCAGTTAAAAATAAACATGAAAAATACGTTTTTTTTTATATATATCACATATTAACACGCAATAGAAGTATAGACGCACGTCAAGAGAATATTTTGAATAGTTACCCCTACTGTACAATATGTTCGATCAGGAATAAAGAATAATATTATAATACCTTCAAAATACTTTATTGATCGAGATTTTAACTACACTGCAAGTATGTAACGTGCATATATGTTTATACACACACACATTTATATATATATATATATATATATATATATATATATATATATATATATATAATGTCGACTGTTTCATGCGTGAATCTCAGATAAAATTAACATAATCAAATTCGAGCTAAACGCGACAATACAATTTTCTCCATTCACCCCTTGTTTTGCGTTGTAATACAGCCAGCGTGTTTATTACGTTGCGTGACGTCATAACACCCACATTCACCCTCGCATCTAACGTCAACACTTGAAAACAAACAAAAAAAAAACTTTGAAAAATCTGTTAAAATGAATTATGCTGTTTGCTGAACGAATTTCTCAGTTATTAAATGCAAATGTAATAAAGACTTTTAAGATTTGAATGAAAATGAAATATATTAAATTATAAAAGAATTGACCTTTGAGGTAAAGGGCTGTAAAAGATTACTCATAAAATAGTTTATGCACGATTTAACTGGCAGTAGTGCATAATGAAGTAAATATAAATCCATGCCTGTATATATATATATATATATATATATATATATATATATATATATATATATATATATATAGTATGTATTTGTATAAGTGTGTGTTTTATAAAGATAATACCTGGATCTGAGTAGAAACTTTTCAAGATTGGAATGAAAACACTGTACGTGACATTTGTCACGTTAACCTTTACCGTGACCAAGCTATAATGAAAACAACCAACGAGAATTGTTTTCAGACAAAGAGTTTCCAGACATCTCATACATATTAAGAGTAATAAGAGAAACAGTTTGTAATTACTGTATTTATTACACACTTATTGAAATTAATGTAGTAAATATTTTATTTTAGAAAAAAGTCTTGAAATGTCTAAGTATTTTTGTTATATTTAGTAATATTGGTCTATGAATTAAAATAAAATTTAGCAGTTAGTTTGTTTAGATAAATAATAATATTTATAAAAAGTGTATATTTATTTTATATAAGTTATTTTAACATATACTTTAATTAGAAATCATGTGTTTGTAAATTATTAGAAATGAATTATTTATTATTGATAAAAAGAATATGTTTGGAAAAATTATATACTATAATAGAACTTAACCTCAAAATCGTTAAATCTATTAATAATATTTAATACTATTTAATTTATATTTATTAATAACATTCTGAATTATAAGTAATTACAATATTAATATTTATTATAATCAGTACTTTATGAATTTAAATTGTACTATAGATTAGAAGTTTAATAACATTTAAAACAATGAAAATAAATATAGTTTTAAAATTACATATTAAATATGTATACACAATACTATTTACATAATATTAAATATATATATATATATATATATATAATATGTAAATATAAGTTCGTATAATCTTATAAATTATAATTTGATAAATATTCAGAATAGTTTTAGTTGTTTGAGTAAATAGATGAAATCTCATAAATTTATTTCAGAAGTGTTCACGCATTGTGTGATTGTTGTTATTACTGAAAATGTCATTTTAGACGTACAGATGGTGATAATGTGAAAAGTTTTCATATGATTTCCGTATTATACTGTACTTCACTATTATAGGCAGTTCTATGACATTAGGAATTTATAATAAATATTAAGTTATCAGTGATAAGAAATATTACCCCAATTAAGGGATGGAAATGATTTGGTTAATCGATTTAATATGAAGAATATATGTACGAGTATGCAATATTATTATAAAAGTATATAATACGAAATTAAAAAATGTATGTTCATTTAAAATTTTATAATTAAAAAACAAACGTTTTTGAATGTGAAAAACATCGTTGTCAATAATATATTAAGAGCTTAATACGACAAGAAAAAAAATATATATAATATTATCTACCTGTCATTTTACTAACAAAATAAAGCTCTGATACATATATAAATGACACTGTATCATAAAAAGTGTTCTGACTAACCTGTATCATCAGGATCGTATTTCTTGAACTCTGCCACTAATGTCTCCTTGTTAGTGAGTATTTGAGCACTTAGTTCTCGAATAGCTGACGATTCTACTAGACCAATTCTTTGTCTGAACGTGAGACGTTTTGTTTTTGACGTCGCTGACGTGTATTGTACAAAGTGGGTTGCAAGTTGAGGTCCGACAAGTTTCAGGTAGGCGCCTTTGTTTGATCCCAGTTCATAATAATTTGATGCTGAGAATATTGTGATGACCTACGTATTAAATTTAACAGATGTTGGTAAATAAGCATTAATATCAAAAAGAATTGAAGATAAATGTATTTTTAAATTCACAAACCAATATACTTATTAATAAACTATTAAAAAAATAATATGTTTTTTACTTACAATTATAAATAGGACAAATGTAATTTCTCGTAAAAAAATATTTGAACTACTAAAATTTCGACAAACAGCTATTTTGTTAATATTTATATACTCCTAACAACAAATTTAATTTAGTTTAACTTGCAGTATGAATTCTCTAGATGATAACAAATAATTAAACAGATAATTAAATATCTGCATGTAAGTAATAATTTGAAATATTTAATTATTTTAGTTACTGTTGAGTTTTACATATTGTAATAAAATAATCTACACGCAGCTATAAATATTTCAAATATATCTTGTTTTTTGGTAAGTTATATTTTATTATATCTTATTTTAATTAAATTTAATAAATATCATTAATAAATTTAATTTCAAATTTAAAAATTAATTACTAATCGTCATCATATAATTTTAAATAAAAATATTAAAAAAAACATTAAAAAAATTGAGAACAAAATATTTATCGGTTCAAAGTTTTAAACTAATTATATGGCTATAAAAATAAATTAAAATTTTATAGAATAAAATACATATATATTTTTCTTCATACTTTTAAGGAAAGTTTATGTTTGAAACAAATGTTAATGCATTTTTTACGAAATAGAAAAAGTATATAGTTTTGAAACTTATTTTTTGTATTGATTTAAAAAAAGTTTATAAGGAAAATTCGTTATATCTCGTTTTGTTCATTATATCTTAAATCATTTTTAAATTAAATTTTTAAAAAACAAGAAATTTAATTTTGGACTCGTTTTTGACACAAAGTTTTATATATATATATATATATATATATATATATATATTATATAACGTGCACATTTATGTTACAAAATTAATTAATAAAAAGTAAAAAAATAAATTTATTCAATAGAGCTCATTTTTAACATTATATTCGATGCTTATGATATATAGCTGCAATTAAATAATACCTATTAATTTTTCAGGTACGACATGTTAAATTGAAAAGTATTTTTTTTACTATTCTAATTTTATATTATGTAGAACGGATACATACATACACATACACACACACACACACACACACACACACACACACACATATATATATATATATATATATATATATATATAAATCCAATTAATCGGTATTACATTTGCAAGTTTTTTTAAATGTCAAGTTAGTATTTAGGAAAAAATATGTACCTTTAATAGTTAGGTATAATGTCATTTAATAGAAAGTATCAAGTTTTCAGGCAATAATTTTTATTCAAACGAATTTTTCTTCATATGCTGTATTTCCATTTTCAAAAATTAATTTTAATTTAATTTACTTAATACATTTCTACGCGTAGGGTGAAACATAGGTGAACTTCTCTCTCTCTACCTCTTTATATATATATATATATATATATATATATATATATATATATATTAGTTATCTATTTTTAAGTAATGAAAAGGACTGTTAAGAACACAATATGAAATTAAAACGGTGACTTTTAATTAGCGTAATAACTACACATCAAATAAAAAATGTCAATGTATACATAATGATTTATGTACGTTTATTAGATGTTACAAAAATTAACACGTATGAGAATTCAGTATAAAAGAAATATAATAATTATTCAATTCATTTCTTACAAAGAAGATTATTTTGACCAGGGTTTTGTGCTTTAAATAATTACTCTTATTTTTATCTCTATATAGTAGTGTATATATATATATATATATATATATATATATATATATATACTAATTAAAATGTATATTGTGTTATTTGCACTTCTGAAATTGTTTCAAACGTAATATGTATAATAACGTAACGTACACCATGATTTTGCTATTAAATAAGATTAAATTCTTAAGGTAATCCTTAACTGTATGCAACCCTGACATGTTTGTATTTGTCTGACAAAGGTCTGTAAATACTATGCTTCAATAGTCACATGATGTCTACAGTGTGGGTTTATATAAAGCAAATATTATTAATTTGTTGTTCTTATTTTTTAGAATAATATATGTTTTTAAATCAATTTTTCTATTGATTTATATATATATATATATATATATATATATATATATATAATGATATATTTCAGAATATTCTGCTGTATTGCAGAATAAAAAAAAAACTTAACTGGTCCTTTCTGCATGATAATAATCTAAAAGACACCGAGAAAACAAAATTTGGCTCTAATGAAATAATATTACAGTATAGTACTAATAAGTTAGAACGTTCAATAAATTGCAGTTATTTAATTTTTGATTGCAAGTAATGCTGACAATTTTTAAAAAGTATTCATATATTTTCTTAAGTATACACTTCCAATAAAACTAAATATGTTTTTCTAAAATAAATTATTCCTGTTCTAATTATATCTATATGTTCGCATTACATCCCTTTGATATATATATATATATATATATATATATATATATATATATATATATTTGTATCATCAGATGACTTGAATTTACAATGTATTTTCCCACTTCACATTACACATTTTACGATTTATCTTTAAAAAAAAAAATATTAAAAAATTGAATTCAAAGTTGCGTTTAATTTTCATAAGATAATTTTTTTTGTAATTTCATTATAACAAAATGTTTTTAGATTTTATTAAATTTTCTTTTTATAATTCAATTCATAAAATCGACAATAAAATTTAAGTGTGAGAATAAGATATAAATAAGTGCTAATAATAAAAAAATAGTAACATTTATTTATTAGTTGTAAGTAAAAATATAGTCGTTGTATTAATAATATGAATGCTTTTAAATGAATATAGTTAGATTAATTTTAATATTTCTAATTTTAAAGAGAAAAAAAATAAAATGTAATTAATGATAACACAAGAGTACAAAAGGGACGTTGATATACACAATAATGTTCTAAATGTCAAGAAAATTACAAAAATATGATAATTTCTTGCTAAGTAGACACGATGTTGTATGAAAAATGCTTTTAAAATTATTTCATACGAAAATGTCATATCATATTAATTAAAATAATAAATGAAAAGTGTTCAAACCTCTTTCAAATATTTTTTGAAAATGTAATTTTATATCTAAAATTAAATTCGATTTGATTGACACTATTATATAAAATATATAGAGTGGTGTTTTTAAGAAAAATAATTTTTATTTTTTGAAATTTATATTAATGGGAGGGTAAATTTCGTTGAAAAATATTTTTTTTCCTTCATAATAAAATAAGAAAAATATAATTTTTTTTAAATGAATTTCACTTTCATTATATTTCATAATAAAATGGCATATTTATAAGAATTATCAATATTTTCATTATTATTGTTTAAAAAAAATATATTAAATTATATTTTTACACTTTAATGCATTTGTACTACTTTTTTTAAAATCTCTTTGCACATATCAGTTATTTTATTAAAAAATAATAATTATTGGAAAATGTATGTATTTTAAAATATTATATTCTATTGAAAAATAATATATAGTTCAATTTGCATTTATATTGAAGTTACAATCATATTTAATTTTATACACAAATGCAAGTTTTTTTTTTAAAAAAAACAATAATGTTATTTGTAATTTTCTATGAAATGTGATTTGTTTACTATGTTATTTTTAGATCGAGTAAACTTAATTAAATGATAATACAATCATATTAAAACAGAATAATTATAAATATATTAATTTAAATTTCAACTAAAAACTGAAAATACTATTGAAATTTTTAAATCAAAATTTATTTCAAAAACGAATTAATGAACTAAAAGTATCAATTAACCAATAAATATCCAAGTTTTAATTTAAAATTCATTCCCTCGTCATAAATTTGAATATTATTTGAATTGTGAATATCGAATTTTAAATTTTAATTCAGATGTATCTTTTAATTATTATTGGAGAAATAAAAATTAACAACTGATTTGTATATATATATATATATATATATATATATATATATATATATGCACTATTTAAGCATGAAAAATTATAATTTTGGATTAATAACTATAATGCGTTTTTGATATAATAGTTTTTGTAGAAAAGAAATATTACCTTGCCATTATGAATTAGTTCGTATCCATCAGGTTTACATTCGTGAGATCGGACTAAATACAGTAGTTTATTTCTTTTAAGGAACTTCTTCGTGACGTCTGGACCAAAATATGTTCCCGCACCTCTTAAAGCGTTTGGAATACATCCTTCTGATGGTTGAGGATCACTCCATAATATATCAAAGACCTAAAATATAAAATAAATATTTTCATAAAAAAGCAAACAATATTAATGCATGCAATCAAATGTTTTCTATTTCGTACTATAAATCATTTAAAATTTATATGAATTTATTTAATTTTAAAAATAGTATTATTTGTAATTTATAAAATTATTAGTTATATTATTTAATTTAAAAATATTGAAACTTTTATTTTAAAAACTAAAATAATTATATTTATTTATTTCAAATATAATAATAATATTTTTAACTCAAGTTTATTTGTAATATTTAAATGTAAAATAAAATTATTTCTCTAATTAACCACGAGAGAAATATCCCATAAATAAATAATTGAAAAATTTATAAGGATAATAAAAAACATTAAAATTTTATATAACAGATTGAATAAACAAATTATATACATATATATATATATATATATATATATATATATATATATATAAATATAAACATATATGAGTCTCTTATCCATACAAGTATATGTAATGTATTTAATAATATTTCATAGTTAATTGAAATAATATTAATATTGAAAAAGTAGTTAATAGTTATTATATTTTGAAATAAAAATAATTTTAATTAGAAGTCTCTAATGTTTAAAAATACTTTAATTTTATCGATGGTTACAAAAGTTTTGTAAAAATATGTTTTTTATATTAAAATACTTTATTTATTTAATTTATTCTGAAATTAATTATATTTTTTATAAAAATCAGATGCATACTGATTATTTTATTTAACTATCTGATATATAAATACATTAAAGTTTTCATGTTTATCAATAACATGCTTTACATGCTTAAAATCATAAGTACACAAAAATTATATAAAAATGAATGGGAATTTTTCTTAATGGTACGATTAATACAAAATTCAAAGGAATATTTGCCTTTTATTAAAATTCAATTATATATACGAAGCAATTATTTGGATGTAAATATATGGTAATGAAATTACTCAATAGAAACTTAAAATATAAACTTTCATGTGAATTTCATGAATGTACGTACAAAGCAAAAAGTTGAAAATATATTTGATTATAAATATAAGTTGTAAATAAATTTAATTGATTTTACTTAAACAGTCGTTTAGTAAATGCTTATTCAAAGATACTTATTTATATTATATATTATTAAATCTTAACCTTTTATTGGAATAAAAATGTAAATTGCTTTTAATTTTAGTTTAATTTTTAATAAGTCACTTATTTAAGAAAAAATGTTATTTTTAGAAAAGAACACTAAATTTATTTGCCTAAGGATTGCGTTTGAAATTATTATTTAATATTTGAAAATTGTAATAAATCCTTTAATTATAGCTGAGAATAAATTTTATTTTTATTGTATTTTACAATATAAATACCAAATTAATAATAAATAAGTTACATTTGTGTTAAATGTGAATAGTTTAAAAATTCGTTACAATATATATAAATGACTACTTGACATTGAAATTATCCATCAAGAATAACAAATATTTATTAAAATTAAATTGTGTAGTAAATTGAATCTTTTAAATTGAATTTTCAAACAATATTGAATTATTTTCATCTTATTTAAACTTTATATATGTATAGAAACTATTTACATGAAATTAAATTTTTGTATTTACACCCACAACATATTTATCCTCATAAGAAAATTCACTAGATATTACTGTAATTTGTGAAGAGAGGAACATTTGTTACAGAGAAACAATTTCTGTACTTTCATAACAATAATAACGTTGAGTACATAATGGGTATATTGTATGGGTGCTTACAACGAAATTTCTGTTACAGTTACAAGTAATTGAGAGTAGTATTGTTCTACACTTAATAGAACAAGAAAAGATACAATATTATTTTGAAAATTGAACTTAACTCTTTGTGTACGTTCTTAATGCAATTCAGATAATGTTGGAAACTAGTGCGAATATCATATAAAACGAATATTATATATTGCTTAATAAATACATGTTTCATGATTTTGAAAATTTCTTAAAATAATAACAAGTTTTTGATCTTTAAAAATTAATAATTTAATAAGGAATATATTAAAATATTATATAAAATATCGAAAATATGTATAATAGTATAAACCGATTTCATTATAAATACTTGTTAAAAAAAATTTACTTCATAACGATAATTTTTCGAAGAAAATGTTAAAAATTCAATGAAATCCAAGAATTTCTAATAAAAAAATTAATTATTCATTGTTAAGTGATATTGAAAGAAAGTTTAATTAAAAAAACATCAATTTCTATAACATTGAAAATATTTTTTATATATCAGAATGAATTCTGATAGTTTAATATTATTATTTTGCAAGAGAATATTTCTTAAGTATACAAAAAATTGAAATTAAAATAAATAAAAATATTTTATTTTTCTATATAATGCAATAAACAAAAAGAACTGCAACAAAATATAAATATAATAAAAATTTAATTTATTTTAGCTACAAAAAATGAACTAATTAAAAAAATCATTTGCAATTTTAATTAGCAATCTACTATCAACAAGCAGTATTCTCTGAGTTTAATGGCCAATAACTTGTGGTTGACAATATGATTTCATCATGTAAACTATATCTACATGCAAATGGAACATCTCAACTGTTGTGTGTTTCATCTAAACTTCATTTGCAGTATAACATTTTAGTAGTAATTAACATTTGTGATACATTGAATAAAAAAAACAAGATAATAATAAAAGTATTGTATCTAAAATAAAAAATAATAGCTAATTTATTAAACATTATAATATTAGATTAAGAAAATAGTAAAATAGATCTTGTATTAAAATTTCTATTAAAGTAAACAACTAAAAATATAATCAATTGATCTAATATGTGATTTAATTATATGTTTTTTCTTATGTACATTCAGTAATTGAAGTAATTATATATATATATATATATATATATATATATATATATATATATATATTTATTTATTTATTATATGCATGTGTATATGTGAGGAAATAAATATGTGTACTACATTAGATGATAAAAGTATACGGAATATATAACAACAAAAACGTAATATTAATAAAAAGTTAGAACTGCAGAAAAGTAGAAAAAGTGCATTTACATACATAGATATAAACATCTATATATATATATATATATATATATATATATATATATATATATATACATATATGTATAAGAGAATAAATGAACAAAAGATTTTTTGTTACTATATTATGGTAATTTTTTTTCGACAAACATTCGTAAAAATAAATTGATGAGTTTTAGAGAAAAAACATCGCGCATTATACAAGAGAAAGGATTTATTCGCTGCATACCCACATGTGTACCGCTTTATCTTTTACATTTATAGCTTTTATCACTGACATACTTTTTCACGGTTTTTGTTGTCAGAAAATAGATAATGTACTAAAATATGTAAAGATATAAATCCAAAATGTAAAACAATTCAACAAAAAAATATGTTAATTTCTGTATATTTACAAAATAATTCTAATTTAAATACAAATTTAAATTTGGAAAATATATTATAATTTTAATTAAAAAAATAACTTAAAATAAATATTTTTAACAACTAATATTATTTTTAAAAATATTTATATTTGATAAAACCTCAAAGTATATATTTTAATAAATTTAATATATTTATTTTGTAAATAAGATGTTAAAATAAAAATATCATAAGAATGATATATAGGTCATCCAAATGTAGCGTATAAATTTGTCTTTTATTAAAAAGAAACTATACATATATTTCCCTATACACCAGCTTATATACATATTTCTTTATAGAGATGTTTCTTTTTAATAATACACAAATTTAGGCATCACATTTGGATGACCATATATTAAAATAGTTTGTATTGTTAATTATATTATATATATTATTTGACAGAATGGTCTAAATGTTGTTTCTATTTTTTTTCGTGTAAAATATAAGTCAAATAAATGATGAAATATTTAAATAACTGATAATAGAAAATATTAGGTAATATATATATATATATATATATATATATATACACCCGTATATGTATAATACATATATACATATATATATATATATATATATATATATATATATATATATATATAATAAACACAAGCTTAATCATTTATACATGTAGACAGTAATTTAAGTTAATTTTCGGATGCAAGCTTTGCTTTTCACGAGTATCATTCAGTTGAACCTGACGTACATATTTGGCGCCAGCATGGGTATTTATTCTTGTAAACAGTGAACGTCTATGAAAGTTCTTCAACAGAATGTAGTGCGTCATCAATGACGTGCATTTGTGAGTAACGTTAATCCACCTAAGAACATGCTGTTACTAATGGTAATAATAATATCGTAGCGTGTTGTATTATATTCCAGAATGCATGAAGAACAAAATAGAATGTTTCATTTTTTTATTATTATTCTAATAAAATTTATATCAATGCTGTAGAAAAATTGTATTAAATATAACAACAAAAACAATTTCTTTATTTGATTATTAAAAAATAAATTTTATATTTTTAATGAAATCGCATTATATTATTAAACATATTTAAAATATACGTTTTATATATAAAAAATATTATTTTGTGTATCAATTAACAAAAAAATATCAAATAATTTAATACTAGAGAATATTGACACATGGCTTTTTTAATGTAAATCATGTTTATTTTATGATAAAATGTTAGGAATCAAATTACTTATATATATATATATATATATATATATATATATATATATGTATGTATGTATGTGTGTGTGTGTATGTACATATGGATGAATATGTGTATTTTAGTAGATGCTTTAATCACAAATTGTTATTCAAACGTGCTTACAACTGTTTTACTAGATCGCTGTTCCAATTAGTAATATATCCTGGAAATACAATTATATAATTCTGCATATATCTGCAAACGGACATTTGTTGAATAAAAATAATTAAACGAATTAGTATGTTTGTTGTTCTTTGAATATTCAGTGTTTTTAAAAAAAGATAATTAAACAATGTTATGTTTATATAAAATACTATAAATTCAAATGCATATAATTTTTTTATTACAAAAATTACTTTCGAAAATAAAGTTTCTTAATATGTATATCAATATATATATATATATATATATATATATCTATATATATATATATATATATATATATATATATATATATAGAGAGAGAGAGAGAGAGAGAGAGAGAGTATAATTAATAATTAAAGTATTAATTATATTCCTCTTCAATTTGCTTGTTACATAAAATATAGTAAATTTAATAGTTAGAAGAAATATAAATACAACAAAACAAACAAATACCAATACGACTGTAATTAAACGAAATAACAGTGTATTGTATTCGTGATATGTCGTGTGGGAGTATTTCGCCCTTGGCGTCAAACGTATTCAACGACTGAGGTAGATTAAAGGATTGCATCGTCTGTACAAGTAATATTGAGGTTTGTGGTGTGTGGTTTACCCATTTATTTTTGAATAATTGTTTGTCTCGAACGTGATATATCCACTATCGGTTTTTATCCATTTTAATCTCTTTGTTATTATACTGTTATAACTTGAGAAAATGAGT
>CP092088.1:32672506-32780006 GCA_029203775.1 Neoneuromus ignobilis
TTTGAGAAATTCTAATACTCTTTCCAAATAAATTTAAATTCTATAAATGATAATGAGCTTTTTTTAAAAAAAAATCCGATATTATTATAATAGAGATTTGAAACATTTTTAATTAAATAGTATGGCTTGTTTCAAAATAAATATACTACTCATCCCCAGCACTACAAGATTTTATAATTGTCCAACAAACATTTGTTCTCTGTATTCGCTTAGAAACGTATGTACATTTTGATGGTCATGCTATCATCGTCAAAGTGCTGCACTGTAAAATTTATGAGATAATTTTAGATTTATTATTCAGCGCTTAGATTATTTAACGTAGCACTTTAGTTTCGCATCAGTTTCTAAGCGAATAGAATGAATAAAAAAAGATTATTGGACATTTTTATGAAACTTTGTAATGTTTTATTAAATATGTGGTTAATTTTTAAGCAATCTGACTATATTAAAAAAATATATAAGTATTAAAATATTATTAATATTGACATTATTAGGTTATTTATTTATTATTATTATTATTATCTTGATTACAATGTAGATTTAATAACATGTTTTATCTTAATTTTAAATCAATTATTATAATCATTTCGAATATATATTTATATAAGTAAAATAAATTAATGACATAAAGATGAGTAAGTTTTTAAAGAATTATAATAAAAGAAATTGAAAACGTAATAATTAGAAAACATATTTTAAGTAAATGTAATAACAAAAACCAATTTAAATTTTAAAAAAAATCATAAGTTAGTTATAAAGTCATATATCTATCTTTTTCCTCTCTCTCTCTCTCCCTCTCTCTCTCTCTCTCTATATATATATATATATATATATATATATATATATATATATATATTTATCATATAATAAATGTTTCTTAATGGTAAAATATTTTCACAATTTGAATTTGGCATTAAAATTTATAATATATTAAAGCTAATATTTAATAATTTATGTTAAAATAACATAAAATCATTTATGCATGAAATCTGACTTTAATAAATTTGATGCATAGAAACTATTAATTACATATTTTGTGTTCTCTATCAAAAGTAGTTAGATTTATATTCAAATATGGTAATGTAATATAATAAATGATTTAGTTCGCCAGTATGTACACAAAAGGTAGTAAAATTCATTTGAATGGAAAATATGACTTCACAATTGGATTTACGTAAAACCATTTGGTTTTGTGTATGAATTGGATATTTCGTTGAAATTTTTTATTCTGTTTGATCGTGTTGGCATACGTATTGAATAGTAGTCAAGGTATTAGTCAATTAACTTTTCAAAATTGCTTTTGAATATTGTATGCATACACTATACAACGTTTGATATTTGATAGGTGTTTTTGTTTTCATATATTTTTATTATTTTCTAATTAGAACTTGATTATTTGCAAAATTTTAAGGTAAAATATTATGTAATATTATATAAATTTACCATATAGTAGTATTTAAGTTAAATTATAAAACATAATTAATAAGATTTCACCGCAACATAAATTATTTATTAAAAAAAAAATAATATTATATATATATATATATATATATATATATATATATATATAATCAACTACAATTATGGAATTAACACAATTATATTTTTTGCAATATATTTAAATTTCTTATGAAAATAATAAATAGGTGCACTTATTTCTAAATATTGTAAAGTAACTCCAGTTATAAAAGAATAAAACATAAAATAAAAGTATAATGTAATAATTTTTAATAAATTATATCATTGATTCAAAATCATATATTATAATTTTAAGAAACAACTTTCTAGAAAATATAAATTAAAATATTATTTTATTATTTGTAACCACAATGTGAGTAAGTAATTAATTCATTTTATATGTAAATTTTAGACTTTAAAAAAAATATAAATATAAAAATACGAATTATAATCGAGAATTTGCAATTAATTGTGTAATTAATTAAATATTTTACTAATATTATATATATATATATATTTTGTTGTATTAAGAAATTGAGACATATTTATATATATATATATATATATATATATATATATATATATATATATATATATATATATATATATATATATTTAACTTTTACAATTTTTTTTTAAATTTAAATGTATTTTTGCAAAATCATTTATTATTCTTTACCATGTATGAATAAAAATTATGAGTAACTGTCTATACATATACTGTACCTGAATTTATTTAAAGGAAGAGAAAATTAATCAAGTATATAAATCACATCTTCCAGCGTAGTATAAAGGTATTTTATTTCTACTCAATTTAACTTTAAACGTGACGAGATTTTATCTAAGAGTAAAAGTTATCTTATTTTTTTGAAACTAACAATGAGTTCATATCACCGACAAGAATTAATTTCAAAAGGAAAGTGTAGAAAATTAATTTATTGTTTATTTAATCCTAAAAATTAAATATACACACTTTTATTTTTCAAATATTACTTTTTGTTTGATTATTTCTTTATTTTAGAGTTTCAAATAATTTAAATCGAATTTATCTATACCCATATATCGTGTATATATATATATATATATATATATATATATATATATATATATATATATATATATATATATATATATTAATATTTGGAGAAAGATTTTATTCTTTCTTTCATATATCAATCAAATAATATTAACAAAGAAAATTTATGTTCCTATTATTAAGAAAAATTCTTATTTTACGATTATGAAAAATAAAAGAATGGCATCGACCTCTATCAAAAAAATGCCCTGGGATAGAATAGAAAACAATATAAAACTTTTCTCTTGAGATTTAAATCCATTTGATAAATGCGCATATTTATATATATATATATATATATATATATATATATATATATATACATTTAAATATGTAATCATATATAGAGTACAGATAAGAAAAGATACACAAACAAATATGTATATATATATATATATATATATATATATATATATATATATATATATATGCCACAGATAAATGCAGTAAAAACTATATCAACCTTTCCTCTGTCAAAGTTCGTTATGTATGGTGTTTACTTGTTACATTTCTTTGATGTACGTTGTAAAAAAGGTGAATGCATTTTCCGTAGATTTACATTGATTTTCTTTATCAATAAACAAATATGTTGACTTTAAAAATGTTCATAATTTGAAAGTGTACCAACGATGTTGTTTACTGAAGATTTACTTGTTCATAGAATGCAGATAAAGTGCTATTTTTGTATCTTCTCTTGTCAGGTTATTGAATTCTAAAAGCTTTATAGCGTACGAAAAATCGTTTATCAATCACGTTACTCATAATCACTTTATTTACCTTTACAGTAGTACCTTTTTTTTGAAGAAAATGTTTTTTAATTTATTTTTTTACCGAACAAACATTTCTAGTTTGATAAAGTAAATTAGAATATCAAAAAAAAATTTTATTCATATATACATACATACATTTATATATATATATATATATATATATATATATATATATATAAATAGATAGATGGGTGGATAGAGATAAATAAATATTGTAGATAATGATCAGTTGTAATAATTATAGTCAAACATTTTATTTAGTTTAATATTCACTTATTTTAAAATCATCATATATTTATATGTTTCTTATTCTATAAACAATTATTTATTTTCATATAATATATAGAAAAAAATTACATTTATTTTGTGTGAACTATACTTTTATATTATATTAGTTATGCGAAAATAATCCACTGTTAGAATTTCCTTAATAATATTATAATTTTTTAAAAAAAATATTTGATGTTAATAATAAAAAATACCAAGTTCATAAAAAATTTACAAACCTTTCCACGATCTAAGCTTTTGATCAAATCCAAATCAGTCGTATCGGATATACCGCCGTGCACTATCAAAACTTTATTGTTGACTATCGTTCCAAGAGGAAGCCACCTATATACTCCTTCAATAAGCTTCAAGAGTCTTTCTGCGTTATTCTGTAATAAAAGTGTTTTATGACACACTTCACATTAAGTGAAACAGTAAATGAGAATGATTTCTTATATTACCTTGTATTTTTGATGCACTTCCCGAATAAATCCATATCTATAACAATAGAATAATATTGTAAATACGATTTTATTAAATAATGTTATTGTATAAATATACATGCAGTCATACATTAATAATAATGTATATACATATGTATATATATACATATTTATATATATATATATATATATATATATATATAGAGAGAGAGAAAGAGAGAGAAAGAGAGAGAGAAATAAATAAATGAAAATATTTTATTTTTTTATTTGTGAAATGTTATTAACTTTATCGTAATTGAATTTTCATTATACAGTTTATTATTCTTAATAATGCATCAATTTAAATTTATGAACGCAAATATTTGATGACAAAACTAATATAAATTCTTATTGAAATTTGATATACGTATTTTATGTATTCTATTTAATTAATAAAGTAGACTTTAAATAAATATTAATTATATGTTTTATAAAACCATCTTTGTTCTTTACACTAGAAAATTTCGTAATATTTTTATTTACAGTGTTGAAAAAAAATATTTGAATTAATATTTTCCAATTAGAGCTGATAATTTTTTAGAGTATCTAATTTACATATGAATAAAAAATAAATACCACTGTACATGTTTTTCGTTTAATATGATTGGGTTACAAAGTGTATTGGAAATATGACAAAGATCTCGCGTGAATTTTATTAAGTAATATTTTTTGGTTTATTAAATTAATAGAAATAGTGCATTTCTCAATATATTTATAAACTATATTTCGAATATTTAGAAGTATTATCTAAGTGTACATATATATTTCTACGAACGTAATATTTGCTTATAAAAGAAAAATAAATAAAAAAGTCAATATATTTCAATGTAACTTACTCAATACAAAAGATAACAAAAATCATATTTTATTCCACTATAACAGAATATAACACCTCATACAACCTAAGTATAAAATTCGTTTTGTAAAAGAAGTTATTTGTGAATTTGAAAACTAGAACTATCTGATATAATGACAAAAATATTAATATTATAATTTAAAAAATACAACTATAATTTTATTTAATATAAACAAAGAATGTATCTTTAACTGTAAATGAATCAAATAGAGATATATTGTCAGAATTTCATTTTTATAAATTATTACAGTGGTTTCTTAAAAATAATTCATATAAATATAGATTAATTATTGTTTGTTCATATTTTAGCTGAGAATTACAAAATGACAAATTTTATATTAATAATTCAATCAAACATAGGCTCAACTTATATAAACTTATCATTTAAACTGATTCTAATTTAATTCTATTTAGTATTAATATTTTGTATAAAACATTTCATACTCATGGTATAGTTTAGTGTTTTAATCTTAAAAAAAATCTATTATAATTAAAATGTACTTATCTTCACTCTAAAGAACATGGAATCCCTAATGTAATGCACATAAATGAAAAATGAGCAATATGTAATTATTAAATACAAATAAAATAGTGGTATTCTTATAGATTTTTCTTAAAAAAAATTTGGTTTGTTAACGATATGTGTTGTTATAAAAATACGTAATAAATTTGTTCATAACGAACAGAGGGACCTTTTAATATTAACTTTGATAATATTTCATTCATAATTAATGTCATTTTATGTCAAAATATTAATATAAAAATTAAAACCTATAGAATGAAAAAATATTTATTAACTGTAGTTTTAAAATCAAATAACATTTTAAAAATAAAAATAAAACACACACACACACACACACACACACATATATATATATATATATATATATATATATATATATATAACTGCAAATAAGAAATAAAATGACAATGATAGAAAAAATTCTTTTAGATATAAAAACAATAAAAAAATATTTTATTGAAACTTCAGAATACTTACGTAAGAGATATGACTGTTATATTTGAGATTTGATATAAATCACAATAACAATAAAGAAAATGATATTTTTCGTGAAAAGAAGTAGGGAAATATTGTTGAAAAAACTGTCTAGGTATTGAAATATTGTTTGTTTGTTATGTGCATTACAAATATAAATGAATATATTATATATATATATATATTTATATATATATATATATATATATATATATATATATATAATTTTCATGATTCAAACTTTATTTATTTTTAAAGTTTCATCAATTTTTTTAATGAAAATATATTTGTCTTGATCATCATATCATTTTAAATACATACATACACAGCACAGACACAAATATATATATATATATATATATATATATAATTTAAAAATATTTTTATGAATTTATCATAAAAATAAAAAATGAAGGAATAACTTTAAAGGTATTAAAATACTTTAGAAATATTATATGTCGAAAAATAAAAATACATAAAGAGAAAATTGAGTTGAAATGTAATTATATGGATTTTTAACAGTGATATATACGAGGTCAGACAATTAAGTAATGCGACAAAATTCAAAAATCGAGTATATTTAAAAATTAAGGTACATCGCTGCGATCCCCTTCAAAGTAGTCCCCTACCGCATCTATACACTTATTACAGCGAGTTTTCCAGTTTTCGTAACAATTCTGGAACACTTCTTGTGGGACCTCTCCGAGTACCCTCGTCACAGATTCTTGGATATCTTCAACGGAGTCAAAATGTCGACCTTTGACGAATTTTTTCATATGGGGGAATAGGAAAAAGTCGCAGGGTGACATGTCCGGTGAATAGGGCGGTTGTGGTAACGTTGCGATGCCTTTAGATGCCAAAAACTGAGAGACACTGAACGCACTGTGACAGGGAGCATTGTCGTGATGCAGAACCCAAGTCTTCGCGATCTCTGGACGCACTCTGAGCATCCTTTTTCGTAATTTTTCGAGCACATTGCGGTAGAATACTTGATTTACGGTTTGTCCAGGTGGTACGAACTCTTTGTGAACCACCCCTTTGCTGTCGAAGAAGCAAATCAACATGGTTTTCACTTTGGACTTGCTCATTCTCGCCTTCTTTGGCCTTGGTGCTCCAGGGGACAGCCACTGTTGGCTTTGTAGTTTAGTTTCGGGGTCATATTGAAACAACCAACTTTCATCACCAGTAATAACTTTTTTTTTTAGTAATAACTTTCATCACCAGTAATAACCAGTAATAAATTTCTCTGTTCCATTTTCGTGACATGCACTACTCGCGCGTTGTTACAAAACACTAAACAGCTGGCGAAGAAATGATCGTACGAGGGTGGTCAAGGTCTCAATCGAGAGAGTAGGGATCTGCTATTACGGTGGCGGAGTTACAGGTTCGCAGTGTTACCACAGGCCGAGAAAAAAATCGGTCGCATTACTTAATTGTCTGACCTCGTATATATATATATATATATATATATATATTTATATATATATATATATATATATATTGTCTATTGTGTACACATTAAATTTGAATGTATTCTCATCAATCAAATTAAACGTTTTTGTATTTGCTTAGTGATTTGACAATTTTTTTGACTGTTTTCATTATATGGAATTAACAACAGAATTTGAATTCATGAATAATTTTAAACACATGTGTATGTGTGCACATAAAGAAATGTATTGTAATATTTTTTATTTTTAAATCAGGGTCTTTTAATAATAATTCTAAAAGATAATAGTTCAATTTGTTAAGTAATTATTGTAAATGATAAATATACTATCGTTATTTTAAAACGAAAATGCGTAATATTTTAAATTAATCTTAGAATCAATAATATAGTATTAATAATTATTTCAAATAATATGCATCAAAATGCAGACACATACACATACACGCATATATGTATGGCTGTGTGTAAAGAATAAAAGGATATATGAAATATTCGATAAATATATATGCATATATATATATATATATATATATATATATATAAATGTGTGTGAGTGTGTGTATGTGTAAGATTGTTATCAATAAAAATATCTTCCCCTGTCAACATATGATGATTTGTCAATTTTTCGTTCTGAAATATATTTTCGTATTTTTAAATTTTATGTTTGAGTGGTTGGAAAGTTCAACATCTCTCCCATGAAGTTACACCCATTCTCTATCTATCTTTTAACATCTCTCGACCTGAATTCTCACTGGAACACTCCCTGATATACGTTCCGTTAGATCCGGATTCCCCATCGTCTAATGATCATCGCGGGTTACTATTAACGATACTTGAATATTTTCTGGGGTGAAATTCTGATATCAGAGGATTTGAAAGAATGTATATGCAGAATAGATTTTACCAGTAATGAATATTCAACAAAAATTTAAGTAAAATATGTAATTTTTGAATTATTACTTCTTTAAAATTGAATGTTTTTGTGTACGATCAATTCAAGCCAAAAATATTTTAACTTTTAAAAAATAATTTACATATTGTCTTGGAAAAATTTCAAAACGTTATATACACGAAATCTCTAAATAAAATTTGATTACTATTTCATTGGAGTGAATGAATTTTGACGTTTTATTTAAGAAGGAATTTATTAATATTTTTTTTATTTATGTATTGTATATCAATCTTTAACAATGTTGTCAATTAATTTTTAATAATGTTTTAATTTTGTTTTATTAATTTTTATAAATCAATTATTACTTTTACAATTAAAAAAAATTAATGATAACTTTAAAAATGTGAATAAGTTAACTGCTTTTTAAATATACATCATATATTCTTTCTATTTTTTACTCTTCATTGCCTTGTAAAAATATAGAAATAATAAAACAATAAATTAAAAAGTATATTAAAAAAATATCTCAAACATACGGAAAAAAACATTCGTTTTCAAAATAGAAATTTGAAAGTAACGAAATAGGGCTATTATATAATATATATATATATATATATATATATATATATATATATATATATATATATTTCAATAATACATATTATTATACAAAATAATCATTAAAAATAAGTAATATATAGTTTTATAAACTAAAAACATATTTATTACATTTTTAATTATTGAATTTAATTTACTGATATATAAATATATATATATATATATATATATATATATATATATATATATATATATATATTATTTATAAATATAATTTGTATTCAAAATTGATATTTTTCAGTAAGAAATTGTAAATTTAGCACCAGAATAAATTGTTTGCAAACATATTTTATGGAAGTTAAGTGTATTTCAATACTTTATTATATTGATTTTAGGAAATATTGTTTTTTTCCGTAAAAATTTTTAAATGGAAATGATTAATTATTTTTAGAAAGTATTTAGTAAAAATATTGAAATATTGTATTTAAAAAAACTAGTAATTATTTATTTTTTGATCCATAAAACTAGAGTTGACAATTTTTATTTTTAAGATATTTTCTACGGATTCTTTTAAATTGAGTGTTAATTATTCTTATACATAATATTACCGTTACAAAATCGATACTTTGAAAGACTGTTAGTTACAATTCACGAGTATTACCTTATTAATTAATCAATGAATATATTTAGTAAATATTTGTGAAGCTTTTAGTAGCAGTCATCAAATATGTATTTCAAATTATTTACGTAAATATACTAACCTCTGACATTTCAATATTGAACAACAAAAAAACATTTTCAATGCAGATATCAAATGACAGATATAAAATTTTTCATTGAAAATTTTATGCACATTTATTCAGAGGTTATAAGTTTTCAAATAAAAATTTATAAAACCGTTACAAGAAAATGTGATTATGAAATGTTTGCATATATGTATGTATGTATTTATATATATATATATATATATATATATATATATATATATATATATATATATTAAAACCCAGTAGAGCTCTAAATGCTGCTCGATACATTTTTAGAAAGAATTAAAGGAGTTGGATTAAAAATAAATATGAATAAAATTAGAATCATGTATAATAGATTTTTAGAGAAAGAAAATATACAGTTAGAGAACCAATGCTTGGAACGGATGGATGAAATAAAATACCTGAAAAAATTATAATGGTGACCTAGATTAAATCGAGAATTAGGACATCACGGACAGCATTTGGGATAATGAATAATGTAATGAAGAGTATAATGCAATTGTGTCTGAAACGGAAATCATTTAATAATGTATACTACTTACGGGTCAGAAGCTCGGACATCGAATATAAAAATTTGACAAATTTTTTTTGATAAATTAGCGAAGTATGGAAAGGATAATATTAGAAACTTCTAAACGTGATCAAAAATCCTATAAATATATATAAGAACAGATAATAGTAATTAATATAAAAGAACAAATAAAATCGATAAAATGAGTAAGGGTAGGACAAATAGCAAAAATAAAGATAATAGAAGGACAAAAATAAATGTTAAATGGCAACCAAAAACAAAAATAAATCAAAGAAGAGACTCTATCAAAGATAGAGAAATAAACTGTGGAGTATAGCGGAGGTGAAAATTGGATGATTTTAAATACGGAGATGAAATAATGGAAGAATCTTAGGAAAACTTTTAAGAAGATCTAATAACATTCAATGAAACTTTCGTTCATTAATGGGCTGATATAGGCATTTTTGACGATGACCTCTCTTCTCTCTCTCTTTCGCTATCTTTTGTTTTCTTTATATATATATAATTCAAAACTTACCTTGCGTTCATTATGTGATCTTCATGATTTCCTCTATTTAAAAACACGCCTCCAGGAAATACTAGCATGCATGCTAGCAATAATAGGAAAACTTCTAGGCTTTTTTTACCACGATCTACGAAGTCTCCATTGAAAACGTATGGATTTTCCGGCGATGGAAGACCGTTCTGAAACAAATGTGCATTTTAAAAATCAAAACTTATTAATTTTAGAAAAATATATTTATAAATATAATAATACGATAATCATGTATAAGATGCACAAAACTAGGTTTGTAATAGGTGTGTTATTTTTGAAATAACTATTTGCCATATATTCTCCGCTGTAGTCTTTTGATAAATGCAAGTGTGAAAGAATAAAATGGTGATAATAATATTAAAATTTGTTTTATATTTACAAATATATATTCAAATGAGTTTTTTATTCAATATTTTTATAATTTTTTGTTGTCTTTTACATCTGTGGTTGTTATTTTATTTATAAAAAATTTAGGAAAAACAAGCACAATAAATTTCATTTCACTTGAATATTATATACAAATGTTATAACTGATGGATATAATTGCTTGAATTTATTAAAAATATCAAACATTATAATTATCAGCCTCTGTCTATTGCTAGATTACTTTCTCAAACAATCTTATTCCACCGATACATAATTAATTTATGTTTATATATATATATAAACGAGGGTCATTTGATAAGTATGGTAAATATATTTATTTTTTAATTTAATTAATTAACTAAGTTAATTAAATTTTTCAATTTAGTTTTTCTTATTTTTTTTACTATACTTATCAAACGACCCTCGTATATTGATTACCTGTTTGTATTATAAATTTAAATTTTTATATATTTGAAAAAGTGAAGTAATGATGTACGATCAATTTGATTACTATGCAAATTTGGTTACTTTTATTAAAACAAATATTTTATAAAATAATGGTTATGCTCTTTTTTGTCATGTTCATTAATAAATGTTTTTTTTTAATATAGATAATTAATAAATACTATAATGTTTTTTATTCCGATGAAATATATAAATTTCAATGTTTCATAAATTTGCAAATAAATATATTTTATCCAGAGAAAAATATTTTAACAGTAATACCAGATCATTGTCAGTGCTAAATAAAAGGTTAATTTCAATGTAAACAAACTGTACCAGAATGCAAATAATCTCATATTTGCTCCACTAACATACAATTTCGTACGAACTTTGTCATTTAATTGAATAGAAACCCTAAAATGTCGTATAAGCTTGCTTGCTTTCTTGGTTGGATGGTTACTAGATTGTCTGTTCGTTTGCTTGCTGACTAAACGAAGTCGACGAGAATTCGAAATCAATTTATTCCAGCGACCATTTCAAATCTAATTACATCGTTTTCTTAATCTAATTCTACAACCTGCACAAATTATTATAAATACTTGTCTAATTTTGGGTTCACTTTTCAAAAAAAAAACACTTATCAATTATATATATATATATATATATATATATATATATATATATATGATAATCTATAACAATTACAATGTATGAGTAATTTTAATATGTAGTTGGATATAAATTGTAACAGAAATTAATTAAAAAGGATACATTCAGAGTTACAATAATAGTTAATATGCTCCATCAGTAACAGTCGTAAGCTTATTTTAATGGATTAACTTGTACAATTTTAGCAGTTATTATAAACTACAAAATCTAATTCTCAAACAGAATATGAACAGTGAATACTTTAGGCATAATAATTACTTTATATACCTGAATAGTAAAACATAGCATAATGTTTGTAACAATATGGAATACAGAACTCTACAAACATTTGTAGTAAAGGAGAACTGTCAGATATTTCAAATAACGATATTAATAATGAAGTATGTCATCATATGTTTCTGTTGGAAATAATTGAATCGAATAATTTAAATTCAGTTTTTGTTTATTTTAGCATAATAATAATTTGTTCATCCAATAAGAAAATTTATGTATTTTATTTTATAAGTATTTTTATGAACATAGTTTAAAAAAATCGTAATATTGTCAGATCGATTTTTGTGCAATACATAATATTTTTTTAAAAAAATACAAAAAAATACTATTATTGCTAGATTAATACTATTATTTGCTAGAGCAACACGATATTATTTGACTTAATCGGAAGGGTTTTAAATGGCGTGTAACAAATTAATTTAAAAAAGGAAAACTTCCGTAATATTTAACTTGGCAATAACATAGAATAGCAAGTAATTCTGTAATGCGAATTTATTAAGTTTGAATATTAAATATAAGTAAAGAAACTATTTGAAAATTAAGTAAATGATGGACTTTTTGATATATGTATTAGATATAATGAATAAGAACTAAATAATTATAAAAAATTAAAGAAAATATTCAATTTTTTAACTTACAATTAATCAATTTATTTTTTTTGGTAATAGTTTAGTATTTTAAATATGTCGTAAAAACAGTTTTACTTTTCATACACTTTTAACAATTGCATTATTGTTGACGGTGGATTTTTTGATCGAAATTAATTTTGGCATTCATTAAACTCAATTAATCTTTATAACTGATAAAAGGATATTTTCTAACAAATATAGTTTTGAAAAGTTTTTCAAAACACTTACAGACAGTCACAAAAAATATAAATATAATAAGAAATGTATTTCTCTAAGATATACTTTTGTAGGAGAGTTTTAGTAATTATATATATATATATATATATATATATATATATATATATTTGTATATATATATATATATATATATATATATATATATATATATATATATATATATATGATATTATAAATTGAATGTATGTCGTTATGAAAATATTTCACGTCATTATGTGAATAGTATGTTTTTTTGAGTAATATGTTAAAATGCTATTATTAATAGAAAAATAAATTAAACAAAAATTTTTAATTTCTGTTATAAATATATAACTATCTCTCTACATACACACACATACATATATGTATATATATATATATATATATATATAAATATGTATATATATATATATATATATATATAAATTGAATAACAACACTTAATAAACATAATCTCTAATAGTTTCTCAAAATTTAATTGAATATTGATGAATTAATCTTCAAAATATAATTAATTATTAAATAACTACATGAAATTCAAATGTCAAATCTCAGGGTTTCATGTACTATTATTTACTAGAGCAACACGATATTATTTGACTTAATCGGAAGGGTTTTAAATGGCGTGTAACAAATTAATTTAAATAATATATGAGTATACTTAGGCTATTATTAATAATTGTATTTTGAACTGAATGCTGTTCATTTTATATGAGTTTTACATTATATCACTGTAAGTATTTTGTTTAAAGTAGATAATATTATTTAATATTTTATAACAGTTGTAATTGATTTACAAATAATAAATAATATATATTAATAAAAATTAAACAATTTTACTATTGAAAAAATAGATTGCTTCTTTGTTAATTTCAATTGGATTTGTTATTTTTTTTAATAGGATTATTTTAATTAAAATAAAAATAGAAATGATTATAATTTAGAATAAAATGATTATTAATAGTGCAATATAAAATAAGATATTTTTTTATAAGAAATTGAACAAAAATTGACAACTAAAATATAAAACTTAAAATACATAATACATTAAGCGTTTCATTCTAATATATCGTAATACAATTTTAGAAATATATATCATTATTCAGTGGTAATGAAAATTTTAATTATTAAATCAGCTGGACTATTAATACTGTTATTTTATTTTTTATATATTGAAATAATGATTACTTATTAATTACACATTAATATTTGTTGTTTCAAAAACTAATTGTAATACTCTCCCCCAATTCTCTCTTTCTCTCTCTCTCTCTCTCTCTCTCTATATATATATATATATATATATTAATTATGTTATGAATAAAATGAAAGGTCAAAAATTATTTTATTTATAATTGGTACATAATTGTGTATCAAAATGAACAATAGTACTTTAGTTTCTAATTACACTAATAAATTCTTTCATGTTGTAATTATAACAGTTACAACAGAATATAATATATTTTTAAAAATAGTCTATTAGGTTGCATGTATTTCAATGAAAAATTATCTTCTAAAAGCAAACAACATAATTTATATAATGCACGCCATATTTAAAATAATGCACATATATTGTATATATATAATATATATATATATATATATATATATATATATATATATATATATATATATATATATATGTCAACTGTGCGTTTAAGAATGTTTATTTATAGTTTGTGCTAATGACCTTTGTTAAAATGTATTTCATTATAAATACGAATCATTGCTTAAGTGAAAATCAAGGTGACCTAATCTTAAGAAGATTATTGAACATTATATTTATTATTAGCATATGAATATATATATATATATATATATATATATATATATATATATATATATATATATATATATATATATATATATATATATATATAATGAAAGTAAATTTAATTTTTTTGTATATGGAACTTTAATTTTTTAATATTTAATTAAAATTTAAATAAATGTCAAAGTTATCACAATTTGGAATATGTTTATTAAAAATTAAGTATAGATATAATATCCACATGCATACATATGTGTGTGTATATGTGTATATAGTTAGTTATTTTTATTGCTGTATACTGTATATAGATTTTACGAATGAAGTGCATGCATCTCAGTAATAACCATAAAATTAATTAACCCTAAGAATCACTTTTCGTATCTTCCTAATATTCGTATATGTATAATATCGATTTCTAGCTACGAATTTGATAATAAAGATGTGGTATATACGTTAACCAGTGTGTTATCTATACATATCCTGCTCTACCGAATACATTTTATAAACTTCAGAATCAAATATGTGAATCAAATCTACCCTTGTAAAAGGGTCATAGAGGGTATCTCTAATATTTCATTTATGTTGTAGATAGGCAATAATAGAATAACCTTTGAGGAAAATACATTTTTGGATATATTATTGGCAAAATTGATGTATCCACTTTAGTCATATCTACCCATGTTATATAAAATCATATAATTCAATACATATGTATATATATATATATATATATATATATATATATATATATATATTTATAAGCTCAGAAAATAATTAATATTTGAAGTCAACATATTAAAACAAAGTAAATTCCAAGAATATTTATTTTGAAAATATAGAAAAGAAAAACTGCAAACACTCGTTAATCAGAATAAGTAATTAAATTAGTGTTCTCTACGTCAACAGTAAAATATAATCAATTCAGTTCAAGTAATATAAACTTTATATATACTACAACGTCTTTAAAGTTGATATTCATTTAGAAGTATAACAATTTATCTGAAGAAGACAGATGACAGAATTAGTAACGATTAGAATTTTTCAACACGTTAAAGAAATTGTCTGATAATTATATATATATATATATATATATATATATATATATATATATATATATATATATATATATATATATATATATATATATATATATACATATATATATATATATATATATATATATATATATATATATATATACATATGAATGTGTAAGTTTGAGTGTATTGAGAGAAAAAGAAATTTAAAAATTATTTATTTATCTATAGTAATATATCTCTATTTAAAATAAAATATTATAATATAGAATAATAATTGTTGAAGATAAGTTATTTTCTCTTTTTACAATTATGAATATATTTTTTTTATTTTGTGGATCATAATTAAAAACATCTATCTTTGGAATTACAAATAAGATATATTTATTATTTATTGTTTGATTTTCAGTAACATTTACCAATCCATCTACTTTAAAATTTAATTACACAAATATTTTTGACATCGAAATATTTTATTCATATCTAAAAATAAAGGATTCTAATATTTTACAATAATTTGGATTTAAATTTATTCCTATAAAATTAAAATTTCTTTCTAAAAACCTTGAAAATACTTTTTATTGTGCCAATTTAGAAAATTGAGAAGTATATGTTTGAAAATAACTTTATTAATGTACTATATAATTGAAATAAAATAATTTTTTATGTAATGATAAATAATATTATCTGTGTCAATTAGTCATTATATTTTAATGTTTTTTATTTAAAAATTAAATCATTATTGAACAATATGCAATAAAAGGCGTTTATATTTATTTATATGTAAATTAATATTATATCTAATTATTTGAATCAAAAACAGATATAAGTCTAAAGTATTATACAAAAGAAGTATTTTTTGATTTTTTTCTTGTTCATGATAGTTACTTAGAAATATTAAATTGTTTTCAAATATTGAATGATACGTGTATTATAGTTACGTAATAATTATTAATTTTTGTAAATAAAATATTTGTAATTATTTTTTTAAAATAACTAAAAATTTGATAATTATTGAAAAACAAACAAATATAAATATAAATAAAAAATTACGTAAATTTTGTAGAACAAAAAAATATAACAGTTATAGTTTCTTCGTATACCAAAATTATTTAATAGTTTTTAAACTATATAATTTCAAAAATAAAATTATATTTGATATATATATATATATATATATATATATATATATATATATTTATTTATTTTGTAATAGTAGAATATTTTTTTTACTGTTATTAATCATTTTATATTTTATTTAAATTGAATCAAAAAACTCACAAGGTGAGAAAAAATACCAATTAATTTTCAAATATTTTATTTGCAACAAATACATATATATTTGAAAGGTTTTTAGAATATTTACATTTAACTCTAAGCTTTAATGAATTCATTTAATCATTAAATAGAACCTGTTTACGACTGAATCTATTTCTCGAATAAAAAACAGAACATAAAATAGAACAATGCTAAGGTACTGTGTTGAAATTTATTGCTGTGTACACGGGAAATATATTTGATTTGGAAGTGCTATTGCTATTTTTGTTTTTTAAGCTATTAAGTTATTTATATTAAGTAGCTAGTATTTTTTTGTTATGTAATGTATGTATTCATTAATAATTGAAAAGTAAAGGAACTAACTAAATAACTTCAATATAATCTGCATATAAAGTTTTAATTCGAAATTTTAATAATTTTTTCCAGTTATTTATTTTAATTAAATAATTCTATAAAATCTTACAATTGTATAAATACTTTTTCAATTATAGATTTTGATTTCAAAATACTACTTCCGCATTGATATATGAAAGTTTTCGATTTTAATGTAAATTGTATAATTATAAAATTATATTTAGTATTGTACTAAAAATCAGTGCCTAAAAAAAGAATGATTTTAAATGTAAATTTAAAGAAAAATATGTGCGAACATTGAAAAATTAAATGAAAGCTGTGAAACGTGAGAGACATTATAATGTCTTATTAAATGCTGAACAATGTTGTGAGTGAGACATTGTAATGTGTAACTAAATGTTTTCATTAATGACTCGTGTATATACAAAAGTAAACATCTTTTCTCCTTTTGAATGGGAAGTACTATTTCTGGCACACTATTCAAAACATAATAAAACTGCGACTATAAGAGAAACAAAGTAGGTGGTCTATTTCAGAAATGTAGATAAAAGTCATTGTATTTTTTTGTAATTCGAATATAAAATGTTTTAATACTCTGTAAAACACTATTAACAAAAAATAACAAGGAAAACTTTTAAAAATATATACACTTTTATTATTAGTTTTATGACTAACATTATATGAATAATAAAAAATATGTAACTATCAGTTTATTACAATTTAAAAATATATTTAGTTTTTAAAGTTTATATTTTAAGTACTTTTCGTAATAAAAATGTTATATTTTCAATAAATTTTGGACTTTTAAATACTTAAAATTATATTTATATTACAAGTATTATTTTTTTTCTAAAAAGTACAATCATATTTATAAACTAAACATTGTATTATAGAAATATAAATTATAAGAATTTAATTATATTTGGAAATGAAATTTATTATTTTATGAAGTTAAAATTTTAATTAAAGTTTTGAATTAATTCACTATTTTTACTATGCGTTTGGAAATGAAATATTAAAAGTTTATAATTAAAAAGCTTACCTGGATTTAATATTAAAATTTATAAATTCAGTTTACAAATTATTCAATACGAAATACATTTCGAATTATTTTTAGTAAATGATTTTTAGTTTTTGATAAAATATACAACTTGTATAAATAGGATTGAATATTTTTATGATAATTTCAAAATAAAATTTCAAAATAATTCTTTCAAATTATGTAGAAAATTTTATGTTCATATTCTCAAATTATTTTTGTTTTAGAAATTGTGTGAAATTCAAGTAAAAATTATATCTTTTGATAAAGTCAACCTATATAAATTGTATATGATTTATTTTCTTTCAAATATAATTCAATAGCGATAATTTGAAGTGTTGAAACTCGTTATTCTATGCTGACCACAGGTTTGTATATGTGTTAACAAATGCTTTTGTTCGTTTTTCAACGTTGGTCAAAGAAATTTATTTGTATTATGAGTGATTATATATCTACATAAATTTTTGTCATTATATACATATTTACATATATATATATATATATATATATATATATATATATATATATAATATTTGAAACCAAAATATTTATGCTTTTATATTGATAAATTTCACAATTCTTCATATTTAACCCTTAGTATCTACGGTTACTTTATGGCTGCATACAATTTCATATTTTATAAAATACAGTATATCGAAATAGAAAAGTTCTTAACACCTAGGTAGTATTTAAATAAATGCGAAGGTAAATATAATGTTATAATTCTAATATTCTTGCTTACTTTTAAGAAATATTTAGTATGGTGTAAACATATAAATACATAATAAGTAACGTAATTGATATGATTATAGGTTTGAGTAAAAATAAGTTAATCTAATTATTAGTAATTTATAACTATATATATATATATATATATATATATATATATATATATATATATATATATATATATATATATATATATATATATATATACACACACACTATATTGGGCATTATATACTATATTTTATACTGTATACGTCGTTATCATAAACAGCAGCCTCATTCTATCCATTGCTGGATGAAGGCCGTTTCGAAAACTTTCCAGTTTGATCGATCCAATGCAGTTCTCTCTCAGTTTATTTCGACGAATTTTTCTATGTCTCTGTTTCATCTAATTATGGATCTATTTTTGGATTATATATATATATATATATATATATATATATATATATATATATATATTATACTAAATTTTTTCGTTTTTTTTTCTTTATAAAAAATTGTTAGTATATAAATTACTCTATGTAAATATTAGGTTTTTGTAGCCATTATATTATTTTTTAGATAATTTGTTGTTCTTTTAATTGATATACACACGGTTTAGATATATACATAATTAGATAAATAAATACAGTTTAAAAAAATCTGTAATTAATGATGAAAATAATCTTTTCTTAAAAATGAAAAATGACTAAGAGTAGATGAAACAGTGGAGATATTCTTTCTTAGCGGTCATAAAGGACAGACAAGTTTAATGTCATATATCTAGAAATAAATTCGATAACGCAACTGCGTTGCGTGTTAAATTTTTTCGAGATATCTGGTATTAAACTCATCCGTTACTTTACACTGAATCCATCTAAGAACAAATATCTCTCTTTATATACAGTATTAATGCTATTTTTCACATGTAAAGAAAAATATATTTTACTATTCGTTCTCGATTTTTCGGATACAGGTATATTAAAATGGACACACAAAAATAACATTTTCACTAATATATATTTATATTTTCTATCAGTAAATGATAGGAGATAATGAGTAATTCATTGAAAAAAAATGATACGAAATATTGTCTAGTAAACTTAATCAATATGTTAAAAATTAAATGTATGTTAATTAAATTCAATTGGAAACAAAAATTAAAAATCAGACAAAAAGACAAATATAGATTGATTAAATTAGCGTTTATATTCATGTATCTATTAAAAATTTAGCATTTTTTACTTGACTTAAGAAAATTGTTTTGTGGAATACGAAAAATAAACTTTTCATATTTCGTAATTAAATTTGATTAAGATGATGTTTTTTTCAAAATTAAATTTATAAATATAATTATTATTAAAAATTTTACATTATGAAATTTTACTATATATTATTGTGCACAAAAATTAGGAATAGCTGTATTAACTTTTAAGTATCATAAAACTTCTATATTTGAATTTAAAAATAAAACTAAATTATACAGTAGACACCATAGTAGAAACTATTTCATTTAACGAACACTTTCAAGACTGCTCCCTTTACGACTGTAAAGAATTTTAAAGTGCCTGTGGGATAGTATTGACAGATTTAAGATTAAAGATACGTTCAGTTTAAACGAATTTTTGAAAAATCAGACATTTCTAAGGAACAGTATTCATTTATTATACGATATCAAAGTTTTATAGTTACTATAAAATTTATTACTAGAAATATTATTTAGAAATTACTATAAATAATATTCGTTAAAAAGAAAAAAGACATATTATAAAATATACTGCAGCATAATTCATTAAATATGAGTGTTTTTAAATAAAATTTATTAAATTGATACTTTTACTTACCTTATGAAAAACAACTAGTAAATCATCTAATTTTCCATGAAGGTCACCACAAATAGTGACTTGTTTTGAAATGGCTGTCGATGCTTGATTCAAATTTGGTAAGCGTTTCAGTTTGGCAATAGCTTCTTTGAGAATTCCGGCAACATATCTTGCATGTAAACGTTGTTGCTGAAAAAAATAGATATATTAAAAAAATTATACTAAATATTGAAAAAATAGAAAAACGAAATTATTTTAGCAAGAATTCAATTATAAAAAATATATATTGCTATTTAAAAATACAAATATAATTTATAACTCATGGATTTTTAGTTAATTAATTACTATTTATATAATAATAAAATTATACATAATGTATATATAGGATCATTCAAAAGTGACGCCTAGATTTGGATTTTACTAAAAAGAAACTATACACATGTTTCTTTTTAATAAAATAAATCTAGGCGTCACATTTGGATAAATTTATATAATAAATTTATGTTTCATTTTGGGTAGCTTGATATATCTTCATTTTCCTGTTGTAAAACTGTTGAACTAATAACGAATTGCCGATTTGTATAAATAATTATTTTATAATATATAAAATGGAGATTATTATAAATAATTTTGAAACATTTAAATGATATGAATGAACTTCTGAAAGTTACATACAAATATCAGTAAATGGATGTATTAAAAAATTGATATATTTTTTTACTATTATCAAAAATAACAATTAAATCTATCAATACAAGTAAAAAGAAGATAATTTTATGTGGAAAAGATATATTTGAAATCAAGTAACTAAAAATACGATTATTTTATATTTGATACTAATTCAGAATTGAAGAAGTTTGTACTTAATAAATAAATAGTTTAAAATAATACGGATCAAATGTGGATTGTTTATATTTAAATTAAAGTAATAAAAATAAATAAACGTTTGATAGTTGAAATGGTTGTATTTGATTTAGCATAAAATATAAAATGTGTTAGATACGAATTTCATTTAAAGGTTATAAATATTATGTTGAGTTTATAACGATTTGAACATGTAAATAAAATTACACAAATATTTACTCATATCGTTAGTAAGATTTCGAATATAAATTGTACGAGTAAAATTTAAAACTCCAAGATGACAATATCCATATTTAATTCATGATTACGATGAAGAGCTTCACGAAGTGAATATAATAAAAGTTCTACAGAAAACGTAGTAAAAGTTGATTTAATATTTTATAAGGTTTTATTTGATGGAAACTTTATAGAAGATTTATGTGTAGAATGAAGATACACATAAATTAATAATTTTATATCCCAATCACTTTTGAAAAAAGCATTGAAATATAAAAAAAATCATTTTTACATGATATACAGTAAAATGAATCGAAACAATTTTTACAATATTATATTTGTGAGAAATGTTTACACATTTTCAAGTTATTATTAAAATTTGTATTTTTTATTTCAAAATCATTCCAAGATATATATATATATATATATATATATATATATATATATATATATATATATATGACCAATATGCACAAAAATTTGTACAATTGAAAACTATAACTTTAAAAAATAATTCCTTTACATTGTTGTTCCCAAAATTTGTCATATATTTATTACATTGTAAAATACGTGTAATAATAATAACTAATTTATATTAGTAGAAATCATTTAAAACATTTAGAAATTATTTTTACAAAAGAATTGATGTAATGATATGTAAAATATTATTTATTTTATGTACATTTATTTATTTGATTTGTATTTTAAAGCGAATTATTAATTAAAAACTTTTATGATTATAATATTAACGATTTGTATTTTGTAATCCATTTTTAAAATATATTAACAAAACAAAATTTTCACTGAACAGTAACAACTTTTAAGGAAAATTGTTACAAATGTATAACGAACAACTTATTAGAATATAAATTAACTTCTTTTAGAAAATTATATTATTAATTGCTGTTTTAATATAATTTCAGAATTTTTTCAATGATATTCAACTCTGATGTCTTTACCAAATACAAAGATTTCGGAGATATATAGATTTAATATTATTTTTGTAAAAATATATTTTATTTGGTGTGTATTTTAAATTGTTTTTTTTTTTAGAAAAAAATATTAAAGGTCACAATTTGTTATTTTTGTTATAAGAAAACATTGTGTTGGTTGATATTATGATATAAATTGTTTACATTATATTTTCTTAAACATTCTACCTCATTCGAAAATAAATATTCCTAATCCATTCTATTTCTTGATAATTTAATGTTTTCGACTGTTTAGTATTTTGTACTTAAGGGTAATATCTACACAAATTGAAAAATGTTTTTCATTATTCATTCTGTAATATATTTCATTATTTTTCATTTGAAGAATTGATATCTTTATTAAAGAATATTAATGTAGTACAAATAAATCAACTCATCAATAAAAAAAAATTTTTAGGTATAAAATTTAATTGAGTATTTTTATATATTTTATTATATTGTCATCATAACACAAATATATTTTTCATATCTTTCTAGCATTGACTATTTTAATTCAGTTTTTCAAAATTATATAAATGTCCTTAGTTTTCCCGATTAATATTTATTATAATTTATAATCCAAACAATTATCAGATTGTATGTATTTTGAGAAATTTTTTAATTGCATTTGAAATTAATTTTGTAAATACACATAATATATTATGTCAATTATAATAACATTTTAAATTTTTTTTTACGTTTCACTTTATTTCCTCTAGTTTGCAATGAAATACTAAATTATATAGAAATGACTCGATAAATATAAGTAGAATGTTTGAAATATTGCGTGTTTGGTCAATACATTTATTCTCGTAAATGAGACTAGACTAGTTCCATGAAATTAATGTAAAAATGAAATATATTCAATATAGAAATTTATGTTTGTTTTCACACAGACACACATATACATACATACATACATACATACATACATACATACATACATACATATATATATATATATATATATATATAATATAATATTTAAATTCAACCTAAAATTATTTAAACACAAATACATAAATATTTATAAGAATATAGTAATTAAATAAAAAAATTAAAGAATTTACTTAAAAATATTATAATAAAACAATTATAATAATTTACTGTTCAAAATTATTTCTTTTCTACCCAGTCAAAAAATATTAAGTAATTAATTTTCTATTTAATGCTAAAATATTAAAATTTTATTGATGAAATAAATTAATTTTAATTTATATAAAAATTAACATACGAGTATACTATGTATAATTAAAATATGTTTTACAATTTTAATATTAATCGTATTTTTTATTTTTATATACAACAAAGTTTATACTTATATAAAAAAATTTTGAAATAATGTAATTCTCGAAAAAGATATATATATATATATATATATATATATATTTATAAATAAGTTGAACAGCTTAGGCAATATTTGGAAGAATGATTAATATAAAGAAGAACAAATTACCATTGAACTTGAAACGGAAAACATAAAACCCATGTGTACTATCTGCGTCTACTTACAGATCAGAAACTGAGACACTGAACACAAAAATGAAACAAACACTTTTGACAATCCAATGAAGATTGAAAAAGTAATGTTAAGAATTTCTAAATATGAACAGAAGATATGTAAATGAATACAAAAACATACAAAAGTAATTGATATAATATAAAATGTAAAATTACTGAAATGAACATAGGTAGGGAATATAGTAAGAAGAAAAGACAGTAAGTGAACAAAAATTATTATGGAATGGAGATCAAGAGATAAAAAAAGATCAAGAAAAAAATCTCATCAAGGATGGAAAGATAAAATTCTAAAGCACAATGGGAACGAACGAGATTAGTAGCGAACAGGGAAAAGTGAAAATGTCTTGGGTAAATATTTAAGAATAGGCAATACTATTTGATGAGTTTTTTTCCAGTAAATGTCTTAATATAAGCTTTGATTATATATATATATATATATATATATATATATATATATATGTATGTGTGTGTGTGTGTATGTTTGTGTATATGTGTAATATTTATATATTTAGTTACCTCATGAAAAATAAGTATGAAGTGAAAACAATTAAAATAGTCGATTTCCTCTAGAGGAAGTTTCCATCGCAAACAAAACTTTTAATTATCATAAATAATTCACTTCTGTCAGTTTCTAAAGACTTTTACAGGAGTTGGTAATGGCGTTAAATTGCAAGATTGCTATTTATTTCGTTTTAATGTTTCTGTTAAATATTCATTATTATCTGTTGCTTTTTAACACTTTATCTTTTGAATTCGAGTGTAATAATAACAGATAATTTCGATTGAATTTTATTAAAAGATAAAATCATTGTTTTATTTTGGTAATATTATATTTAAAATTAAAACATTTAATAATATCATATAAGAATGGTTTATTGTTTTATAAATACATTGTGTGTTATACAATATGTGCTTATATTAAAATTTTAATATATACTCTATATTATTATATTGAGTTTATATTGATATTATATTATGTTATATACTCTTAATTATTGAAAAAAAAATTATTTAAAATTTTTTCCTTTATATATATATAATAAAAACATAAAAGAATTACTAAAATTTGAAAACAGCTTTGGCTTTAATATACATTTATTTAACCTTTTGAATCTTTAAATCAACGAAAAATTTAAAAAAGTTTAAATTAACTATATAATTTTATAAAATGTATAAATATAAATTTGGGTTTATTCTACGATTTTTTTTTTTTGAAATGTATAAAATTATCACTGAAATTTTCAGATTTTTTTAAATTTTCTATACTTATGTATAATGTTTAAAATATTGACAGTATTTTAATTTTTTTTCTATTAGATGTGTTAAGAATTCCACTACATTTCTTGTTTTCCAAACATTTTGAATTTTTTTTGTCTGATTTTTAATCTGATATTTATTTCAAATAAATAGCATATAATATTAAATTAGGTAAATAATATAGGCATATAAGAACAGTTATTTATTCAATAAAAATTGTTACTTAAAGATTATTGATCAGGTACGCTGTCTTGACCGAAAATTAATTATTAATTAATATTGTTTACATCAACTCTTAAACCAGTTTTTTCTTTTATAATAATTTTACTTATGTTGTGCAAATTTTCATCCATTTTTAGATTGACTTATATATAGGATCAGTAAGAGATTTCATTATTGTTTATTTTGAGTGAATAAAATATCCTTCTATCAGATGCAAAATTTTCTATAAAAATCTTGTAATAAATAAAAAAGTAAATGAAAGTTTTTCAGTTTTATTAAAAATATGTCAATCCTTTTATAATGTCAATATTAAGTAGTTTTTATCACTTTCTAAAACATAATTATTGTCGTTGTCTTTCCCGTATTGCCATACTAAACAGGTTTAAGCTTACATACATATGTTACTTATGCTTCACTTCATAGTTCTACATAAACTTTTGTAATAAGGGTACGTGTTTAGCAAGTGTAAACTTTCTTTACTTATAGCTACAATTCGTATGTTTAAATTATATGAAGTTTATTGAAAAAGTCTTTGTAGAATATTAGTGTTTTGAAGTTTACTTTTAAAAAATATTTTTTTTTAAATTCAAATTTATTTCTCTTTATCTACAAGAAAAGTAATTAAATATTAAAAGATATAAATAAGTATAATTAATTCATATTATATGTATATATATATATATATATATATATACATATATATGTATATACATATATATATATATATATATATATATATATATATATCAATGTTTTTATAACAATTTCGGAATACAAGATATGGGACACTTTATAAGACAACAACTTGAATTTATGTGATACTGTTGACGAGAAAATCCCGCTAAAATTAGACGACGGGAAAATTATAGTCTCAGGTGGAGATCAAAAAGAGAAGAGGGTTGAAAATTAGTAAAAAGAATGGACAGCGGTGTCTTAAAAGATGCATGGGTAGTCTCAAGAGACTGAAAGAAAGATAGGGTTTTAAATAAATTTTCGAGTGAAGGCATTATAAGTTTTAGACAAAGACATTATTGCTGTTTCGTTATGAAAATGTAATAGACATGAAAAGTTCGTAGATTGATATATGTTAATAATATGTGTCATGTTTATTTGTTATATTTGATTTAAATGAAATAAATTAATATTTATAATTGGATTTTTATCAATTGTAGATTTTATAAATACCCATCAGCTTACAGAACCAAAAATTATAAGTGAGTTAGTGTGATATAATTTAATACTCGAAATTTTGAAGTTTTAAAGTAGATATGTTTGTATAATCAAACTTTTGGAATTATGATTAAAAATTTAATTAAATTAATATCGTCAATTAGTTGATTTCAAAAGTTGAAATCAAATTTAATTGACGTAAAAATTTAATTATCTACTTCTGGTCTTGAATTTTCTTTTTAAAAACCATTTGAAATATTTTTTAGTATTTTTAAGTAATAATGAAACTGCTGTTTTATAATTATCTGTTTGTACATATATATATATATATATATATATATATATATATATATATATATATATAAGTATCGATATTTATAGAATAATATTTTGTAACTATTTAAAATTAAATAAATTTTTCTAAATAAATTTATGTTTCTACTGTTTCGGAGAGTGTATTCAATGTATAATAAAAGAGTATTTAATTTAAAATATACCGTTTCTTTTTTCTATTTGAATTCAAATTTGTTTCCTTGAACAGTATTTAATATTCATATATGAATATCCACAGAATACATTCTCGTTATGCTTTCAATACAATTTTAATCAAAATGTGCAAATAAAATCAAACAGAAAATTTCGAATGTATCTTTAGCGCTCTGATATAGAGTTGTATTTCATTAATGAATATATTAAATTATTCAGTGAGACCGTCAGTCAAGCAGTCACGATAGACAATCTACCTACGAAATTAGTATAATTGAAAACGTGCATAGAATACAAAATGCAAATTGACACATAATATATACAGTTCTTTTAAAAAAAGTAATGTTTTTACACATACTTATTTTCATTAGTATATCCAGTTCAAATTGAAAATTATTCAAAAGATTTGAGATCAAATATCTTTTTTTTCAAATCATGATGTATAATAGTAAGGTTTTTATTTAAAGACAATTTATTGAATTTGAGCTAATAGAATACAATGGAAATTGATGACCTTTTAGAAAAAAGTTCAGTAATTCATTAAATTATTTCAAGAATACAAATATTTGAATGTAATTTTTCATTATCGTGAGTGCTTATATATATATATATATATATATATATATATATATATATATAATATTAAACCTATTTTTTTCCTTGAATTCAAGTTCGATACTTTTAATAGAGCGTTTATTGTGTAGTTTGAGTAAATAAATAGTTATTACATTTATTGATTAATTTCTTCAAAATAATCATGTATCATAAAATTAGTTTCTAGTTTGTTAATCTAAAATTCGATTTGTGTTATTTGTTTTATTTTTTTTTTAATTTTTTAAAAATTAGAAAATATCAAATATCATTGAAATAATTATAATGTGTATGAAAGCAAAATAAACCAGAAAGATTGTAGTCATTGCTTTATAGAATTTATTAATTTAAAAAAAATATTTTAAACACGGTTTCGAAACTTAATTCATATATATATATAATGAGAAAGAAAAATAAAACTCTTTATTAAGTAACAATATATAATTATGGCCATTTTAACGTATTTATTTTGAACAACGTAAACAATTATATTTTAATATGAGTAACTTACTTCAGAAAGAAGAACTTGAATTTTCAAAAGTTTTGTAAAATTACAAACTTGAAAGTATAAATGTTAATGAATACTGTTTTACATATTGACATTGTTTATCTTGTTAACTTCAGTTACCATACCACTTCTCTTCAATTTAATTAATGTTTTAATATTGTTTCTTTATATTTGAAAATTGTATTAATTTTCTTCAAACAAATAATAAATACATAAAATTTAAAAATTAAAACTATATATATATATATATATATATATATATATGTGTGTGTGTGTGTGTGTGTGTGTGTGTGTATTAAAAATATTTAAATTTTATTTCGAATGATAAAAAATACAATTTATTAAAAATGACAAATAATAAAAAATAATTCTCAAAGTAATGATTAAAAAAAAATTAATATTCAAAATTAATTGTTAATATCGTTTTTTTAATTCTTAAACGGTTAATTATATATTATTTAATATTTTATTTTGTAAATTATTTTTCAATAAATATAATTCCAATTATTTTTCTATGCTTTTAACTTCAGAATTCGTTTGATGATATATTTCTCAAGAAATATGGTTTTCAGAACTTTCAAGAACATGTCTGTTGGTTACACTTTGTAATATCTGTGAACTATAACAAGCTTCAATAATTCTGTCTTGTATGCCTCAATTAGTAATTTCAGTGTTATACAATTAACTGATCTAACAAGAAGGAGCACAGATAAGTTAAATCAAGCGATGTTGTATCTTATTAGTTTGTTAGTCCTATTTGACCATTATGACGATTTATATATATATATATATAAATAGATAAATTCCAAATATAAAATAAGAAAATAGGTATCTTATAAAAAAGTTGAAAAATATGAAATTGATTTAAGATTTCATAACAGTGAGCAGAATTATTTTACATTCTTAAGACATTATACTTTATATTTAGTGAACTTTGGAAAAAATTTGCTCTGTATACTCTTGTTAAGACAGTCAATCGTTTAATTCGAATAAAAGCTACTTGAAATTATTATGGATATGAATACTAATTAGCTAAAAATATCTTCAATTTTTTTTATTTCAAAGCATTTTATTTTATAGCAACCGCGTGAAAGTAATGAAAGTTTTAAAAGTAACCAATTTTTTCTATCAATGTTACTATTATTTATATAATTGACCTTTATATTTATGTCTAAAATTTAAATAAATTTTTAATCACATTTAATGTTTGTTATTTTTTAAAAAATATGTTTAATTATGTAAGTAATATTATTTTAAAAGTATTCATGATTTGTTCAGAATCGTGAAAAATATTCGTTTCAATTAATGTTTTACGAAATTAACAGAAATATTTTTAAATTTCCATTAAGAATTATTTATTATATTTTTATTTATTTCAATATTGAGTACATATATTTAATTACATTTTAATATTTAATATCTAAATATTCTTTGAAAATAATATAACTTTAATTGATGAAAAACAATTCGGTTTTTCCTATACAAGTACACAGCTTGTTATAGTTTTTATTCTTTATAAAGAAATGAATCAAATACAAACATTAAAATTATAAAACTTTATATAGAGTGGTCTTCATTATTATAAAGATTAATTTAAATTGTTTAAAATTTGATAAAGTATTGTACATGTATAATAAATTCAAAATCTTTGAAATATATTTTTACGTTCAGTTAATTTCGCTTTTCATAATACATACATACATGCATATATATATATATATATATATATATATATATATATATATATATATATATATATATATATATATACACGCAAACAAAAAATATCTACGAAATTTGGTCAGTCTGAAAGACGTGATGATGAATGGTTGAACGAGAGAAAATAAAAAAATATTACCTTCTTCTTTCGAAATGTATCAATAAGCGCATCTAAGTCTGGTCTTTTGAGTGGAAACGTGATATGGATTCCCTTGTAACCGCGGTCAACGTTCTGCATTCCATCTTCTTCCACTTCATCTGATTCATCTTCATACTTCATATCGACAGTATCTAGAAAAAATAACGATTGAAAATGAGTTAGCCATAAGTATGTGTCAGTTCTGTTTGAAATACAACTATGGTTATTGGTCGTAATTCTCAAAGGTGTAACTCCAGTCTTTATTAATAGTTCTCAGATATTTTATATGGTATATTATATGAAATATATCGATGTTTTTTAAAAAATGAAAATATATATGTGCCTATGTGTCTGTCAATAATAATGTTACATATACTTTTGAAGAATAATATATATTTTTAATTTCGTTTTATGTAAATATTTTTTTTAAAAAATACATTTGATTTAATAAAATAAAATCATTGGTGAAAACAACGGTTTTTTTTTCTAATAAAAAATTGGTATTTAACATCACTTTAGAAAACTGTCAATAATTATTAGAAGTTTTGGAAACATTTTATAATGTGATTTATATTTAATAGAAAAAAGAATGACAAAAATCCGTGTAACAGAAAACTGTAGAGCAGAAAACCATGTTACGGAAAACCGTGTGTGTAGTAGAAGGCAATGATGCGGCTATTTCGATGCGAGTCAACCTAAGGTCAGCTTTTTCAATTTTGTTTCAAATGAACGAAATGTAAAAAAAGGGAAGACCGAAATTTATTTCAGATATTTTTCAATATCGCATTTAAATATATATGATTTGTATCAGTTAAAATATTTTCTATTTATTTAAATATTTTTATATTTTACTTTAATGCATTTTATAGTAAACAAAAAAAGTTAAGGTTATTATAAAATGAAGTCAAAGTATATTATATTTATAATAATAAAGTTACTTAAAATACTTAGTAAATAATATTATAAGTACACATGAGTCTGTTTTTATGCGGCAGATAAGTTCCGCAGAAAACCGCATTAAAAAAAATTTTACAAAAAAGACTTAACTTACATTGAAAAATTAGTGATACATTCCGTAATTTTCAAAAACCGCATAAAACCAAAGCTACAAAGTGAAATTACTCTAAAATTTCCATAAAAAAATCAGGAAATAAAGATTGTTTAAAAAAATATTTCAAATATCTGCAAAAAATTGATACAAAACAAAGCTTTTTATTTTATTTTTTAATTAACTATTTAATTTTATTCAAAGTAATATGTACATATGTGTAATTTATTTTAGAATTTTTCATACATATTTTAATTATCATCGCAGTAATATTTGCACTGTTTAGAATAAAAATAAGAAAATAAAAAAGAAATTGAATAGCTGCACTGCTTTTAAGACATGTAGGCCAAGCCTTTTTACAACAGGCATTTAAAGTGTGTTGTTTTATTTGAGTAATAGCAAATGCAACATGATTTATACAGTCAAAGATAGAATTTTTTTCCAAGTGTCAGTTACTGTTATAGACTCATTTTTTAGTTTATCCAATATAAATTGAAAAGTGCGTTTAACGTAATATTGTTTAAAAAAATTTGACAGCTTCTTCATCTGCCGATGCAATCGCGCCCGTAATCTTCACGATATACAGTGCATTCCTTTTTAAAAACCCGGTTAATCATCTTTTGCTAGCCGAAAATTCCTTATCAGTTTAAGAAGCGGAAGTAAATGGCTCTGATTCCTTCATTTGTTCATAAAACTGAAGAGCTTTTCGTTGAATTAATTAACCGTTTAAAGGAATTCTTAAAAAAATCGTATAAAAAGATACTAAGAAAAAATATGAATCGCATAACTTCGAAATCGCATTAAAATAATCGGCACAAAAACAGACCCAACTGTATATTCATTTTTTTTGAATAATATTAAATTTATTATTAAAATTTTAATAGATGAAATAGATTAAAAATGAATAGATTATTTTATGACAATATTTAAATGATACTAGGACTGACGTTTCTCTTTAATCTTTTATAACATTTGCAATAAAATTATTAAGTACAATCTTACTGAAATTAATTTCAATATAATATAATTTATAATACTTATAGTATTTACATAAAAAATCAAAATATAAGATTATTGATAAAAGAATAAATGAACATTATTTTCAAAATGTATAATAATTTTTTTAATAAATTTCTAAAATATAATAACCAAATCATATATTTAAGTATACATAAATAATATTTTATGTATTATAATACAAAAATATGTTAAAAACATTTTATGGTTGTAATATTATATAAATGTAAAAAGAATATAAAGTAACATTGATACCTTTTAATTCAACATTATTTTTCTGAATGTGTAATTTATATTAAAACAAGTTAATTATTATAAAGTTTATTTTATCTTTCTTTATTACTAATCATGAAACATTGATACGTATATCTTAGAAGAATACTTTTTTATGTTATTTTTATTAAAGCCTTATAAAATAGAATGACATAAACTGTTTTATGTATTATCAGCATAAAATGATATTATTAGATTTTATATATATATATATATATATATATATATATATATATATATAATCATAAAAAGGAAGTAAATAAAAAACGTAGACGATTTTTTTAATAAAATAAGACCAATTTTATAGCACAATTATGTGTGTTTGAAATGAACCACAAAAGTATCTTAGAACGTACATCAATTACGGAATCATAATAACAAAAAGAACTTCACCGAAATATTTAACAAGCTTGTATAACAAAAGCAAACAGAACAAATAAGACGTGAAACGAGGTGAATAACGACGACTGGTTAGTTTGGAGTTTTTGATACAAACGAAATATACGAGTGCAAAAGATACAACAATATATAAAGCGTCAGATGGTACTCGTTGAATACAACTTCTGATTGCTGTTTGCTTATTTCACTCTTACCTATAGACGACGATTTTGAAGTAGCACCCGATCCCAGTGTCTTCATTCCAGTATCTGGCATGTGAGTTAGAAGAGCGTTGAAGAAATTGTATAACTGTAACAAATGTAACAATTAATATAAAGTTTTGTTTTTCTTTTTTTAGTATGCATGGAAATATATCTATCATGATAGAATATAGGTTTTTATTATTATTTTTTAATAATTTCTAATACAATATAGATTAGATTAGATAAACTCGAATTAATTTTATAAAATGTTTATAAAATAAAATTTAAAATCTTACAAAAAATAATAATTTCTGCATAAATTTAAACTTTTTTTAATAATATTTTGTATATACTTTTTATATACTTCAAACAATATTTAATTAAGCAAAATATTAATTGTTATTAACTTTTTAATCTAATTCGTTTCTAACCACTAAAAAGTATAATTCTCTTCCAATTTCGGCACCTGATCTTTCATTATATTTACTAGGTACACTTTAGTGTCAATTTTTATAACATTTTGGAATCTTTATTAAAATTGTTTCTTCTAGTCAATTTTATATAATTATTTTTTTAGTAATTAGTAATAAGTTAGTATATTTTAATTTTATAATTGTATTTATTATGAATTTAACTTTTAATCATTAGAACCTTGAAATTTGAATTGCCAGCTAATAATAAATATTTTATTATATTATTTATTTTCAGTTTATTTATTGTATTTGTTTTTTTTTGATATTTTTTTATTCATGTTTTTGAAATATTCTTTATTAATTTTACAATTATATTTAGAATTATTGTTTAATTTTCTATTGATAATTTTATCGCTATTTTACATGTTATTGAAGATTTTATTTATTATTAATATTATAGATTATGCTTAAATTTTTTGTTCAATGTTTTTTTATGGTATACATCATTTGATAATATTTTTTTTACATTATGTCGTCCTTATTATATATATATATATATATATATATATATATATTCAAATGATAATTATTAAATGATTAAAAAAGTTTTAAATTTAATTTTTGTAACAATTGCGTTTTGCTGAAACATTGACTATTGACTAAACAAATATAATATTTTAAGAATTGTACAAGTTTGCTTATTTATAAATGTTGGTAAATGGGGTTGATTCATATTAAAAATTAATATCGGAAGCACGATTGTACTTTTTCTCAGAAATTATTTTAAATATTAGATGACAAACTTAACAAAGTTTTAAGGAAATAAACTTTTTATTCTGCAAAAATATTTTTTCTGTTTCGAGAAACTTTTTTACAGGATTCATAACTTCAATTTTTCGTAATCATTCCAAAATAGGATATATTACATTTTTTATTGTGATTATGTTGTCAAAATATTAAAAAGTTTACCTAAGGATAATTATAGTAGCTATTTTTTGCATTGTATGTATATATATGATTTTATATCTTGGAGATTATTTTTATGTTTTATATTTTAAACAAATAATTTAATATTAATAAATTCTGATGTACAAAAATAAATTTTATATTAACAGAAGGATCTACCCCTACTCACTTTGCTCGTCAACCTACGAATGTGGTTCTCTTTTAAAATGTAAATAAGTTATAAAAATAAAACATTTAAAAATCTGTGTTAATACTTCTGTGCAGACAATGTTTATTATATATATATATATATATATATATATATATATATATATATATATATATATATATATATATATATATATATATATATATATATATATATATATGATAAATAAATACAGTACTAATATAATTAAAATTTATTTAGTTCTAAAATCTGTCTGAAAAGTCTGCCCAAAAATCTATTTTTTCAATTTTTTGTTAATTTTAATATTTCATATAATTTCTACTTCGATAATTCTCGGAAAAATTAGGAAATAAAATTTTCACATCAATGTGGAGGTGGAGACAGAACACTATACTTTTTAAATAGAAAGATTTTTTATTTTATACATAGTAATGAAAAATAACATTATAAGGTTTTATCATTAATTAAATATAAAGAGTCTTTTAAAAAAAGAAAATATGGTAAAATAAATCCTTTTTTAAATAATATTTTTATTTACAAATTTTGAATGTTGTTTGCAAATAATGTCTTAAACGGTTTAAAAATTAAAATTTTATCTTGTTTCATATTTCAAATATCGATAGCACTAAAACTGATTTAAAATAGAATGATTCCCAGAACAATCGTTGACCTTTTCAGAACAATGGTTTGCTAAAACTTTCTCGTTGATCGAGTTAGTTGTAAAAAAGTTAGTGTCTTGAGATGAATAGAAGTAGGTACACGAATAATAAAACTCTCTTATGTATTAAATCATTGGTGGGAGCACTTCTTTTGTGAAGTATATTAAAATACATTTCTGTTATATTATAACATAATCAATTGGACTAGTTTTCAAAGTGAAATAAGAAATTGAAAACCAATATAAACAAATAATTAAAATGAATAATTTATGCTGTTTCACATATTTTAAAGTGAATAGAGTTGAATATATAACATGTCTGAATAAGTATTTTAGTTTCGAACTTTTTTTATCAATAAAATGAATATGATTAATGAATGCTAAGTTGAAATTTCTAAAAATCGATGTTATGTTATATTTAAAATATAATTTTGAATAATTGAAAAAAATCTTAGATGGTGATTAAATATTACCTTTACTGAAAAATCAAGTTTAGTAAGTTTTAATTATTCTATGTAAAACAATAAATATTTCAAGTGGATTGAAAATACAAATAGTAAATCAACATTTTCAATTTTATTCAAATTAACTAAACGTATTTTCTTAGAGCATTAAACTGTAAACGGATAATAAAATTTAAAATTTCTCACTAAACTCGTACGTACTTCCTTATACTATTAAGTATAAGAATATCACAGAAACACTAACCAACTTCTTATTGAATTATGTATCTTATATGGTGATAATTTTCTATGCGAATACTAAATTAGATTTACTGTAGAATATAATATTAGAAGTTCAGTAAATGGATTTTGCTTCTGAAGTCAACTAAAACAAGTTAAAATTTCTTGCACACATTTTATTATCCGTATATATAAGTCAGGTAACTTTATTTATTAATTAGTACTCTATTAGAAAATAAGTAAATTGATTATTTCATTTTTCAGTTAAAATGAATACTTGTTTATATATATATATATATATATATATATATTAATGTATGTATGTATAAAATATATAGGATTAGTTAACATTTTCAAAAAATATATAAACGGAAATATTTGAATATGTAATCGGAAAATTATTATAAAATTGTAATTGTGTCAATTTGGAAGAATTTTTTATATTATGAAATGAAACATTTCTCTGTTTGAGGAACGAAAATTTGATCACTGCATTTTCCTTCTTTTCACTAATAACGAACATTAGTTTTTAATGCTAAAATAATTCAATCAGTTCAAACAACATAGAAAAGTATGGAAAAATGCATATTAGGAATAACATATAAATACAATATGAGAAACGTTTGGATTAGAAAGAAAATCAAAGTTATAGACATTATAATAGAAATGAATTTTTTTAATACAAATAATCCGGCCATATAGGAAAAAATAAGATCAATGATGAACAGGACAAATTATTAATTTAGAATTAAAAGATATACAAAGATCCAAGGAAAGGCTTATGGACTGATATGTTAGACATAAGAAAATTCGACGAAGAAGAATGGAAGAGAAAGCCATTGGATCATTTTAAATGAAAAATTTTGGAAGAAATCATTATCCAGTAGTGGATAAAAGGTGGTTAATGATAACGATATATATGAAAATGTAAGATATTATCATATTTAACTTTTTAATTTATAGTTAATAAAAAGAAAAATTTTCGTCAATTAACTTGATTTTTAACTAAAACTTAGAGGAAGATAATTTCTTTGAAAATACGAATTAATTTTATGAATTTCTTTAAACTTTTAAAGCAAAATAAAAAACTCTTTCACATATAATATAAAAATATTGTACTTATGTTAATGTCATAAGTACAGTAACTATAAAATTTATAAATATAAACTTGTATTTTTTGTCAGCTTTACAAAAACGCGACTACATATTTAATATGTATTGTAAATAAATCATGTACTTATTTTTCTTTTCGTTCGATATAGACATTAAGGTCAAAGTCCCGTAAATGACTAGAAGAAATTTGACAGAGTTGTTATAGTAAATAATATAATGTTACGCTAACTATTTATTCTTTTATCACTTTGGCAAATGATATTTTAAAAACTTTGCCAAATCTATAAGAGTGTTTCCTCGAACATTAAAACCCACGCAAATGGGTCACAGAGAATATACTTCAATTAACTGGAAAACTTCCAAATTTTTACATACATTTATAGATCATTAAAATGGTTCTATATTGTAATATAAACAATAATTATATATATATATATATATATGGATATTGATAATGATATATATTAAATTTGTAGAATTAGAAAAATTTAATCTTACAAATTGTTTACTGAATACTGTTTGTCCAGAATATTGAGTATAAAAGTTATTATACATTTTTTTGTACTATTAGTCAATTTAATTTTTTGAGAAATGAATATAATTTCACTATAAACGAATATTAATAAATTCACTAAAGTTATGAACATATTTTATGAATAATAATATTAATCAAAAGATATAAGAACTTAATCTTATATTTTATTGAAATAGAATTGAACAAAAAAAAATTCAAAAATAATAATAAATTGGAAAAAATTATATTGAATAACTGGAATTCAATTCTTTTGGAAACAGTAAATTAATTACTTCAGGAGCATGTAAAATTATTTAGAATATGTTTGAGAAGAGAATAATATATTTCATAGTGTTTTATTGTCTAGATATAAATACTTTTTTACAAAAAATTAGAAATGAAAATTAAGAATCAACGATATAAAATTATTTGAAGTGAAAAAATAATTGCTTTCTTAGAATTAAATATGAATCTCAATTTAAAAGTTAAATTTTATATAAAGTTAGGGGATTATATGCTCTATGGGATGAATTCGAAATTGTATATTTTGAGTTATTATAGCAAGATAAAATTGTCAATGCAGTATTTATTTGCTATCAATTAGAAACGTTAAATTGGAAACAAAACTAAGAAAAGACAAATATAACAAAAAAACAAACAACTTAAATGATTAAAAAGGTGAAATTTTCATATAAATATTTCATGAAATTATTATAACATAAAAATTATCTGAAAAATATTAAGTTGTTTTACTACTAAGATTTAATATATTTTCTAAAAGAATAACTATAATTTAACCAAGGTATAAATTACCTCACAATTTTTTTAATAAAAGATGTTTAAAAATTATAAAAATTAAGAAAATCGTTAACAAATTACAATGTGAATGATTAATTAAATAAATTAATAATACAAATAGTTAGGAAATTAAAATATTAAAAGAATATAAAAATGAAAAAATAATTGTTCCATTTTCTAATAATATGGAGTTTTTAGTTTAATATTAAAAATTTAATTCAATTCGGATTATATATTGATTTATTTTCTGTATCCCTATTAAAGTATTCTGTATTATAATATACTGCAAATCCACATTTCACATAAATATTAGACTTAATATATATATAAAGAAAATAGAATTTTTGATAGAAAAATATTTTAAATTTAATAGATTAATATTGTTAATATAAGGATTTTATAATTATTATTCAAAAAAGCTGAGAAAATTTTATTTTTTAAATATTATTTCACGTATCCATATTTAATGATCTTTTAATATAAACGATTCAATTTTACTTCTTTAAATTTTTGATCAAAGTAAGTGTTTTCGTTTTAATATTCCAGGAGGAAATTAACTTTCATTTTGAATTCTAATGGATATACTATCTGACGATGAATTATAAAATATAAATCCATTTTCAATAATTTAATATGCAATTTTTTATCTTAAACTTTAGTTATAAAATAATATAAATATAATTTTGTTTATTTTATTTATAATAAAAAAATTCTTTGATTGAAATTGTTTAATTATTATTAATATATTGATTTTAAATATTTATTGGCAATCAAAAATTATTGGGAAATGTTATAAACGGACTTTATACAGATTATTATTTGAAATATTAACTTCATTTAAAGCATCATATTTGAGTAGAAAACTAAATATACTGAATTATAAATATGTGTTTGAATTCAATTATTACTTGTTAATCTTTCAAGAAATGTTTCATATTGCAAATATATAATATAGTTATATATATATACATACGCAGTCCTTTCATATCTTAAACAATATTTCATTGAAACAAAAGGTCTCAGATTGTATTGTTTAGTTCCCTGTAGTTTAGTTATTTATTGCAGAAATGCAACGGATTAAATACAACGTTATGGTCTTTGAATATAAAGATAAGCAGGAAATGTAACTGACAGCAGAATGAATAAATATCCTTAGTAATAAACGTGTTTGTTAACAAAGATTATTAAGGAGTTTAAAATTATTGAACATTATTATGTACGTTATAAATATAATATATATTAGAATTCTACAATCACTTTTATTTGCAATTAAAATATTAAAATATTTTAGTAATAACAAAATATATACAAAACACCAAACAAATTTCTGATTCAATATAAATATGATTGTTGAATAATATAAAATAAATTATTTAGAAATAATAATGTGCTAGAAAATCATATGCCGTTCTTATTTATTTGTTATATTCGTTATAATCATAAGAAAAATGTTATATATATATATATATATATATATATATATATATATATATATATACACCCACGTAATATTCATCTATAAAAATTTATATTCATCCATACAAGTTTACATGAAAAAGAGTTCATACCACTAAAACGAACATACAAGTTATGAGTTAAATAAAGTTTCTGTTGGCCACCTACCGTTTGTACGTTTTCACTATTCGAGAAGTGATGTAAACTTTTCTATAACAACTTTGGGTACACTCATACTACGCTTATTCAAAACTTCACTTAAACATGAATATCTGCAAATATATATATATATATATATATGTATATATATATATATATATATATATATATATACATATAATATATAAATATACATATATAAATACATATATATATATATATATATATATATATATATGCATAAAAAAACGAATATGTGATAATGTGTGTGTTCATATATGTGGATATTTATTACCGTCATATATTTTGAATAAGATAGATTACTTGTTCAATGAATGCGGCTTAAGATGTCAAATTTTTTGAATTTTTATAAAAGTTTCATAAATTTGAATCTACTTGAAAATTATTCAACTATTTTGCATTGATATATTTCATTTCAATTTCTATTTGAATATCAAAAATACCTATTTTATCGGATTTCAAATTAAAACAAGGTTAAAAAGAACAAAACAAAAGAATTATGTGAAATTATTGGGTTAACAGTAGTTTCAAAATAATTTTAAAAGATACAGTAATTGAATATAGTACAAATATATTACAATAGAAAAGTACTTGAGATTTCTGCAAAATTAGTATTTTTTATTTAATGTCATATTGTATCATTTTATATGGACCTAAAAATCTAAATACAACCTTATTGTATTGATTTTTGAAAAGAAACATTTTTAAATAATTTTTTACGAATACAAAAACATAAATGGATCAACATAGACACTTTACATATATATATATATATATATATATATATATATATATATATATATATATATCAGTAATTCGTACGGAAATATTTCATATTTAATACTCTGTAACGTTTACATTTTGAAAAATGATGTATTCAAAATTTCAGACAGATGAAGTTTTTAACACAAACATGCATTTGTAGATTTTATTTTGTCAGTTTATTTTTTAGAAAATTCATAGGTTAGTACTGTAGAGAAAAAATATATTTATTTGTTATTTTTTCAGTCTTATTATCCTCAGTTATATATAAAATTTTTCATGTTGATTTACAAATAAATATTTGTAATTTTATATAAAAATATATTTTACAGATATGATATTAGCAATGAAAATGATATATATTAGAATATCTTATTGTTTTCTCTTAATTATAAATTTGTATCTTTCGTTTTTTAATCGATTACTTAGAAAAATATCCGAATATGCACATGTACAAAACAGAATGAGTACTAGTAAACATTTAAAAAAACATATTAGTTAAGATAAATTAATTATATTAAGTAGTCTATAATATAAATTAGTGGAAATTAATTATAGAATTAAAAGTATGATTTACCCTCAATATAATATAAAATATAAGTTAAAAGATTAATAAGTAAAATTTAAGAATATAAATCTCTCTCTCTGTGTATATATATATATATATATATATATATATATATATATATATATATATATATATATATATATGAATACATACATACATATATGTGTTTGTGTGTGTGGAGGTGTCTCGGATGATGTTTAACAAGAACCATTAACATTTAAAGAGGTTTCACCCAGTTATGTATTGCTATAAACTTTAATAATGATGTTATTGTTGATAATAGTGATCATATAGATAGGTGTTTTTTTAACGTAATATATCTTTAAATTGAATCCCTATTGAAAGTTCTACCTAACCTAAAAAAACAATTTATACATATTTATATATATATATATATATATATATATATATATATATATATATATGTAATTAAAATTATAAATAAAAATATATCAACTCATTGCTGGACAAAAGCGTTAAATGTTATTGTCTCTTTTTTAAATATTTTTTTCAAGATTTTTCCATTATTTTCTCTCTGCGACTAATCTCATCTAACCATCACCTCTACTTTACTTCACAATTTTATTTCCCCGTCTTTGATAAAATCTGTTCTCTAGTATCTTTTATATTTTGGTCGCGATGATTATATATACTCATGTATATATATATATATATATATATATATATATATATATTCGTTGGTTATTTTCAAGATTATTGTACTTATCTATTTCTTTTAAGATTACTCGGCCTGTCGAAATCGTTTAATTTTACGAATTAAATATCGAGGTTTTCGATATTGATCCTATATATAATCATCTACATCTTTATTTATTCTTCTAGGAGTATCGTAGTCTTCTATTGCTATTAATATTTTAAATAGTATTCATTTTTTATTAATCTGCATTATACAAACTCACTATATTATTTACGTCAAATACGTTTTATATTAAAATTAATTTTATATTATTTTCTTAGAAAAGGTACAATATTTTACCGTAATTAATTTCAATTCTCATGCAGTAAAAAAATACAAATATATTGTATTTCTTTATTATTCAATCTTTGAAAAATATTATAGAGATGTAATGTAAATGTAAAAATGGTTCAAAATTAAACAATTAGAATAAATTATCAATTCAAAAATATTTTTTAATATTTAAAATTTTAAATACAAACACATATTTATTCAAGTTATACAATTCCGTTTATTTACTAATATTATTATTTTATTTATTAGAAAAATGTATTGAAATTTGTTTAAAAAACAATAATTAAGATATTTAATTTAATATCTATAATTTATATATGAATGTAAATCAGTGTTTATAAATATTCACATATAAAACTAAAATAAATAAATCTGATATGAAGTTTCATTCCCTTATATATGTCTCAAGTTACCGATGAAAAGAAAACTTCTCACATATCCGTCGATGTATACTTTAAACCACATTTCAACCCTAAACTCGAATCTACAATTCAAAAGGACTGTACTGTATATTTTTCCCACTTTAGAGAACAATATTTTCGTCTTATATAAATGGATATATACATGTTTGTATTTTCATCTCGTATCGTTTTTTCAGTCGTTTACAAAACCTACGTAGCGTCTAGCTTGTGTAGGTATCATATTTTTCCTGTGGTACACTACATTTTTCCAAGTAACGCGTATTGGAGCAAACAGTAACACGCATATACACGAAGACACTCGAAAAAACGATATCTAAACGAACATCAAGCTGACTTGTACGGGTTTAATGTGACCGCATAAGACGTTTTCTTTGAAAATGTCTCTGACGTAACGAATGTTGTCTTTACGTGTACACATTTAAAGTATCAGATATAGTTTTTTTTTCTGCATTATTTTTTTTAACGTTAAAGTCATTGGAATTTTGTGAAGTAAATGACTTTTTTATTATAATAATTTGAGTGTTTTTTAAACATTTTTGTATCAATTTTTTTTAATACTATAATTAAAAATAAAAAATTAGAAATATATTCTTTATATATATATATATATATATATATATATATATATATATATATATATACTGTTTTAAATACCTAAATAAAATACTATTAATATATTTAAAAATATTTGTTTGTATGGATGATGTTTAATTTAAAATTATAATTTATTTAAAATGAAATAAATGTGATCTTTTATATTGATTGTATACGTTTCCCAAGTAAAAAGAATTATTTTACAATAATTTGCTTTGAGAAAATTAATTAAATTTAAAATTATAATTAATTTAAACAAACTCTTTTAAGACAGATAAGTTTTTAAAGTTCACTCTAATTTAATTTGAAAATTGTAAAATGTTTTTGGTTGCTAAGCAAGATATTTTTTAAGTTTTATAGTTTATTATATTTATAAGTTTTTTAGTAAAATCTGTAAAAACAATTTAAATCTATAGACAAGAAAAAAATTACATTTTGAAATTTTTATACAAATGTTCAGTCTGTTTATTTCTGTCTGTGAAATATTTTACAGATACGCTTAAAATGAAATTCCACTGAATATATTTTATTTATAACATTCTATATTTATTTTGCAAAGTTTTGTGTAAATAATAATATGAAATTATTTCGAATATTTTAATGAGAGAAATATTAAATTTCTTTACATTGTAAAATTTAATTTATATTGTATTTAAACATTGAACATAAATATATATTTTATTGAAATAAATTTAGTACTCTTTCTTACTTTCTCTCTCTATATTATTTTAAAAATAAGTAAAATAAATTATTTCTTACCAAGATAATAATCAAATAATAATTTTATTGGCTTGTTCTCAGAGATTTAAAAAATATAATTATAAAGTTTTCATTAAATATATATATATATATATATATATATATATATATATATATAATTATAATTCTCAATCAATGTATAACATTTATTTTTTAGATATTTAAATTATAGATATTACAGTCCATATTAAAGATACTATATTAGAGGTATATAAAAAAATAAAGATTCTTTGACAAATTTTTTTAATAAATTCAAGCACGTTTGAAACATAGTTAATCAAAATATTTTCCTTCGTTTTCTACGACTTGTGTCATATTTCTGGTAAAAATTAGATTTCGTATTGAAAAAAGGATCTGGTTTTAATGCAATGACATTTTCTATCCTTTTTCATATTTTTCCGGAATTTTTGGAAATGTGTATTCTCTAAACCATGTTTCACCGATCTGAATAAAAAATATTCAGAAGATGAAGTGCTTTAAAAGTTTATCAAATGTGGAAAGAATTCTTATTTTTAGAATTTTATAGCACTTTTTTAGTTAAACAAAAAATAAAAAGTGGTGAATATGTTTTTCAATACGTTTTATAACAATGATATTTTATTCATTTTTTTATCGCACAAAAACAACGTTAATGTCAACAATAATGACATGATATTTTGTATTTCTTAAACAGAATATCAAATATTAAAGAAACAAAACGTTTATTGAAAGAAATAAAATTTTAATATGCATTATTGGCATCTGTTAGTGACTTTATTTTGAATACATATCTCTAATATATATTCGTATTTTTTAAAATATTTGAATAAACTTCGTATAATAAATTTTATTTAATTATAAGATATTGACACAATATATTTGTATACATGCATATATATATATATATATATATATATATATATATATATATATATATATATACATATATTTAAGGCTTAAAAAGTAGTTAGAAAATAAATAAATACATAAAAAATGTATTCTTTCAAGTTTAAGGTTGAATCTTTAGATGATTGATTATTTATGTTTTAACTTAAAAGAGTTAAATAATTAATTTCACTTAAACGTGTCAATTCTATTAACGATGAATAAATATTTGAAGGTAGAATGAAAATTTTGGCCTTATTCTATTAGTGGAAAACTATTTATACTAGTGTATCGAGAAGGTGTCTATGAACGTGCTAATACCACATGGTATGTGGTTTACCATTCGATCTAGAGTTGTTTGACGAAGACGCTCGATGACACTCGAGGTTTAAGCAAATGTTCAAAGACGTAAGATACTAGTGTCTGGGGGACCAGAGAAAATTGATGTTTGTGTAACAAAAGCGTATAGCGATGCCGGTATACAAATGAACGCTACCGTGTAATGATCTGTTTAGTATTTTGGTACATCGAACGGATGAATGGATGGATGTCATGACAGACGTGAAAATTCAGAACGTTTCACTTTTATTTCTAACACTGACATTGAAAACAAATGTTTAACTAATGGAACAGAGTCAAAAATAATTAACACAATATGAAAATTCTACAACAGAGTACATTTATATAACATGCTTTGAGAAGAATGGAATTGAATTTCGTCTTCAATAAATAAACAAGATGTATAATTATAAACATGGAATTTGTACATCATTAATCAAAAGTGGTTATAAACATAACTTTTCATAGTACATACATTATATATATATATATATATATATATATATATATATATATAAATGTGTAAATTTAAAAAATTAAAAAAAAATAATATAGTAAAGTTTTATATCTTTATAAAGTATATTAAAATCAATTTTATATATTTTTTTTAAAAAATTGTTAATATATTGTAACAAATTCATTTCAAACATAAATTAATCATTCATTCAACACCAAAAAATGTTATAAAAGTCTCTCATAGGCAAACGGTCTATTATAAAATTAGATTTTATAATGCAGCACTCTAATAATGACTGTATTGCTTTTGAAATACTTATCAGCGAATACAGAGAGTAATAAATTATTATTGAATATATAAAATTTTGTAGTATTAAATGATTGATTTATTTTTGTTATACTAATAATAATAATATATATATATATATATATATATATATATATATATATATATATATATATATAATGTGAATGTTTTTAAAATAAGGATTAATTAAATAAATTTGAATTAAAAATTATTATTATTGAAAGGGTTAATTTTTTAATTGTATCTTAATATATTTATAATAAATGAAAAGTATTTTATAAAACTAGAAAATTTGTTTAATGCTTTTTTGTTAACTGAAATAATGTAATTTTATAAATAATTAAAAACTATTTTTAATGTTATAATGTGGTTTTTTAGGTCGGATAGAACTTTTAATAGGGATTTAATCTAAATTTCTACCACGCTTAAAAACAGTCTATATATTTGTAATAAGAAATACGTATAACTTAATAAAATTATTTTATTTTAAACGCACTGAAATTATTTTTTAATAAAATAAAATATCAAAACAATTTACAATATTTAACAAAAATAGAAAAATTAATATAATTTTTAAAATATATATGCGAATTTTTGTATTGTAACTTAGTTTTTAAAATATGTAAATATGTAACGATTTCTTGAATCAATTTGTTTTTTGGTTGAATATTTAAATCTATTTAAGATTATTTATTTTATTTCGTACTGTTGTATATATATATATATATATATATATATATATATATATATATATATACAGTATAGAAGGTAACAAATAAGTATAAAAAACATAAATTTCAAACAATTTCTTAAATTTAATTTGATATTTCTTTGTAAGAAATTTTCTGTGACTTATTCTTCTAATTATTCGTTATTTAATATTTAATCAACATAAGTAGAAATGCTTATACTATAAAAGATTCTAATAATTTACTGAAAAATAAGATTAAGGTTTGATAGTTTGTTGTGTTTATTCGTTCGTATTTACGGTCATTTAACGTCATTGACACTAACCGAACCATATCTTTACAGACGAATGACTAATTTAACAAGCAGTCTATGTCAGCCAACATGTTTTGTAATTTGGTCACATGCAGTGCAGTTTTACACACTTCAATAAATATGTAGATCTACGTTAAGCTTATTCATGAAACGTATTTAAAACACAAATGTGCTGTTTAATCAATTTTTTGTATTATTAAAAAGCATTGGACGATTAATAAACAATTTTTTGTTGTATCCAGCTTTAAATGATGTTTAAAATACTTTTTTGTCGAATACAATTAAATTTTCTATCGCCCATGGTTATTAATTGTTTGAAATGAACAATAATTTTAAATCTAAAAAGGAAAAAAATAACAGATAATTATCAAAAAAAGTAATTTTTCTGTTAATTAAATTAAGAATATTAGTTATAATAAAACTAAAAGAAGTAGAGATTATGTTTCTAAATAGTATACTAAAAATGGTTTTTTTCTATGAAGTACAAAAAAGCTGTTCATTTGGCACAATATTTGTTGAACAATATAATTGGTATTTTTGAAAATTTTAATTAATTCGTAAACTTAATTTTCCTTATAACTTAACTATTTTTAATTCGTTAATCTGATATAAATAATTACTGTTGGATATTGTGATTTGTATATTCATTTCATAGTTTTCAAATTTGTTTAATTTTTTTATATAAATGTAAATAAAATATGTGCTTTTTTAGTCATATAATCTTTAAAAGAAAAATATTTCATTAAAACATAACATTAGTATTTTTCTTTTAAAAAATAATATATATATATATATATATATATATATATATATATCATCCTTCTTCTATTCATTATTGGTTGAAGACCTCTTTTAGAAAATTACATTTCGACCAATTTAATGCCTTTCTTTTTCACTCAATAGAATTCATTTACCCATGGTCTCTTTCTGTGCCTTTTTTATATATTTAAATTTCTAATCAATAATTTATATTGTCCATCAGTGGTGTTCTTTTCTTGTTGTATTGACTGATGATTATATATATATATATATATATATATATATATATATATATATATATATATATATATATAATCGATCCATAAAAACCATCCATTCTAAAGTATTTAATCGAAATCTTAATGTATACAACAAAATGAATTAAGAAGTTATTGATTAATGAAGTTACATTCAAAATACATTTATACTGCTTAATGTTTCCGTCAAACTGAACCTATATAAACAATACACTGTTTATAGATTTACCATAATATTTACTTAATGTTTACATTTACATAGTAGCATCAACAATTGTAGACCTCACTTCCGATAGGCTTTGGTGTCAAATAGATTACTGGCAATAAATGTCATTTATCTAAGTCACACTGCAACCAATTCTTGTTAACAAAAGCAATCAAATCTACATTTAAACCTAAAGATATTAGGAGCCATTGAAAGTAAAATCTAGAATTAGAATAATTAACGCGAATGTCACATTTGCAATTAAAAATAGGTTGACATAACTAAAGTGCTTTTGAAACACAAATAATTCCCTTTTCTGACCGGACGCTTTTGTTGTTAAGTTAATGTAGATTGCGCGGTGTCGTATATTTACTAACTTACCTGATCGGAATATTAAATAAACGAAGTTTATATTTAAATGATTAACTTAAGCCGTTTGTTTTGTGATGCAAATTTCTCTTCTTCATAACATACTTTTATCTTTGTATTGCAAGTAGGTCGGAATTACCGTTGAGTTTGAACAATTTTCAGAACTACTAAACAATTTTACATATATATATATATATATATATATATATATATATATATATGTATGTATGTGTGTTATGTAAATTTATATGTATTTGCATAGAAAACTTTGAATTTGAAATTTGCATTCCAAATAGTGTAAAAATATAAAAATACGTCTGTAAAAATGTTATATTTTTATTACATTTATTGTATAATAAATTTAATGAAATTAAATTATATATCCTTGATATAATTTTTCAAACAAATATAAAAAATCAAACAGAGAAAATTAGATTCAAAAAATATTTTATAACAAAATTAATTATTAAATAAAGTCTATATTTATAAAATAATTACGTATAAAAATCTAATTTTTATTATTTTAAAAATAAATTTTATAATCAAATCCAATGTAAAAATTATATCAAAAAATAAATATTTAGAATAAACATCAATTAATATATTTGCAATGAGATCAAATTTATTATTAATTTATGTTTATTTGATTAGTAATTGATAATTTGTATAAATTAGAGAAATATTGTATATTTTTATTTTTACTTACTATAATTATTTTATTTTTATATTCAAATTCATATATCTCCAACAGGTTTATTAATATATATATATATATATATATATATATATATATTTATTGAATGCATATGCATATTTTATGAATGCATTTTAAACAATCTATTAATTTACAATTCCTAATCAAATGATATTTTGATACATACAAATTGAATAAAATTATATTTAATAACATATAACTGTCAATAAATATTTATTAAAATAACAATTAAAAAAAATCTTGTCATTAAAATAAAAATAAAAAAAAAATCAATCTTGTTACTGAAATATAAACTTCTAGTTATATTTTCCAAGAAAATTTTGTTTTGTCCTAGCTACCGCGGTCGGTCAATATGACCGGTGGGAAAATATAGAGTAAAATGTTTTAAAGACAACAATAGCATTGATTACAGTCTCAAGTAGTGCACTTCTAAAGAGTTTCTTATGCAATTTTTTTACAATTGTTTATTCAAAGGTATATCAATATTGGATATAAATAAATAAACGGAAGTCCCAAACCTGGTAGGTTACCAGTGCATAATATTTTTAATATGTCAGGATATGCTAAACGACATATAATAAAGGACAAATAAGACGGCATTTACTCTTACCGTTGATCAGCGTATAATGCATCATATTATAAAATGTACAGATTTAGGTGTTGGGGACTATAAATGCAACAAAACTAGACGCATTTGGTGTAGATGTGGCAGACCAGATGGCAAAAATACAGCGTGAAGTCGAAAAGTTGTATATATTAACATTTTGGACCTCATTTTGTATAACAACGGGTGAAAACATTTCGAGGCAGGAATTTTTGTTCCAAAGAACTCGGCGATGCATACAAAAAAATCTCAAGAAAAAGCTTTTACCAATTTGTCCGTACGAAAACTTGTCAAATACAATTTTGTAAAGGTTATAATAAAACAACAAAAATTTTGTGTATAAAAAATTAGTTCTATTTGTTTTTTTATAAAGAATTTTAAAAATTATATAAAAATAAATTTGGACGAAACTTGATGAAAATTCTTTATTTTATATACATTAGGAACAAATCAACAATTATCTGCATTGAATAAGAAAATCGATAACTTTTTAATTACCGGTCAATTTGACCGCGCGCGGTAGGAATAGGTATACAAAATTGTCGGTAGGTTTAGTGTTAAAATAAAAATAAAAAAAATCAATTTTGTTACTGAAATATAAAAAGTATAGTTTTCAATTAAAAAGCTTTTTCAAATAATTTTTATGATTACGAAAAAGGTAATAATTAGTATAATATTTTTAATACACATATTATTATATAAGAAAATAATATCTAAATTTATCATTGACACTCGGCTAAACTGAATGAAATTACTAAATTGTTTTAACATTCAAAATCCATTAATCACTTTGTTTATTTTGATTTATGTAAAACTTTCAATGGTCTTTACTAATTCTTTAATTATGTTATTAAATAAGAGATAGTCACTTTTGGTAAAAATATATTCTCTTGTTTTAAACACATGTTAATTCTAAACTTTGCTATTTTCTTCATGAATTTTATCTGATATACTGGAATTTATGTAAATTTTCTATTCTACTTTTTAATGGAAGAAACGGTAGTAATTTGAGAGAATTGAAGATATTTCAACTTCTCTTTCTCTCTCTCTCTCTCTCTCTCTCTATATATATATATATATATATATATATATATATATATATATATATATATATATATATATATATATATATAGTGGCTATTAAAAATGCTATTAATTCTTTAATATATTGTTATTTAAGAAATATACAAATTCATTGTTATCTTTACAAAATAGTTACAATTTTCTTTTATATACCAAAATATGCGGAGTTCTTATTGTTGAAACTAAAAATTATTTCTAAATCTTTTTTAAACTGTTTTCTTCTTCTCAATATCCTAATAAGTTATATTTGTAACAATTTATGTATTTTTTGACCAAAAATTGTTTCTACTTTCTTTTAATTAACACATTGTATGTAATACTTTACAAATAAATATTTATCCGCTATTTAAATTTTCTGAACACCTATTTTTTAAAAAAATCGATTGTTGAATTTTTATGTTAAAATAAAATGGTAGTATTTATTATTATTTTTATTTTAATACTTAACTTTTTCCTTTCAAGTTCAAAATTTATGTTTAATTTTTATAGTTACTGTCACATAATTTAATACTAAACAAGTAAACACTTGTATACATATATTATTATAATTTTTATACAGTTTTATACAAATTTTTGTAATAAAAATAAGTAAATAAGATATATGGGTATGTGTTTGAATATATACTTGTGTCTATTATATAATTTTTTAATATTTTATAAAAAATATATTACTTTGTAAACACAGCAATTAAACATTTACGTTAACGTTTAACAAATATGTCTGATGATTTTAAATTCAATTACAATTATGTCGAAGAACAAATAAAATTATATAAATATTGTTAAAAATGTATTATTATGAACCAAAAATGATGTTCGCTATGCTAAAATGAAAATTAAATATTTATTTTTAATATAATATTGTAACTCTACACCAACATTTATCTCAGAGAAATTGAAATTCGTATCCGTATTCAATAAATATATTCAAATGGAATACTGACAGAATATTTGTATTTTCTTTTAATAAACAGCATATTTTATCAATATTAATTTAGTTTTTTTTTTAATATGTTAAATATTACAAATAATTTCAATAGATCCTATCTAAATATTTATTACAATAACTTTCATTGTATTTTTAATGTTATTGATATGTTTTGATATAATATTTAATATATATATATATATATATATATATATATATATATATATATATATATATATATATATATACATAAAAAACAGAGAACTAGTTTTTATAGAAAAGTCGAAAAAGAATATAATTTTACTTTATTGTTTCTTTCTTACTAAACATGCTTCGACAAGCCGAACAACAATCTTTTTCATATTTCCTGAAATATGTTCCATTTCAGTTTTTCTCTTATTTCCTTTGTTTCCGTTCCACATAAAAAGGAAATAGCAACGGTTGCTGTGGTAGTTAGATTAAAAATTCATTTCATACCTAACCAAGTTGAAGAGTTTAAAAATTGTTTTAAGGTATGAACATTTTTTTTGTTTCACTCGAATTTGAAATAAATCAGTTTAGCTTAATGCCCATTTTTTTATCGTTCAACAAAATTCAAAATATATATTCTAGTTATAGATTATATAGACAATTCATATAGAAAAGCATATTACTAAATATTAACTCTGACTAGTATAACTGACTAATAGAACTAAGAATGGTATTTCTAGAAGACCAGAAAATATTAATAATCTTTTTACATAAGAACAAAAAAATAGATCAGAAGATAAATAACAGCGTAGGAATTGTTATTTAAATATGGGTAGGAAAATTATATTATTAGAATGTAAAAAATAAAATTAGTAAGTGTATATAAATTTCAAGAATATTTCAGCTGTATTATTTATTTCTTCATTTTGCCATTTTTATAATTTTTCGTTAAACATAATTTTAATTCATTTTCTACTTCAAAACTATAATATTTTCATCATACAATTTTTTTTAATAAATTTACGTATTATATTATAGAATTCTATCTTTTCAATGGTATTTATTTAAAAGAAAAAATCAATTTTTAACTCGATTTTATGTTTTTATATATGAATTTTTGATTATAGTATTTTAACTTTCACAAATGTTTAAACTTGCGAAATAATTTCATATTATAATCTTTATTCATATATATATATATAACATTATTGATTCTGAAAATACTATTTGCACATACATGTATATATAAACACATGTTATTTGCAAAATTCAATATATTTTAAAATCACTAATTCAATAAACACAAATACATGTTCTGATCTGATAAAAATAAATTTCAATTGTCGAATGTTACATTGTATTTCGGAAAATCGTAAATTGTATTTGAAAATGTATTTTCATCGTTCGCGGATAAGAATTTTATAAATACCTATTCAATAAACTTGAATAAAATTTCCTGACACATTCTACTATAACAAATATCATGATCGTTTGACAGCTATTTGCTCAACAGAAGTGTTTTTTATACGATTGACATAATGACATTTACTACGTTGATTTTCATGTTTTATCAATTACATATAAAAATATATTTTTATATCAAATATATAAAAAAATAACTCCTTTATTTATGTTATATTGGCTTTCACTCAAATCGTATAATTAAAGTATGTATAATTTTAATGAATGTGTATATTATTACAGATATATATATATATATATATATATATATATATATATATATATATATATATATAATTACATATATGAAAATAAAAAATTGTTATTTAATTAATATGATTAGCTTTATTCTTTATTTATATTATTATTTAAAATACTTTTAGAATTATCTTTTATTATAAAATATAATCAAAATAACAAATAGCTATTAAGTAATCTAAAATGAATTATTATACAACATTTAAACAGATTGAATCAATTTTACCTTATAAATTGATTACGATTTTTTGTGTATATATTTTCTTATTTTGTGTACAAATATAAACATATGTGTAATTAATGTGTTCTTAATTGATTTATAAATTTTCATAATTATTAATTTATGATTAATTTTTAAAATAAGTAATAGGATATATAAATTGAATTATTTTATTTTTGAACATTATATTATATACTTAAAAAAATTTTGTAATATTTTTTTCAATTTAAATAAATGATTCATTAAGTTTCTTCTCACAATTAATATTTAAAAGTTATTTAATGCCTAAATATATAATAATATACATTTTAATATTTTTGGTTTAAAAAAATTACTGTAATTATAAATTTTTAGATATTTTATAATTTCAATTAAAGTCGTATTTCCACAAAGAAAGTAAAATATGGTATATTATTTTTTTGAAAAATATCATTTTTAAAAATTAAATTCTATATATAGCTGAAACTGGAAGATAAATTTAAGGTGCTTTTTTAATATCGTTAATATTTTATGAATTTTAATCTATAAATTTAGAATACATCTACCTTTACAAAAACTAAGTTACTGAATGTTTAATATATTTAGGTTTGTATATATTCTTGAATAATGGAAATAGATAAGTAATCAATTATATTGAATTATATAAATATTTAAGAAAATAATATAATGTTCCTTCGATCCACCTAGGTGAAAGAGACATAATACTAAATATATCCATAACCTGAATAAGAAATTTTCAGTAGAAATACCTTGCGGTCGATCTTGTTTGAATATTTAATCTATGCGACAGCGACGGATAAAATCTACGTAGCATATATTTTCACAGTGACAGGTTAAACAAAAACCAATACCTTGTGTATCCATTTTCGAATTCTGTATGTAGGTTACAACAGTGTACTATTTTTCCCCAATATTGCAGACGATTTATCGTTACCCTCGTCATGTAATAATTAACGAGTTCCCTCTGGATTATTTTTCTTCTGTATTGTAGAACTAATTGCTTCATTTTCGTTTTAATTAAGATTGTCAATTATTTCTACCAATTTTAAGAAAATTAACTTCAAATCAATCTATATTTTCTAATGATTTAGTGATTTAGAATTTATATAAATATATATATATATATATGATTATACATTATTCATTTAACAAAATTTTATAATTTTTTTAAAACTTTAGCCAATAAAATAAATTAAAAAACTTCATTCCTTATATAACAACTAATTATAATATATTTTTTTAAAAAATAAAATAAAGCAATTCCTTAAAATTATTTTACATGGTACATATTAGGTACAAAGCAAAAGTATGAAAATAATACTTTTCAAGTCTGTATCTATGCTTATTGATTATTAGTAAAGAAGATACACACGACTTGTTAACAGGAATTATCATTCTATCGCAGTCTAGCAATACATTTTTCCGTATTTTGTTTTACCCATTATTCGTTGTTTTTGTTTTTTTAATCTTGGTTCATCCTACAAAATACGAGTGTTGTCTGCCAAGGTAATCTAATACTTCAATAACAAGACATAAACTGTTAAACTATGTCATGCTATTCTTACAGATGAATTACTTATTTTTTATTTATTATACTTTATATTATAGCAAAATATATATATATATAAATCATATATTTATTAATAAAAGAAATATCATAAAATTAGTTTTTAATTAGAGAAGTGTAAGTCGAAATTTAGTTTCCATTAAACTTTCGGCTATTCAAAATATTATATGGAATATTTCTTCAATTTTATATTTATCTTCACGTATAAATACATACATACATACATATATACATATATATATATATATATATATATATGTATATATAGATTATTTTTAAAAAAATATATAAGTAAAAAGAAATCGCCATTTTAATTTTTTTTAGTAAAATTTACTTTTTTGTTATTATTTCAAATACTTATTTTTTATTTTGTTTTTTAATATTGATTTTTTTATCAATTTTTAATTTGTTTATGCTGTTTTAATGACTATTTTATTGTATATATCCACTTTCGAGATTGATAAAATAAGAATATTGAAAATGAGCGTTAAAAATTATTGAACAATTTAAATTAAATTTAGTGCTGATTAAGACAATAATTTATATAAATCTAACATTATAACATTCTATAAATTCACAATATCTTATGCAATACTCACGTGAAAATTAATTTCAAAGATTAAGTAAATAAATGAATAGAACAAAGTTTAAGTAGGATTCATAGTATTTATTTAAATAAATAATGTAATAAGAGCTACAATATTAAATTATGTTTAAACAAAAATAGACAGAGTTTGAAGGTTGTATTAAAATAATTTTATTAAACATTTTACGTTTACTGCATTTGTACGAATAATGAATTTTTATGAGTTTCTATTCAAAAGAATATAATTGATTTTATAATCTAAATTTAGTTCAGATTAGTATATTTTTATGTAATGTATTATGTACATATAGATATTATATATATATATATATATATATATATATATATATATATATAATGAAAAAGAAATATAATTAAAGACTAATAATATTATTTTATAAATCATTATAATGAAAAAGTATCCTTATAAAATAATACTATTTATTATTGTTATATTAATATTTTTATGAATTCATGTTAATTTCTACTTATTTTTTTACTGTATTTCCATATGTATTTTATGTAAAAGTACAATTATTTTTTTAAGATAGAAATTTTCAAAATAGTCTTTCAGATACTTTAAATTGAATTCTATTTAATTTTATATTTAAAAAATAATTCATATATTTTCCATATATATTACCCATATTTTGAAAATCACGGCAAAATATATGGTCTAAAATATAAGTTGCATACTTTTATTTGAAAAGAATAGAAAGTTCATAAGATATAGGGCTAATATACGATCAAATAAAAAGACGAATAATTTAAAGTAACAAATTATAGGATGTTATTTTACAGCTTTGCACGAAATATATGTTTATAGAGGACCGGTATAACGGTTATAGAACAGCAAAAGGTCGTTTAAGCTGGAACGTAGAAATTGTTCAATATATCGGCAAAAATAAATTTACACCGACTGTTTCTATATGTTTTTAACGCTGTTGATGTGAGAGTTATAATAAATTTTTTATCTTCAATGAAAACATTTTGTTTACTTCGTTTTATGCATTAAACTTTAACATGAGAACGTGATGAGTTTTTTACAACATATTTTTCCTCACATATAAAACTGTATACATTAACTATATAGCTCTTTGTATATAAAATTAATTAAATTACAAATAAAGTGAATTAATATTAATACTTACTTTTACTTGATCTTGTTCTCCAGCATATTCTATACTTTGAAAAATAGTCCACGTATATCTTCTTCTTACTTCCATTCTTGCTAAATACCGTCGATACCATCTCTGAATTAGTATGGCAGCTTTCATAGCTAAAAATAAAAAAAATAGACTTTAAGTAATGTAAGTACATTTTTTGTTAAAAATACTTTTATATTTAATATTTTTCAATAATTGTGTTTTAATTAAATATAATATTTTTTAATTTTATATTAAGTAAACATTTTGATAATTTTAATTTCTATTAATTTATATTTGTTAGGTGGTTCAATTATTAAATATTCAATATTTTTCTGTATTAAAATTATCTGTTCATTAACTACTTTTAATTTTTAGTGTCGTGTTATGAATAATTTCTTTTTTCAATGAATATGAAAACAATTTTATTCATAATGAGTATGGCATAAAGAAAAGTTTTATAATATATTAATCAGTATTGTAAAATGAATTAATTAATTTATGTCTTTTCAATACAATTTTATTTTTCATTGTTATTAAGAGTCATGGATTTTTGTGCACTTATATTTCATTCATTTATAAATTAACAGATCACTGTTCATGTAATTAAGTTTCTATAAATATATATATATATATATATATATATATATATATATATATATATATATATATATACGTTTTTAAGACATACACATTCATAATAAAGTGTTTGTATACTTTAGTAGATAAAAAATATAAACTATGTAACTACTAGTGAAATATTTTAGCTTGATGAAGAGTAATCAAGAATAATGTCGAATTGATGATCAAAACATCTAAAGTGTTAATATGTACAAAAAATAAATATTACTATGTTCAATTTTAATTAATTAAAAAAGAGAATTATGGAAATTAAAGTGTACAATAACAAAGTTTTGAATATCATTGATTAAATTAAAATCCTTAACATTATTTCAATTAAAATTTAATTAATAATTATTGCGAAATAATTCTTAAAATGTAAATTTAATTGCATATTTCAACATATTATGAAAAATTAAATGAAAATTTATTTATATGCACATATATATCTTTTTATTATACAAATTGTAATATTTACTTATCCATTATATTTTGAGAATCAATATGTAAACTCATTCAATATTCAGAAGTCAATGTAATAATTATATAGCACATAGTAATTATTTCCCCTGCGAAAAGTAACCTTGTTTTGTAATTGAAACAATTAAACAGTAATTAGGCTAAATATACACATGAAATATGTTACGTATATAAAGTAATGAAAAGGCGAAATAAAATGTTAATATGACGTTTATATGAAAGTATCTCATGTCAATTAAAAAGGATAAAGTAGTCATGAAAATTTATTTATATACACATACATACATATAAATTTATATATATATATACATATATATATAAATATATATATATATATATATAGAGAGAGAGAGAGAGAGAGAGAGAGAGAAAGAGAGAATTGAAGAATACTATGTATAAAATATATATTCAACTAAAATATTTAGATAAAAACTAACGGAAAAATAGTGAACGTTTCGGCGCCTTTTTATTGTTATTGCTCTTAAAAGAAGACCTTGTTTTTATATCTAACCATTGCCTACAAATTTTGTGCTAACTTCAGCGTCTTGAAGATTTTCATAGTACACGAATAAAGTAAACTTTCCTAAATTGAGACGATTTTTAATACAATCAATGTCTCGTAGGTAAAGTATCTTGTAATATTTATAATTGTAATTATCTACATTGTTTTAAAAGTAATAAATTAAATACTACTGTTAATAATTTCTTTTATTAATAATTTTTTGCGATTCAATACAAATTTTGTTAAAAATGTTCGAATTATATTTATTCCGATTAAATATTTATATTCTTTTAGATTAGAATAAATTTGATACATGAAGAAAAAATAAATTAAAAAAAAATGTAAATATGAGTTGATATGATAAATGATTTTTTTTAAAAGTTATTAAAGTGAAATTATATAAAATATTAAATATATATATATATATATATATATATATATATATATATATACCGTATTTATATTCAAAAATAAATTTATTTCTTATTTTGTGAAAAAAAATAAAAGTTAACTTTTTAAATAATATCCATTCATTAAATTTTTAATAAAATAAAATATTATAATAAATAAAACAAAATAAAACTCTAATAACTCATTATTGTTCACCACAAGGTTAATGATCTAAGAAATAAATTTCCCATAAAAGACACAGTGCACCACAATTGCGACACTTTTAACATTTACTCCGACTAATTTAGGCAATTACTGTATATAACATGTACAGCTTCGGTTGGCAAACAAATTATATATATATATATATATATATATATATATATATACATATATATATATATATATATATATATATATATATATATATATATATATATATATATATATATATATATATATATATATGAAACCCCTCCGGTGTTTAATGAGACTCTGTGTGTTTAAAATATACGGTGTTCAACCCGCATTATATATTACAAAACGCATGAACGATATTGTTCTTGTATGGTGATATAAAATGTTCTTTTACATTGTATATATATATATATATATATATATATATATATATATATATATATATATCAGCTAGTTAAATTAAATATTTATAAAAAAATTCGAAAATACATGATCAAAAGTAATCATGTATTAAAATATATTTAATTAATCAATTTTATTCTTTTTCCATAAATTTGGGTAGAACTGTGTATACGCGGAAAACAAACATAGGATGCAAATAATATTTAAACATGAATATATATATACACATATGTACGCATTATATATATATATATATATAAATATATATATTCACACCTTTTCTACCAATTGCTGAATGAGACTCAAAATTTTTAATTTCGACCGAACCATATATATACATATATATATATATATATATATATATATATATATATATATATATATATATATATATATATATATATATATATATATATATATATATATATATATATATATATATATATATATATATATATATATATATATATATATATATATATATATATATATATATATATATATATATATATATATATATATATATATATATATATATATATATATATATATATATATATATATATATATATATATATATATATATATATATATATATATATACATGAATATATATATATATATATATATATATATATATATATATATATATATATATATATATATATATATATATATATATATATATATATATATATATATATATATATATATATATATATATATATATATATATATATATATATATATATATATATATATATATACATTATATTTGCAAATTTAATAGTAAAAGTCATTTAATGAAATATTTTAGTTAGATATATTTAGTAATTTTTAATTAATGAAGTTATACTCAAAGTAGATTTTTTTCTATTTTATTCATTTAAGAAAATTGAAATAAAAATTATGTTCTAGTTCAAGTTTTTGTTAATATAATAGATATTTATATGTAAATACTATGTATTTATAATATATAAGTATTCGATTATAAAATATTTTCTTAAATACCGTTCAAAATATTTAATGAAATAATATGATGTTTCATAAATTTATTTATTTTTATATATATATATATATATATATATATATATATATATAAAACTATATATAAAATTAAATTTTATTTAAGAGCTATTTAAAGCTAGTTAATTTTAAATGCATTTTATACTAAATTGTGAATAACAATTATAAATATAATAAATAAAATAAATGCGATTTTGTACAAGTTTTTTTGTTATTTTATAAGGAAATTGGTTTTATAGCAATCCTTTTAAAAAATAACTTTTTAAATAAATACTTCCGGTAAAAGTTACTTGACCTATTGAAACCAATATCGATATTAAATATTGATTAATCTTGACCTTTTCGTACTATGATGATGAAAATAATTTATCGAGTTATAAAAAAATCGTTTATTATTAAAATTTATTTTATTAAATATAAATCACACAAATTTTTATTACATATATATATATATATATATTACTAATATGTTTGTCAGAATTTGAACAAAAACATTCGAATTTTATTAGAAATCGATACGTCACTCGATAAGGTCACTACGCTTATAATGCTTTTATTGTATTAGTTTTTTCTAAACTGAAAATATCGTTTCATTTTTATTTTGTAAATTTCTTGCATATAGAATATAAATACATGTATATACATTTGTATATATATAATCATATAAACAATAGTTTGAATGTAAAAACTTATCTGTATGTTAATTACTAAATTAGTTCACATTTATTTTCATGTAAGTTCAAAATTTTGATTTTATATAAATAATTATATTTATATAACATTTCTTATATATTTTTTAATATCTATATATTTTACTATTTATACACTTTTAGAATATGAATTTTAATATATTATTTCAATAATTATATATATATTACTATCAATATTAAACAAAATTTGTATATTTAAATAAATATGTTAAAATTAAAAATTATACTAATTTTTCTTAAAAATTTATTATTTGAAATTTAATAATCGAATTCAAGAAATACTCTGAACTTAATTCATTTGATCTCAGATATTTTAATGTATTTATTATGCAAATGATATAATCTTCGTTTAATTGCTAAATTCTTTTTGAAAGCTATTGTAATCTCACTGAATTTAATATATATATATATATATATATATATATATATATATATATATATATATATATATATATATATAGATATATTTGTTCATATAGTTACTATATATATATATATATGTAAATAATAAGAATATATATTTTGTATTTGTATGAGTATTTATATGTGAATTTTTATTATTTGATATAGGAGATATAAAATAATTTAACATACTTATGCACAATATTACACATTTTTAAACTAATACATACGTAAGCAATATTATTTATTACAATTTATTGTACTTTATTAATATTAAAATTCTTTATTTTTTTAGTTCTACTATTAGATATTTTAATAAAATTTTCTTCATAGAAAGAAAATACAAAATTACATTTTTATTTATTTATGTGTGTTTAAATGCTTATATATATATATATATATATATATATATATATATATATATATATATATATGTCATAAATTATAGTGAAAAAGGTCATTAAATATATCAGAAGTTCACAAGCATTACCTAATAGTTTCAATAATGAATCAACCTGACTCGTTGAGAATACAGTTTCATAACTTTTCTAAAATATGAAAATAAAATATATTCTATTAATATACACCAACAAAGTTTTGTCTGTTTTTTATAAATAATATGGCTAAAATGTGTTTAATTTACATAAATTATTTAAAATATTTCATTACTTTTTAACACGAAATATTACATGCATATTTTTAGTATGCTTAAATTGATACAATTTTGCAATGATATTCATATTTTATTTTGAAGATAATTTTTCATGAAGTTTTAACTATTAATAAGAAATAAGTTACTGTAAATTTATTTTTATAAATTCATGTATATATTGTATTTAGTTGGTATTTGAAATTTATTTAATTCTTATAAATAAAAATTAGAAGTTTAATAGTATAAATATCTGTCTTTGGTGTCTAGTTAAAAGCAATTAAAATATGGAATAATAATGAATTACATTTATTATATATATACAAAGCTATTTGCATTAATTTATACGAGAAACAAACTAATTTTCTTTTTAGACTAATTAACAGATCAAAATAATCATTTATCTCAATTATAAAACAATACTAAATCCATTAGCTTTATAAGTTTTACCGTCTTATTTCTGAAATATTCACATACGTGTATACGTTTTCACACACACACACACACACACATATATATATATATATATAGATATATATATATATATATATGCATAAAGATTTTTTTAAAATAACAGTGTTTAATTTTAATTTGGTATATTGGTTTATTTCAATTTTTATAAAAGAAAATAAAAAATCGGATAAAATACTTTCATATACGCGAACAAAAAATATTTAACATGTAATAAATTCTACAAAGATTTATAAAAAATAATCTCATTACTACAAGTTACATTCAATATATTTTTCAGCATTATTTGATATTAAAATATTATATAGCTATTCATATATATATATATATATATATATATATATATATATATATATATATATATATATATTTATATTTATACACACACAAGTATATAAGAACATATATATAATCATTTATTTTCTGTGAGACAAAGGAGAAAGACAAATCAAGAATAACGTTATATAACTTTGAAACTTGTGGCACAGCTTGATGTAAAAGATAACTGTCATTTGCAAGGTATATTATTGTATAAAAGGTTATTAATTACAACATATAATTGCTGTAAATGTATTAGTGTTTTAAAGAAAATATTTGCCTTTATTGTGTTTATTTACAATATATATATGTAAAAATAGCCCAAACGAGATTGAAAGGTTTCAACATACATTTATTTGCTTACTATCATTTACTATTCTTTAGTCTCATTTAAGCCATATATAATATATAAATTAAAAAAATATTACAGTTATTTTAATATATTCTATTTATTTTATATATTCCATTTTTTTATTATATATTAAAAGACTGGTATTATTTAATAAAATGTAACGTCTAATTTACTTAACAATATTTTTTTTAAAAAAAATTGAAACGTATTTCCATATTTCTATCTTGATGTTTATTTTAAAATTCAACCCTATATACGTACAACGTTTTTTCATGTATGCATTTATTATTTATCGGAATTATCATTGGTTTTCAATTAATTAAAAGAGTTAGAGTGGAAAATTAATTAATTAATATTATAATACTTTATTATTAAAAAAATAGTTCAGTAACAGAAAATAATATTATTAAATAATTATATTTACATATGTTTAACATTCAATTTTCGATTTAGTTCCATATAGCAAATATTAAAGTGGTAATTTATTTTTTTCAAAAAAAAACCATATATTATATATTTTTTTTATAGCAACTTAATACAAGTTGATATAATTTTCGTAATAAAATTACAAAATAGAATTTTAGATTAACTTTCTGTAAATTGCAAATTAAATAATAATATAATTTGACAATTTATAATACATTTTTAACTAATCGTTAAAATTACCCAAAATTGAGGTTTTAGCTCGATTTTCAAAGTAGTAACAGTAAAATGTATAAAAATTACATAAAAGCAATGTTGATAAATCGTTTCAAAGTAGCATTTTACAGATTTTAAATATATCTTTATTGAATAGAAATAAGTGGCAGAACGAATGAAAGAAATTTAGATTTATTATGAAAATAAACATGAAATTACTTTGGGTTTGTTTCAATTTACAAACAATAAATTTTTGTCGTATAACAAAATTGTTTTCGTTTGTAATTAATACAGTAATTAGAATTTAGTGCCAATTCGTAACAATATAAAATGTATACGCGAAACAGAATTATGTATTTACGTGTCTGAATTTTAAAGTATAGATTAGAAAATAAATTAACAAACGCAGAAACGCGTTAAAGTATTGTTAAACAACATATTTTTAGAATGTGACTTAAATGAAGAAATTTATATAGACATTTAAACAACTTTACTAGTGTTAATTAACTTTTAAAATTTAATTTTAATTTTATTTTATAAAAAATATTCCTTTACCTAATATATATATATATATATATATATATATATATATATATATATATGTATATATATTAAAAATATAATAAATAATACTGAAAAAATCTTAATATTATCTTCCGTATAGATATTATAAAAATAAATAAAATAAAATTAAGTATTGTTAATTTTCTAAAATAAAATATTGAATTTATTTTTTTAAATAATTGATTGGGAATATTCTAAAATATATATTGGTTATATTTCAGGTTATTTATGAAAAATAATTTAATATATTTTTTTTGTATTAATAATGTAAAATAAGTACAATTTCAATTATTATTAGTGATATAGTTGTTTTAAACTTCAAAAAATGAACTACGAAAAAAGAAATTTGAAATGTTTTAATATATAAATATTTTTTGTGAGATATTTAAAAGAAATATTAAATTGTCTTATAACAAAAAAATGTACCAAGTCTATGAAGAGTTAATATCATAAAAATGTTTTGTATTCCTGAGCTTCTAATTGCATTACATTTCTGCTAGAAACTGTTCTCGGCTGATTATAATTTAATACTCAAGTATTTCATTGATAAAAGCTTCCATTATGTCTAATATTGAAATGGTGAATATACATTGATGAAAGTTCACTTTATAATATTGAAAATAATACCCTTTGTTTCAAAGAATATTATCATAAATGTATAAATTAAGCGTCTAGACCAATTTTTTTAAAAAATTTGAATTAAAATTTATATTTCATTATTAATAAAATGCATTGTTATATTTTTTTCAAAATGAATAATTATCATTCATCGAACAAAAAAAGAATAAAAAGATTAATATATTGCAAAAAAAAATTATTTTAATATACTATACAAATGATAGATGGTATTAAATATAATTGATTTTTTTTATTCAATTACAATAAAATTATCTTTTTAGATCACCTTTGAATATATATAAAATATTTCTGAATAATTATTTTTATTGTATTTTATTTCAGTCAGGTTTAGCGATTGTGATTGTACAATTTTTAATTAAGTTACTTATTTACCATAGAGATATTGTGGTTAATACATTCGTCAAAATTTTATTTAAAACTGATTTTAGAGTCAATATTGTTTATTTCAGAATAAAATTGAAAAGGTTGGATATTTTTTATCAGACAAGTAAAAGCATCGATAAAATATATAATAAAAGATATATGTAATAGTTTTTACTGTAATTTAAATCTCTTATTAACTTTAGATTATATATATATATATATAGAGTATAGGTAGATATTTATTTGAAAATTTTTGCTTCTATAGTAATATTTAATAATTAGAATATTAGATTTTTAATTAATCTATACAATTAAATTAAGCTATTACTGTTTTGCAAAATAATAATTTATTATGTTGTAAAATAGTAATAGTTTAATTAATATTACCAAAAATATCATATATTTTTTATACAACTATATAACTTAGTTTTAGTTTTATATTAATAAAATAGTTATATATTAAATATTTTTTTTTTAAAAAAAACAGAAAAATGTAATACGACGACAAATAATTTGATTATATAAAATCAATATGTATGCATATTTGAAGATCAAGGGCACAAATTTAATCTCTTTGTGATGCTTTAAACAAGTGTCTAATAAACGTAGGAACGAAAATACTTGTAAGGCTTTTTTAATATATTGTTGGCACAATTTTGCTTTACTAGCTTCAATAATCAAACGTTTATATATATATATATATATATATATATATATATATATATATATATATATGTGGCCATAAGTATGTGTATAGAAAATGCTCATATTTCGTAAATTTTTAAAGCTTCACAAATTATTCAAGGACGTATTATTATAATAACAAAATTTAATCCTCATGCAATCTTTTTATATCAAACATAAAACATAAGTGTTAAGTATGAGTATAAAAATTATAGGATTTTGCATTAGACTAAATTTTTAATGATTGATAAAAGTTTTCTCTTCATTTTAATGATATGATTGATAAAATCAATCAATACAATATTTTCATTAAGATTCACTTATTTATTTTTTTAGAAAACAATTTGACGTATTATATATTGAAATAAGGTTACTTGAGAAATAATTTTTATTTATTTATTAAATATTTAAATATTATCAACAATTAAAATTGATTGTGTATGTAATTAATATTATTTTGAAATTGATAGATTTATATTATAGAATATTATGATCAAAATTACACGGAAAAATATTAAATGAAATATATTAAATTCGTTTTTCTACAACCGATATTCAACTTTAAAAATCCCTTTCGCAGAAAGTTCTATGTAACCTCTTGTATTCAACAGTGCACGGTTTTTTGAACTACTGCATTATTCAAGAAACAACGTTACTCTACTGAAGGGATGTTAAAACTGGACTTTTTCCGAAACGAGGTTTTTAAGGTCTTGCAGAGTAAGCAGAAATGCGTGTATTCTGATGATAAGAACTTGAATTCTGAAGATTTTGTTGATGTTATGAAAAAATTTGTGTTACTATCGTTGAATGGTTATATTAAAAATACGAATATAATAAAATGAAATATTTATAAAAGAAAAGGATTACTTTTAAAATAATTTTAAAAGTATCTTGTACATGTATAAAAATTCACACGTACATATATATATATATATATATATATATATATATATATATATATATATACACACACACACACATAATATTCATTATTTATGGAATATAAAGTTTTACATTTTGTGATATGACTTACGTTTACATTAATTAAATCTGTATATTTCACACATTATTTTCAAAGTTTGACTTAAAATCCAAAAAGAGGCAAATAAACTTTAGTAATCTTATTTTATATTATTATAAAATGAATATGATATACGTTTGAAAATTTTCGAATATAAAACTTAAATCTTCAGTTTATTTTTTGTGATCAGTGCGATAAAATCATTAATAGCTATTAATTAATTGAATTTTATATAAGGAAAATTGTACAATTATATATAAAATAAAAACGGTTTGTATCATATTTAGTTTATATAAACAAACCGTTATATAGTTTATATAACGGTTTGTATTTACACGATATCTGAAATTAATTAAAAAAATAACTTAGATTGAATAGATTTATTATAGAGTTAAAAAAAGTATAAAATACTTTTATTGGAAATGTGTTTTCTTCTGTTGAAAAAATATATTTTATGTAGAATTTTAATGAAGTAAATTAAGATGTTCGTTAAAGATCTTAATCATTCGCCAAGTCTCTACAATAATTGAATTATCGAAATACATATTAAATTTTTTTTCGTTTAAAGATAGAATATTAAATAATTAATAAATGTTAATTATATTATTTTTTTAATACTAAATTGAATCAGAAAGTATTATACATAAATATATAAAATATTCAATGAGTGCAAATGTGATGATTATTTTCAATATATGTCATAACTAATTTAGTTTTATTATAATGTTGGAAAATATATCGATGAAAAGGTAATAGTCAGCTGTCAATAAAAATAATAATTAGTTTCATTCGAATGATTTGTGTTCTTTTTTAAAAAATAAAATTGGAAATTTGCATTGGAAGGTTTTATGAACGTAAAATAATAATAACTACCTTTATAAAATAATTTTAAATTCCGTTAAAATATTTTTAATATGTTTGAACGAAATTTCCTATTTGTTTCAGATTATGAAAAATGATTTTGTAAATTTAAACATTTTAACAAAAAAACACACTCTGAACTACTCTTCAACATTGATAATGATATTGTATGCAAATTAGTAAATAAAATCTTAATAATTTCAACATAAGATTTTTTTGATAATCTAATAATAGACAAATCATATTAGGTATTTAAATAAATTTTGATATACTTGGATACTTTGTTTATTAACAGACAAGAACAAAATGTAGTAATATAAAATTATATCGGAGTTGTTTTTAACTCTTTATTGGCTAGAGACAAAAATGGATTCATTATAACAACCCAGTACACAAATTAATTTTAAGACAAACAAATCAAGATATTCAAGCAATTTTAAAAGATATTTTCAGAAGGTTATACTATATGTAATAGAATTGTAAGAGTATAGTCTTTTATGTTTTGTTTTCAGTCTTTTAAGCAATTAATTCAAAAAAGTATTGTTAACAATCAATAAATTGAATACAAGGGTATAAGAAACGTATTCAGTTTTGGCCAATTATAAAGACTTTATATTCCACCATGCTCGCCTTCGCTTTTAAAAAAATCATAGATAAAAATGAAAGTATCATATTTTTTTAGTAATTTTAGCTAATAATTTATCCACACAAAATAAATTTCATTAAATAGAAATTACTTTCTATAACTGAAAAGTTAAAAATAAATTCTTTATAAATATATATATTCTTATAAAATTGTTTAAAAAAAATATTTGTAAATTTAACTACAATATAGTGTCTAATAATTACAATTAGTAGTTATTATTTTAGAGAAATATTAAATATTATAAATGTTAAAATATCACTTCAGCTATAAACATTAACATTAAATAAATATTTATTGTTATTTAAATTAATATAGAATTTAAATGAAGCCGAGTCAATATTGGTATATAAATAAACTTTGATAATAATTTTCATATTTCAAAATGTTTACATGTAAACGTGAGTGAATACAATTTTATTCTATTTGTATTGCATTTGTTCAACATAAAGTAGATAAGTACTTCAGTTTTAATTTACTTTGCTGTTTAAATACTTCTAAAGAAAGATTGCAAAAGACATTCTATTACAGTTGCGGTCGTCTATTTATTGATTTCGTTATTTCAGAGACAAAATTGCTTTTCTATTGAAAAAAGGAAGTTTATTGGAAGTTTAATTCAACATATTTATATCATTAATGTAAATATTATTTTTTGTTTTGCATGTGCATAACTATAACAAGTGTTGATAAAGAATAATTTAATTTAGAATAATTTTTGGTATATAATAAAATATTTGTGGCTGGATTCAAATTGTAAACAAAAACTTTGAACTACAAAATGAATTGGATATGTGTTGTAAAAAGTAACAAAAATATTTTTTATCATTCAATTGATATCACTTAAAATACCCTGTTCAGTCCACTTTCATCTATTTTGTAGTTGTATTTTTCTAAGTAATTGTATTTGACAGGGAAAACATACCTTGTAAACACGCACATATATATATATATATATATATATATATATATATATATATATATATATATATGCGTACATTTACGTGCATGAAAAATGTTTAAAAACATATTGTGACCTATATTTTATTCATATTAGATAATTATATTTTTTTATTTTCTGTAGATTATGAATCTATAGTACAATATTAATTAAGAATAACATACAAAATTAAAATAACATCTTAAATTACTATGAATTTAATGGAAAATTATAAGTTAAGATTATTTCCTAACAATTATTAGAAATTGTTTACTTTAATAACATTTAAATTGTTGATTGACAATTTAACAAATATTTTTATTAAATTACTATTGCCACTTTTCAACCTTTATCTGAAATTATTTATAAGCATAATTTATGTAATTTATAAGCATTGAATTTTACAATTCCTAATTATATAAATCTATTTAAATAGCTATATTTTTTCAATAAATTACTGTAACACTGTCTACATTCATTGATTTTACATTAAAGAATTTTTGTTTCATACTTTATATATATATATATATATATATATATATATATATATATATATATATACTAATAAACGATTTATTTTTATACATATTTCTTATAATAAATTTTTTACGAAGTTATAATAAATATTTGCTGTCAATGTAAATTAATGTTTGAATATTCAATATATTTTAATATTTCTACACGACTAATTTAATCATTTATAATAAATGCTGTTATAGTTTATGTATGTGTGTGTGTGCATGTACACAAATATGTACATTATAGTTAATATAAAACATTTGTTTTCAACATTACTTTGTTAAATGATTATTCAATTAGCTAGTTTAATTAATATAATGAATTCATTTTAAAAATACTAAATAAATGATTTTTTATCTATTTGTTAATTTTTGTAATATTAAATTGCATATTTTATTCGAATTCAATATAATTCTATAAAATATTGACCTTTTTAATATATTATCTAATTAAGGAAAGTATTATAGATACTTAAAATTTTTAATATTTTTTTTGTTAGTAAAAAATCTCTGTTTATAACTTAGTAACTTAACATACTTATTAACTTAATATGTGTACGTTTGGAAATATACAATATTTAAAATTATATTAAAAATATTTTTGGTATTTTATTCGCGGCATTTAGGTGTTACCAAAAAGAACTTTTCCGGTGCTATGTATAAAACTTCAAGTTCATAACATATCAAAATCATGTTTAGAATTTTGATGAATATGCCAGTGAACGAAAGATGTTCAATAAATTTATCCGTATGTATGTAAATTTGATGAAAGATTATGTTAAGAAAATTATATTTTATATAAACCGGATTTACTCAAAAATGATGAGGTTTAAGATAAAACATTTCTATAAACTTTGATAAGCTTGTCTTCATTGTAAAACATATTGATGGAAAAATAAATTTTACTACGGCTTAAATATGAGCATATGAGGAAAATGCTTTAAAAATTACATTCATATTTATCATCAATTTTTTTGAATTTTTGGAATTACGATGGTAAATTGTTTACCTTTTTAACATACCATTTTTTATAGTTAAATACCATAGATTTTATATTCAAATCATTTAAATAATTTCATTTATAGAAATGTATATAAATATTTTATACGTATGTGAAAATAATAAATATTTTTTAATCAATTCAAATGGATGTGTCTGTATAATTTACATTCAACTAACTTTTCAAACAAAATACTTTTGCATATTTTTTCATAAATATTATAATGAAAATATTTAATTAAAATAAAGTAACCATAAATTAAAATTTATACGTTTGAGGGAAATAAAATTATACTGTGAATTTTTTTAATGCACGAAAGAAAGTAAAATTTGTTTTGACCAATAAATTTTATTTTCAAAATAGTTAATTTATATGTTCGTTATATTTAATTTATTAAATAATCCAAACAATTAAAATGTTTGAAAGTAAGTGTGTAATATTTTTTAAAAAGATCTTTTTATGGAAGAACTTTTTTCAGTTATTTATGATATATATGATTAAGGAACAAATAAAAATCCTTATTTATTTATTTTAAAAATCATATATTTATTAAAATATATGATTTTGATCATACATTTATAGAATGTTAAAAATATACGATATTTATTATTTTATAAATATATAATAAAAATTATAAATTTATATAAAAATATGATTTTTAAATATGATTTATTTACTGATATTAATTTTATTAACCATACCTCATCATCAAAACGCTACATTATAAAATTTACCAATCTAGTACCAAAACAAATATTGACTAATGACTTCAGAGTCAGAGAAACTAAACATAGAAGTATATCAAAGGAAACTTAAATTTTAATATGAAAAATTAAGTGTTTTGTCTATTAAAAATATTTAGGAAAAATTATGAATAAAAAAATATTTATAAGTTATTATGTAACATTAAAGAATTTCATACTATTTTGTTGCAGTATCATCAAACTCGGCGCTATAGTTCTTATAAAATATTGATATCTCTGATAGCTCAATAAAGCTTTATAATGTAGTATCGATTGATTATTAATAAATTCTTTAATTTTATAAATGTTTATATATATATATATATATATATATAAAGAGAGAGAGAGAGAGAATTAAGGATATAAATATATATGTACATGTATTTATATAGTATACATATATTCATTATTCAAAATTAGAAAAATAAATTGTTTTTGAATTTTTTTATAATTTTCCAAATAAACTAAAATATATTAAAAATTTATCATAAAAAAGTTTTTGAGTTCTTTTGCTCATTGAGTATAATGCTGTTTTATATGTCGCGTGAGAATAAGTCGTTAACCATAATGGAAGTATCAAATTGTACCTGTCTTCATGAATATACGAAGCATAAACGTTGTTGTAGAACTAAATAGCGATATGATTTGCACGCAGAGTTCTCGTCCCTATCTAACACGTCGTTTCTACGGTAATTTCGTTTATGTTTAAGAATTTTAACGCACAAGTTTAAAAGTAATTTCATAGACGTGCAGACAGAATCAAAAATTAAAATCGTGATTGGAATTTGTGGATCGTAAAAACACAAAACTCTTTCATTCGTTTGTACACGCAATGATATTAAGCGTGTGGGTGGATTTGATCAATATCCGGTACACTTGTTTCAACCGGATCACAATGTTGTTAATTTGAAAATATCTATGCTCGTACACGATCTTGTTACCTATTATTATTTTCATCCAACAGGATATACACAACAAATACACATATCCATATTATATATATATATATATATATATATATATATATATATATATATATATATATATGCTTTTTTGAAATATACACACTTTGAATGAGACATTATTCGTCAATAGTTATTTACTTGAAAATAATTGTAATAAATCAATTTTTCCCAACAATTAATCATAATTTTAAAAAACAATTTACATTCATTGATATCATAAGCTTAAACGGATCGGATATGGTTTGCCAAACTTTAAAATGTAAAATTAATAAACATCTGTTGACAAATTGAAAACATATTGTTTTTACTTAGAACTTGGCAAGTGAACAAAATTTGTAATGTAAGTAATTCTAAGTTTAGATATTTTTATTGTTCTAAATAAATTGTTTTTAATATAGGCTTAACTGTATGAATCAACTGTCTCTAAAAAATGTTTCCATCCTAATTTTTATCATCAATGAAAGTTATTTCAATTATACTAAATATATGATTTTAAATTTAGACCTATATCAAATGCCAGATTATATTCTAAAATTAACATTATTATAGCTGTTTCCTTCTATTTATGTATTTTTTATTATAAAGTATTTTAAAATGGAAATAAATAATAAATTTTAATTATTTTATATAAAAATGTTCCAAAAACTATAAATATTTATTTGAATCTAATTTGTTATGAAATTTTGAAATATTTTATTTGTTATTATGTATTTAAAAATATAACATTTTGTGATACTTAGAAAAATATTTATTATCTACTTTTCTATAATAAAACGAATAATTTGAAGAAATTTCTACTTAGTAATTATTTATTCAAATATATATATATATATATACTAAAAAATCCAACAATAATTATAAACATTAAAATAATAAAAATGGTTCGGTAATAAAGTAAGAAAAGAAGACCAATATGGAACAAAGTTACTAATTAAGAATAGAAAAATTTAAAAAGATCTAAAAAATAATTTTTGATAGATAAGATATAGACATGAGAAAGTTTATTGATGTGGAATAAAAGATAAAGGCATTGGATTGCTGAAAATAGAATGTTTTGGGAGACGTTTTCATCCAGTAGCGTATAAATAGGCTACTGTTTATGATACGTAATTGTGTAAGCTGCTATATTGTATCGAGTTTAGTTAAGTTTAACATTTTTTCTAGAACTTGTATATTGTGTAATAGTTAAATAATAATAATGAAAAAATATTTTTTTGTTTAATTTAATTACGAAAAATAATTAGGTTTATTTTGTATTTCTGAAATATTTTTCTGAAAATAAAAATAATATCATGACACAAATATATGGTCTAAATTTTTGATTATTTTTTATAATACACATAAGATATTTTATAAAAAAACATATTTATAAACATGAACGAAAGTAATAAAATAATTGACATTTAAATAAAAATAATCGTTGAATAATAATAAGTTTACAAAAATTAAAAAATCGATTATTTGTTGAATATTTTACACCATTGCGGAAACATTTTATAGGAATTCGTTCATCGAAGTATTTTTTTACAAAAAAAAAAAATATTTGAAGGTGAGCTATACCAACGAATAACGAATTTATTCAATTTTGTTAGATAAACAGGAAATGTCATTTAAACAAATTCGATTATTGCCAATTGCTCTATTTCGTATATTTTTATTGAATAAAATAGAATATCGATGTCATAAATTAAATTCCGGGAACTTGAACCTCACCATTGTCCACTCAAATAGTTGATGAATGGTAACTCAAGAGAATTCTTTACTGTCAATCACAAACAAAACACGGAAAAGTTTTCAACGTTAGTACAAACTTCCAACATAATCCATCAATTTTAATATTTATGATACAGTTTTGTGTTTTTTTGTCGTTTATTCACGCCCCATTTCGTTTTACTTTGTAGTTATGTTTGTTGAGGTTATGTATAAAAATCTTTATCATAATACATCATTTGTAATGAACATGTACTGCTAAAATTAATCTCTAACATGTCTTTAACAAACTGTTTAACGATCGTAACATTACAAAAAGTTTACAAACGTTTATTTGAACGTAATTTGTATTTGTCTAAAATATGATATATCATAATTTATTAATTTTGTATTCAATAGTTTAAAATTTAAAACATTCAAATACACACAGTAAACACACACACATACACACACACACACATATATATATATATATATATATATATATATATAAATGAAAAATATCAAAACTATAAATAAATTATATATTTAAACACTTTATTAGAAAAATTATTGTATAATAAAAAAAATTGTATAATAAATATTCTTATTTGATAATACGATTTTATTTAGTTAGTTGACTATATTTTTTTAAACAAAAATATTTGTATAAAGTATATTTTGATATTTTAATACAATTGAACTATAACCTCAACATAACAAAATACTGAAAAACTGTTCAATAATTATTCATTTCGATGGCAATCTTAACATTATTAAAGTACTTTACTATAAACTCTAGAACTGCTGACAATGAAAAGTAAAATAATCTGCATCAGTTTTAAATAAAGAAAGTGAACAATAAATAATTGAGTCGTTCAGAAGCCAATGCCATTAAGTACATTTTTTGAAATATTCATATTTTTGTAAATTTTAATAAAACAAATTTTGTTTTATTAAAATTTACAAAAATATGAAAATTTCCAAAAATAGATGTAATCACATTGACTTCTGAATGGCTCAATTATTGAACAATTTTTCAATAACTTGTAGTATTAGGATGAGAGTTCATTTATATAAAATGAATTCGTAACAGTTCGAAACCAATTAGTATATACTTGGATATTTTAGTTTTACGAATAAATAATATAGAAATAATAACATTTAGGTCAAAAAATGAATTTATAATAGATATTATGATATATAACTTTTAAAAATAAACTGTATATTTTATGTTATTATCTTATAATATAACATTTTAAGTATTAATTACAGCAATAACATTTTAGGTTAATCCAAAGAAATCAAAATTATACGATAATAACGACAAAATTAAAAAAGTAATAATCTTCAGCAATTAATTTATTCTGATATTAATTAAAATAGATTGTGATATTTTAAATTTTACAAGAAAATAAGAGAACATGTAAAAGAGAATTAAAAATTAAATTTATGCAAATATAATAGGAAAATTTATATATATATATATAAGATGTATTTTAAGCGTAATAGAAATTTAATTTGTTTTCAATGTAAATTTCTATAACGCTTAAAAAATCATTATCTCTCTTTCTTTATATATATATATATATATATATATATATATATATATATATACGAATCGAATTATGTATATTGCTTTATTAACCAGTTTAAAAATATTGGTTTAAAAATAATGATCAAAAATTATGCTGTAAATCTAGTAATGAATTATTTAAGAAATAATTATTTTATCATCGTTATTTTTTTGTAGTCTTAATGAGAAATATACAGATAATATTTTATCTCGTCTATACTTCAATCTGTTGAAAATTTACATTTAATAAAATGAAGACGAGTCGATCCAATTAAGTTGACAAGTAATCAATAATCGAACGGTGTCGAAGATTTGTGTTGACGGTCAGTGAATATCTGTTCAGTGAGTAGACGCTAATACAAAGAGGATTTTGTTGTGTAAGGTTGGTATGTTTACAAATTAACTACGTCAAATGAATAAAGAATTTGTCTTTCAATAAAATGTTGTGTAGGTGTTGACACTAATGTTATATTACTATAATAAAATAGAGTTTTGTTTATATTTTCTTAAAGTTGTATATTTAATTCATGCTTATATTTTTCTTATTAAAAATTTGATGAAATTATTTATTACTGTATAAGTTTGTTTACTCATTAAAAAAGTATATATGTTTAAAATTCATTCAATTCATATTTTTTTTCTTTCATGGAAAAAACAAACTATACTTATTATAACCTATTTATTATATTTTTAATTAATTTTCTACATGACTAAATAAAAATGTATATGCTATTATTTTAAGAGTAGCCATTAATTTGTCTCGAAAAAATAAACACAATTTTTTCAATATTCTGAAAAGAAACTAGGTAATTTATTTTTAAACGTTCAAAGAAAATTAATTTGTTTTTTTTCTTTATTAATGGAATATAAAACTTTACATTTATTTAAAACAAATAAATAATATTTTGTTTGCTATAAAAATTATGGAATATAATAACTAAATTAATTTTAGATATTATTTTGAATCCCGAAAATTGAATATAATAAAAAATGTCTTCAACTTGAATGTAAAATTACAGGCTTATTGAAAACTAAGATTTTGACTTTTATACTACGAATAAGTGTATTATATTTTTCTTAGTAGTACTTTTGCATTTTAATGTTTTTTCAAAATTAATTATATGGTATAATAAATTTAATGAAAATATATGAGAGAAAATTCTATGTTTATACATATTGTTATTACATTGTTTTCAGATAACAACTTTGAAAATTATTTAAGTTTTAATATGTATACACACACAAGTATATATATATATATATATATATATATATATATATATATATATATATATATAAATAGACGGATAAAGAGATATAGATATTTAATAATAATTATATTTAAATCAGGACTTTTGACTGTAGTTTTGATAAGGTTATTAAGGACATTTTATCAAATGCCTTTTTTAATTCGTTTATATAATTTTCACTGAATAACTCAGTATTTTCAACATGCGGAAAGAAAAACTATTTCATTTTTTATTTTAATCAAAATTTTATATTTCTTTTTTCGATAATAATAAGAAAATACTATTCTTTCCTGTGCTAAATATTCTATATGTGATTAAAGTATATAATCAAAAATGTTTCGTTGTTTTTTTTAAAAAAACTATTATATCTAATTTTCATTATTCACCTAAATGTTATAAATTTGTGTAATTTTTAATGTTAATAATAATTTAGGAACAATACACTTTAGTAATATTCTAATAAAAATCTATTTAAATAAAAATGAAAATTTTTGTAATTACAAAATTTTAAATAATGTTTTTTATATAAAATATTACGAATTTTATTTATAATATGCCTTGTACAAGATAAGAATAACTGTAATACAATGCACAGGTATTTACAAAAATCAATGATTATTAAGAGTAAGTTGAAATGAATTTTTTCAACTTTATAAAATTACTTTTTGAGGATTTCAATTCCAGGTCTTATAATACGTCCAATTAAAAGTTTCAGTAGTATCACTTTTTGACAAGTATCTAACTTGGGCACAGTTTTCTTATAAATAATGCAATGATTTACAAAAAGGAAAATTATATTTAAAAAAAAAATTAACGAGAAAAATTTTGATACCAAATTAATTGATGAGAATTTACAATATTAACATTATATATATATATATATATAAATATATATATATATATATATATATATATATATATTACTCCTTTATTGTGATTATAGTGTCACTCTTCTAGTTTGTGTCATCTTATCAAAATAAAGAATAGTGATCTAAATGTTTCAATAAAGCAGTTATAAAAGATAAGCATCATAAGTAAAAATACAGGAAATAATTATTTTAATATCTTTCTAATAAAAAAATGTGTTTTTTTTGTGTATTTTTTATATATAAAACTTTAAAAAAATATTTACTTATATTTATTTTATGAAGAATATATTTATTATGTATATATATATATATATATATATATATATATATATATGTGTGTGTGTGTGTGTGTGTGTGTGTGTGTGTGTATATATATGTATATATGCAATATTATTTTACCTTAAAATTTATATGTTAAATAAGATTGATAAAATAATAATCTAGTAATATCTAAATATATTATTAATTTGATATAATAAGTTGGCACTTAAAATCAAAGTACTAATATATATATATATATATATATATATATATATATATATATATATATATTACGTATGTTCTATTCTATAATTAGATAAAAGAAGAATTTAAATTTCTACCTGGTTCAACGACTTCTGTTAACTTATTTGTGTTACATTATTAATCCCAAAATTCAAGATACTCAAAGTAATATTATATATATATATATATATATATATATATATATATATATATATGTTATCTATTGAGTCTCAATGGATATATATATATGTTATCTATTGAGTGTGCAGAACTAGTAAATGTTTATTTTCAATTCAATTAAAATCATATGAATAATCAAATGATTGCCATAATGTATTCTATTAATTGCAGCTAATATGTGATTTAAATAAAAAAAAAATTTGATATTTTTAGTTTGTATACTAGTGATGGATTTGTAGAAATTAATGTTGTGTTTTCGTACATATATGTTTTTTTTATTGAATCTGTTTTGAGTAATTTAGAAAGTAAAATCTTATGTCAATGTTTTTTAATATTTTCTTAATTCGAAATTCACTATTGTATTTTTCATTATATCTCAAATTTTAAATTAATATAATTCTAAAATGAAATTACTAAAAATATGCACATTTTTTGAGTATTTGATTTATTCAAGTTCAATTTAATATTTTGGAAAGTTTGATATATATATATATATATATATATATATATATATATATATATATATATATATATATATATATATATATATATATATATATATATATATCAATATATATATATATATATATATATATATATATATATATATATATATATCAATATATATATATATATAATATATATATATATATATATATATATATATCAATATATATATAACTGTGTGTGTGTGCATGCGTGTGTGTATATGTTTTTTTTTTAATGTGTATATATGTTATATTTTATAATGCGAATTATTATACTAAAGAATTTAATATTATGTATTAATAAAAGCATTTTTATAAAGAGAGAAATAAATTTTATTTAGTAATATTTTTTAAAAAAGTATAGATTGATATATTTTTATTTGCTTTAAATTTTTCAAATTTCAATTACATAAAAGACTTTCATCGGAAATAATATAAGAAAGTTAATATACTTGTTTTTTCAAAAAATAACAACAATTTATTACTACGTTAAAATTTTAACATCAATTTATCCAACTTATCACTATACGAGTACAGTTTTAGTTATATATATATATATATATATATATATATATATATATATATATATATATATATATATATTTGTGCGTATGTACATATATAAATAAGAGTATTAATATCATGTCTATGTATATATTATAGATATATTTATAAAACATAATAGACTACGTTGAAGTTTATGTCTCTATATACGTTTTTTTATTTTTCTTTTAGTGTTTTATATTTTCAGTAAAGTGTAAAATGTATGTTTCATTTTCATTCATATTATTAATAACGCACACGAGTTACGTGTTCGCGAATACAATTGTGAGCAATCCATTTTTTCTTTAATCTTGAATCTCTTTACAATGTGTATGAATTGAACAAGATCATTTATATGATATATTTTATATTATTCTATGTAAAATTCTTTTTTCAAATGCAAAAGAACTTTATTTTATTATTCATATACATATTATATATATATATATATATATATATATATATATATATATATATATATATATAATGTTCCTTTTTAATGAAATATTTTTTCTCATAATTCACTGTTTTACATTGAATATAAATTTATTTTTCTTCTAAGTACACTTTTTTCCTGTACCTACATATTTACAAATATACATACACATACATACACACACACACACACACACATATATATATATATATATATATATATATATATATATATATATATATAACGACTGGGTAGTACAGTGGTTTACATCACCGCGTGTCATGCGGGAGATTGCGTTCGATTCCCAGTCGGAGAGTCCTTCACTTCCGAGGATTGAGCATGAAGGCCAATAACCTTATCTTGTAAAAAAATAACTGTCGAAAAATCAAGGGAGTAAACCTCGAATAAAAAAATCTTCACCAATTCGCCTGGTCAGCGTGGTGGATATGACCAAAATACCAGTGAATAATAGCATTCATTGAGGCTTTCGTCCAGTAGTGGATTGATATAGGCTTTATGATGTGATGTGATGATATATATATATATATATATATATATATATATATATATATATATATATATACATATACATACATACATACATACATACATACGATATTTAATTTTAAATCTTTAATTATTAATGTTGACAAAAAAAGGTAAATAATATAACTAAATTTTCCGATTGTCATTATAATTCTATTTTAGTCATTTCATTTATTTAAACAAAATTATTAAACACAAAAATAAAATTATTTCTTTTAATTCATTCTTTTGTTGTGTGAAATGTATGTGTCATCTATTTCTGCATAGTTCTTTTTTATTATTATATTGTAATGAAAACTTTAAAAAATATGAATTAGTTTCAGATTTATTTTAATAATTATTTAAACTCATTTACTTTCATCCTAATCACCGCAAAATAATTAAGTTACATTTTTGATTAAAAAAATACTTAATATATATTTTATAGAACCAGACAAAAAAAAGATAAATGTATAAAATCATAATATTTATAATGAAAAATTGTTCTTTCATTTTTTAAAAAAGAAGTATATTTGGATATATGATAAAATATTTTTCAACATAAATTATTATTTTTTTAAGTTCTTAATTTCACTTTTTATTTTCAAATAATTTCATTTAATTTTAGAATTTTGTTCATTTTATCATCGTTTTTAGGAAGCGAAATTTTAAATGAGGTATTTGTCATTTTTCACTCTTTTCTGTTCTTTTGAACATTTTTTAAGTTTTAAAATCCTTTTATGGTATATATATATATATATATATATATATATATATATATACATATATGTTGTCAGTCCCTTTCAGTTCACTATTGGATGAAAGCTTCTCCGAAAATTCTTCATTTTGACTGATCCAATGTCTTTCTCTTCCAGTACAATCCAATGAATTTTCTAATTTCTTTATTTAATTTATGCATAGATTTCTTCTGAGTGTTCCTATATATTTAACTTTTTAATCATTAACTTCCCTTGTATATTGGTAATCTCCTCTTCTCGTTATATGACCGCCCAATTTTTCATTTCAAACTTTTCACTTTTTCTATAACAACCGTAACGCTCACTTATTTTCTGATTTATTCATTTTTCTTCTTATATTTTCGTATTATTTACAACATAAATTTTTTTATGTTTCTTTCTGTTGTCCTGAGCCAGTGAATTATTGTGGCATTTAAGACTCATGTTTCATTGCAATAAGTGAGAACAGGTAGAATGCATTGATAAAAAACTTTTTTTTAAATATAGATGAATTATATATATATATATACACACATATAGTTACTAAAAATAATTCTTTCGCATAATTTCATAGTTTGAGTGTTTTTTTATCTTCATTACGACTTGAACTGAAATGAAAAATCGTCACTGTATAACAAGACTGTGAATTATTTCAATGTAAAATTTTACGCGAAACATTAAAACAAAGTATCTGACATTTACATAGAACAAAGTTAACTAAAAACATCAAAACGTTAAAACGTACACATTGCTGTTTTCACACACACATAGACATATAAATCAAGCAAGTTATTCTGCTGGGAAAACATTTCTTTGTATTCTAGAACAACTCTTTTTTCATATCTCCTAAAACACTTTTTTAAATACACACCATCTGGGATATATGCTCCGTAAATTTTGTGAAAAAGTATAAACTTAATGTGGTTCAAGAATAAAGTACTAAAAGTGACAGAGAAAAAAGTGAAATATGACATCATTTAAACTAACTTAGATACATATATGCTTTTAGGATCAGTTTCAAGGTAAATGTTATATATATATATATATATATATATATATATATATATATATATATATATATATATATATATACATATACACATATATAATTGTTAAATAGTATTTTTTACTTTTATCATTTGCAATGTATGTTTAGTAATATACAATATTTTATAATGATAATTCCATTGTTATATTATAGTTGAATAGCCATAAGAAATTTTAAGTTTAATGTTAGATTTAATTTTAATCTTTTTTTTATAAAAAACACACGTTAAGAACAAATATTAAATATTTTTATTATTTCATTTATAAACTCTAAATATTTATCAAATCTTTAATCTAGTTTAAAGTATTTTATGTTAAACTGCCAAAATGTTTATATATATATATATATATATATATATATATATAAATGTATATAAATATATTAAATTTTTTTGAATATATTCATACAATGATGTGTATGTGTATAAAGTTAAAAAATATGTTCAAAATAATACTCAATAGTAAAGTTTGAAAAATTCTCAATAAATATACGTTTATTCGACTTTTTAGATGTTTTTCGATCGACACACGTACGAGCTTTTACAGTATACGTGTCGTATTTTTAAATTTAGATTTTCAAGACAAGAATAATAACGAAATAAAATTCATAGGACAAATACAGTGAGTCAAGAGTGGAATTTGGCTGGTTTCACTACTTTTCAGAGTATTGACAAAAAGTATAATTTAATTAAAATAATCATAAAATATAATATGTATATTATAGATTATCTATACAATGTATTTTGTGTAATTTATGAATTTATTTATAATAAATATTCATTCACAAATATTTTGACAGAAAGGTTGATTTATTTGTATTTACTTTGCTATTTTATTAATAGCTTTCAATATACATATGCATGTAGACAAGTGTAGTATTTATTATTAGTTAGAGTATTTAAATTAACTATACTGTATTATAGATGTTATCATAATTTAACTGTAGTGTAATATAAATGTACATTTGTTAATATATATATATATATATATATATATATATATATATATATATATATAATTATATGTACATTATATAATTTAAATACAAATATGGCTTAGTATATGTAATACTAGATATACCATCCGGTCGAAATGACCGGTTTTAAAATTGCGTTAAGGAAAATGAAAAAAAAGTAAGGGAGCCACTATTACTACTATTTATCATTATCATGTAATTTCAATATTTAAGTGAAAAATATCATTTTGTATTATTAGAAGCTCTTTTTTATTACTGCTTGCACTTATTGATTAAAAAATACAATTTTTTTTCGGGTAATATCAATCGGTCAAAATGGCCGGTTGGTAAAGATAGATTTATATCAATTTTTGTTATAGCTATTGTTAACAAAAATAAGTATAAGGTTTTGTTTTTTAATAATATAATTTTATTTACTAAAATGATCCATTAAAAATAGATGATATTTGAGTTTATTTTATTGATAATGTTCTCGCAAAGTCACCCTATTTTTCATTTTAATAGACATAATTCGCATCAGATAAGTGTTATAAGGCATGTCATAAATGCTGTCAATATGTCGTTGCCATACTACACATTTTTTATATCTCACGGTTGTCAAATAAACGTACCTTGCGTATAGAATCAAATCATCTAGTATACTACAACAGCTTTAACATTTAAAATTGCTATGGGAGAAAATATAGACTCAAAAATATTATCGCTGCGCAGTAACAAATTTTCTATACAATTTCGTATTTTCTTAAGTTATTTATTTAATATTTTTGCAAATATTAAAGTTTATGTGTACGTAAATATTTATATTATTTTTTGGTATATATATATATATATATATATATATATATATATATTTAAAGTAAATTTCAATTTTATTATTAGAAAAAAAATGTTTACATAGTTAAAAATTAAAATTGTAATATAAAATAATTACTATTTTAACTCTTCGTTAATATTTTTTCTATCTCTAAACATGTATTATTCAAAAGAACATAACTGATTTTTTTGACTCAGTAGCAGAAAAATATTTGGTAATTTTTGACATTTAGTATAAAACAGTTTTAACTAATTAATTTTTAACATTACTAGAAAACTAAAAAAAATAATTATCAATAATGTAATTCCTTTTAGTTAAATTGATCTTCTCTGACTACTAATCAAATATATTATTATATGTTGTTACCTTCTTATATTGTTAAAAACTATTGTTTATGCTAAATATGTAATATTTTTCGACATCTTTTTAAAGTTAAAATTTATTAGAGTTTCTGAATGAAATTTCATTATTTATTGAAAAGTAAATCTTCTTCATAACATACCAATATTATTAAATCTAGTGCATTATTTATTATAAAAAAATTAATTTCTTTCAACTTTAATTTTCTTTATTATAGAATTTTCATTTAATATCAATTGTTCTATTTACACATTTATTTGTAAATATCTTGTATATAAAATTAATATACACGCTAGCATAAAATATAAACAGTTATAAAACATTTTATATAGTGATATTATATTAAATCTTTTTCATAATAAACAATAAAAAATAAATTATAAGTTCATCTTTCTTTTAAAAAGAACTAATTAATAATCTTATTTCTTTCAAATACTCTGTTTATATAAGTTGTTCTTTAAAACATTGTATGTTAATAAATAAAAAAAAAACTTTTTAATTAATAATTTAATTTTATAATTATTATTTTTAAAGAATACATATATTTTAAGAGTATAATATTAAGAAATTAGTTTTTTTCAATCATTAACTTGTTTTAAAATTTATAAACTAGGGAAAAATAAATATTGATAAATAATTATTATATATGAATAACAATTTTCATACTTTATTATATATTTTTAATAACCACTCACATATTTCATATATATTATTTATATGTAAATTTGATGTATTTATACGTACATAAACTCAAATATAATATTTTGTAAAAGAATTAATTAATGAAGAAAAAACTGAAATCAAATATTTATTAATAAATATTATCATATTTTTCAATTACTTCAGTTGTATTTATTTAAAAATGATTTTCTTAAATCGATTACAATATAAAAATTATTTTATTGACTCTATAAAATAACTAAATGTGTGTAATATTTTTGAATTCAATTTTACAATCGTTTGTATGTGCCTGAGTTTTCAGCTGAAGGTGTATAGTTTCGAATATTAACAAAAATTTGGCAAACACTCTAAAGTCGATAAAGATGTGTTTAAAATATCAGAAAAATTCGAATATAACTACAGTAAAAATAGTAAAAAGATAACGTTTATAAATCAATGCTTTTTAACTATTATCTAGAATTTGCTTTTTTATTCAAGTACCGGAGATAAATATTTCAGAAATTATATATAAATAATTTATTAAATCATGAATGTAATGTTTATTATTCCGTATCGTTTTTCAGTATTTTTAGTTTGTTTCATTATTATGATATAAAATAGTTTTGAAAAAATAACTTTTCTTTAGAAAGAATTAATTAAATAAAATTTTAACTATTAGAAAGTGATTTTACAACATTACAAGTTAATATTTTGTATATCACAAGATAGAAAAGTTCAGTGTTCGAATAATCTTTAAAAGTTTACTTAACTGACAATATAGAAAAACATTGAATTGAATTAAATAAATTAAATATCCAAAACTCGTCAATAAAAAAAAATATATCACGAAAATACCGAACAAGGCCATATATCATAATGGTGACAAGGCTGTATAGAATCCTAATAATAACAAGGTTGTATTAAAAAGCAAAAATTGTAATCATTGACTTGAAAAAAATATATTTATTCCTTTTTTTAGATTTACTTTTATTATACATTAGTATTTGTTTATATTTCTATTAAATTATTAAATAAAAAGAAAATAACAGTAATTGACATCTCTGGAGTAATCAAGAAATTTCTCATATTTAAAAAATATTTAGAAGATCAAAAAATATATTAAAAGATAATAGAAAATTACATCTGATAAAGAAAATTGCTTTTTAAATTCATGTTCCAATTTATATTTCTTAAAATTAAATTTTGAAAATTAACTTTTTCAAGTAGAAATTTCTCACTGACTCAGGATTCATATTCAAAAATAATTCTTAAATTAATTGTACTTACTTCTTTCTATTTTCGTCATACTGAGATCTTCGTTTTTTCTGAATCCTTTAAAAAAGTTCCTCGGTGAAAATAATCGAAATATTCCACCATCTGCAGACATTTGTTTCCGTGATCTAAACCCTTTTTTTCTAGCTTCTTGATATTGTACCACTTCACCCACGGATGATCTACAGCTAGATGACTCATCATCGCCAAAACTTAAACTCTTACTTTTATTTAAACGCATACAACCGCACCCTCTTGAACCACCACAGCCCATCATTGTTTATAATTATGTCAGTAATTTAATAATAATATTGACATATTAATATGGAAATCTATAAGAATTTTATATTTAAGTGATATTTAAATTCAAATGTCATTTCACATGTCGATTATTTATTTTTCAATGAATATTCGCATGTTTTATTATAGAAAATGTGATATATTTTAATATTCATGTACCATTAGTTTGAATATATGAATAAAATTACATTTGTGTTATAATGTAAAAATAGTTTTGTCATTTTAATTTCATTTAAAGATTACATCACACGAATTCTGAGTAGAAAAATAATATTATGTTTATTTAAAAACAGTTATAAATAGAAAATTTTACTGTAATAATAGCATTTTATTAATTTTATTACTTAGAAAAGAGAAGAACATGTATTTATTCAAAAATAGATTCACATTTTAAAAAAACGTATTTTTATGTGTTTAATTATACACACGTGCATACATACAACATATATATATATATATATATATATATATATATATATATATATATATATATATATAATTTGTATATGTAAATATATATATGTGCATAATTTTACTATTTTAATCCTGATCTTTAATATAACTGATTGCATGTTTGTTGACAGTTCATCAGAGAAATTTTAATATTTTTAGGTAGTCATAAGAGTAATTACAAAAGATAGTAGTATAATTTTAAAAGTGCTGCTTTGTATATGTTTATAATCTATATTTACCTAGCTCTCTATCCATCTACCTATTTATAAATCTATCTATTTATTTATCTATAAATATATATATATATATATATATATATATATATAATATAAAGCTTATTTAAATTAATTCCACATATCATTATTCTTATTGTTAAAAGACTTATCAACATTGCACAAATAAATCACTCCCCCATCATCTGTTCACTTTATTCGATAATTATTATTTGATGACCACACAATTATTATCAAAGCATTGCATTATGAAATCTTCACTCCTCTACTGATGGCATGTCCATCGAAATATATATCAGGGAAAAAAATCATCAATATTTGAAAAATGAACAATTTTATAAAAAATTATGATAATGTGATGAGTAATTCGTTAGTGTAAAAATAATTTTATTTATAATAATGTAAACTGTAATCTTAAAGTTTTTTATTTCAATATTAATAATTTATTATCCTTATTTTATTAAACAAATGATAATATGTAAAAAAATCTTAATAAAAAGTAGTATTATTTAAACAATTATATATTTTTCAAATTTTATTTATTAAGTCAAATTAAAACAATAATTAAAGATTTATTTATAGTTACTAATATGTTATATAATTTTATTTATTGCGTTAATTTCTTAGAAAAAATCATTTCTAAAATTGACAATAATATTTATTTTAAAAAAAAGTATAAAAGGCTATAAAAAATACTAATTCTTAAATAATCTTAACAAAAAATATTTGTATTATTTAACATTATATATATTAGTAAACATGTTAGTAAGAAATATATAAAACTCATTTGTGAATACATTAATGATAGTAGTTTTGTTTTAACCTAAATAACATTTTCACTGTGACAGACTAGAAAAAGTAGAGATATTTAAAATTTATTTAGTCATTTCAATGCATTGTTTACATTACTTATTATAATTATTTTTTCCAAGAAAAGTAAAAGCAGTAATATCAAGTTCTAATCAATAAATGACTTATTAATAAATTCTATATTATTTCGAATTTTACACATGTTTATTGAATATATTTTAGTTCATATATATATATATATATATATATATATATATATATATATATTTATATATACATATATACACGAGAGTCGTTTCATAAGTATGGTAAAAAGTGAGAAAAACTAAATTGAAAAATTTAATTTAATTAATTAATTAAATTAAACAATAAATAAATTCACCATACTTATCAAACGACCCTCGTGTATATATGTATATATAAATATATATATATATATATATATATATATATGTATATATAAATATATATACATGTATACATACACTTATATTGTAATGCGCAAGTTCTAAAAATAGTATCTGCATTATGTTGTTTATAAATTGAAGCAATTTTTATTTAACGTGGCCCTTTTATAGTATAAAGAAATTTAGGTATATCGCTGTCCATTCATTTTATATAATATATCCAAATTATTAACATTGAAATAATATATAATTAATATAATAATAATTAAATATGTCCTATGTAACATTATACAATAAAAAAGATTTCTAACTTAATTAGTGAAAGAGTTATAAATGGTCAGAAAATTTATATACAGTTAACTAATATATTTAATACAAAATTGGAAAATTAAAAAAAAAGAAAAAATATTAGAAAATTTCATTACAGTTTTTACTATTATTTCTCCATTAAAAAATATAATCTCTCTTAGATTTAAAATAAATATAGTTTAAAACTGATATTTTTTAAAGTTAATTATCAATTAACTATTTACATACACTAACAAACACATAGATATTGACCCAATCTATTATTAAAAAAATCTATAATGCAAATAATATTATAATTTTTTATAAGTGCCATGCTGGAAATAAAATCAACTACCGAATTAAAGTTCTTAACAATTATATATTTCTAACTGAAAAAAGACAATTTTAATAAATAAAAAGACGTTATTAATAAAAAAAGAAAAAAGATATTAATAAGTAAAAAAATATATCGAAATGAGTATATACAATTAAGATGTTTAGTTAATATTAAACAAGAAAAATTATAGATGATAATATAATTTAAAATTAATTTTTTAATAACATTAAGTACGAATATGATTTGTGTATTTTTTAACGTTTATTGTTAATTATTTTCATTATGTTACAATAACATTGTTAAATTATAATTTCTGAATAATTAAAACATTCATATTTTTCTGTATCAAAATAATTTATTTTTTTAAAGAAAAATATTCAGAACGTAAACTTCATTCTGTATCATCTTACTTAACATATGTCACATATGCAAATTCCATACTGTTTCATTTTTGTGGAACCAAAACTTAATATTATAGTTTCATATACACACACACTTATATATATATATATATATATATATATATATATATTATAAGTGAGAAACAATAAATTAATATATGTAAAATTTTTATTAAAATAAATTTGACATATGTTTAATAAATCATGAGTTAGTCAATACAATATACTAAACTTTTTATTCGATAAATATTATTAAACATTTTAAATTATTTCTTTAAATACAGTTGATATATATATATATATATATATATATATATATATATATATATATATATATATATATATAGTTATATTTTCATCAGTCCTTAGGAACAATTTTCAGTACTTCACGCTGTAATAAACACTTTTCAAGTCGCTATAACAGGATTATTATGTTCCATGGGAAAGCTTTTAAGAAAAGTCTATCTAGAGAGCGATATAGTTATTTTCCACCGTATTATTTGATCAATCTATTGACAAAGAGTTTGTACGCGTAAAGTGCTAAACGATTTGTTGACAAATTGAGGTCTTTTAACTTTGTTTCATACACAAGTCTTTTTTGAAGAAAGAGGAGGTATAAAGCTTTTAAGTTTAATATATTTCAAAATCAAATCAAGAGGTGCACTTCTAAAATAGAGAATTCTTTTATAGAGCATTGCAAAATTGAGAAAAACACGTATAAATATCTTAAATGTCTGAATTTGCTAATTGGCTGACATTTATTAATATAGATTCAAGATAAATTTTAATTTATGCATACAGACTTATTCGGAATTCAGTATTAAATATTTTTTTAATTAAAATTATTTATTTGTTAATTGATATCTTTTAGAAAACTCACAAGATATTTAATAGTACTTTAAAAAATCAGTTCAAATAATTTATTAATATATATATTATTGTATATGAATGTACAATATATTTAAAATTATTCTAATAATTATGTTTATATTAATTACTATCTTTTAATTACATTTAAATAACCTTCCTATATTAATTAACCTCCATATTGTAATTTAAATCGATTATAAAATAAAGTCTGTGTAGCTTTTGATATTTTATTTGCGGTTTATTGTAAAACCAAACTAATAGATTAAAATAGAAACATCACATATTGATCAAATTATAAATATAATATTTGAACATAAAATTTCGTAATATTATTTTATTGTTTAAACATTCAACTTATAATTATTCAGTCAGTAAAAATGAGTAAATATTAAATATTATTTTTACAAAAAATCTAAACAGAAAAATAATAAAAGTTACCACTTTTTAATAAATAATTAGAGAATTTTAATACCGAAAGGTTTTATTAACAATTACATCGTTATATGATATTTTATTTTTTAATATGATACCGAAATTAACTTTGTTAAATTTAATGAGTGATTTAGATAAGTTTGCATATGTTCCAAAATACAAAATAAGATCATTATAATTAATTTCCGATTTCCAAATTTAATACATACTAATTATGAATTACTAAGATAATAAATTTAAACATGCGTAAGATGAATAATTACAAAAATTGGCTTCATTAGTCTGATAACAGATAAAAGAGAATTCATTAAAAAAATATCAAGTTAACAAAACACAAAATTTTTACTTTTTGAAATAAATATTGTAATTTATTTTTATTTTAAAAAAGACATTAATATTTTGATTGTTGTTATTAAATACACACACACACACACACACACATATATATATATATATATATATATATATATGCGTGTGTGTGTGTTTGCATAAACATAAATGTGTATAAATAGAAAATAGTAACTATAATGAAATAAAAATATTTACAATCATATAATAAAATATTTAATAAAAATTTTAAATGATTTTTTTTCTAAAAAAACTTTAATCATACAGGTTTACAATATCATTTCGAATTTGAGTTGCAACATAAACATCTTATTTTTTTGCAAATTTATACTTATATTACTTTTCAAAATATTTTGATGGTGTTAATGAAAAACGAAAAATAATTAATTAAAAAAACAAATATTATTAGAATATTTGTCTAAGTTCAAATAAGTAAAATAGTTAACTAACTTACTAAACATTAAAAAAGGAAATTCATTAATAAAATATAAAAAAACACGAAACTGCAATTTGAAAATAAATGAAAGAGATTACAATCAAAAAATTCTGAATATTTACAAAGTACATGCAATTTTAAAAAATGAAAAGCTTTTATTATATACTTATTATATTAAAAATGAAAAGCTTTTATTATATCTTTAAAATACACATTTTAAAGATATTTTTTGTTTTATTTTTCCAAACAGTGTATAAATTTTATGCAAATTAAGATACTTTTGTAGAAAGAAGCTAAATATATAATTATATTTAATTCAGTTTATTTATATAAAATGAGTTAATAGACAATAATTTCCATGGAGTTTTACGACTGACATTTATATATATATATATATATATATATATATATATATATATATATGTATTTGTATCCATTAGTTATGTGTCAACAGTAATCATCTAGTGTGAAATATATGGCAAAATAATATATAACTAATTTTATGAGTTGAACATTGAAAATGTAATAAATTTCATAGTAAATGAGATATCGCAAAGTCATAAATTCTTGTCGATATTTACTTGTAACTAATAAATGTGCATTATTATAATAAAATGTCATGATATTAAATTCATAATTTTAATAACAATAAAATATTTTCCATAACAATTTATATAAATATAGTTCATAACTTATTGGAAACATTTATTTTAAAAATAAGTATTTACTATATTCTATGAAAAGCATTATATGAAATAATTATAGACAATATTTGATTAAAAAATGATATTTATTTATTTTGTTTCTATAATTATTTCATATAACTAAACTTACATTAAAAACGTTTCTGCTACTAATTAGATATTAATTAAATACAATATTAAAGAATAATATTATTTAATGTTTTATTTTTTGTAAAAAAAAGATATTTTATTAATTTATATATTACGTTTATATTTTTATTATTTCTTTAATAGAAGAAAAATTATTTATCTACATGTCTTTAAGATAGATATATTCCCATTTATTTATTTCCTTTATCCATGTCCTTTGTACTATTATATATATATACAGTTTTTAATATTTTATGACTTCTAGTATTCCTGTGTATGATATAATTTATTTACGATTGAACATATTTGTTCCTATTTATCCAAGTTAATAAATAAAAACTTTTAAAATCTAGTACAATTTTCAATGAATAACATCTGTTCTGTCAAGGAATACATTAAATGAGTAGATCTAGTTTTTACTAGTGCATTACACAGACCGTTCCATTTATATTATTCTATTTTTGTCAACTATATTTTTGTATGTGAATTGGCATGTATACAAAATGCAACACTTCTCAATGTCTTCTAGTCAACAAAGATAGAACAAACAAAAAAGAAAAGAAAAACACGTTTTGATTCATTTAATGCTCATAGTTATTTGTCACTGAAGCGAATTTCTACATTTGTACAATTTTTGAAAATATGTGTGCTGTCTGTCTACAAAAACTGTTTCAAATTAAAGAACAATTTGGAATTCATATATATATATATATATATATATATATATATATATATATATATATATATATATATATATATATATATATATTTAATAATTTTGTAATGATTTTTTTCTATTCTTTTTTGCATTATTATTTTATTTGTACTAGTATTATTATAATTCCAAATAAAGAGGCAACTAAAAGTTAGAACTATATTTGTGTTTGAATGGAAATATTTTTATATATTTTTTTGAATTATAATTTATGCGCAATTACATAAGTGATATAAAAAACAAAATATTTACAATAGTTGTTTTGTACAAAATTATATTTTTTCGAATTTTACTATATTATACATATATTAAAAATAAATTTTTTGAATAATAAACCATGAAGTTTGCCAAAAATATAAAATAAATATATCAGTGATAATTATTAATACATTATACACTCATACATTAAATAATATTATACTTACTTAATTTCACTTATTTTTTAAAAAAATATAATATGAATTTTCGAAATTTAAAAAAATATTATTTCTATTTATTTTATCTATTATGATAATAATTGATATTATATATATATATATATATATATATATATATATATATATAAAATAGAAAGATATATAAAATATGTATTTGTGTGTATATGATATACAAAAAACTTTTGAACTAACCAATAATTCATCAGTTTAAATCTCATTGCTGAACTTATTAAAATATAATTATACTAATAAAAGTATATTCAATTTATACTAACTCTGTATTTTAGAAAAGAAAAATCTAAATGTAAACATTTTTAGATATTAACTCTTTGAAATGTTTGAATTAAGTTTTAAACATCTGTCTGTAAAATAGACTCTCATTTAGTTAAATATTACATCTTACAAATGTGTCAACGTTTACAATTTACGTATATATATATATATATATATATATATATATATATATATATATATATGTATATATATATATATATATATAAATATAAATATATAACTAAATACAACCATACATATACGCGTATACATACATTCATACACACACACACACACACACATATATATATATATATATATATATATATATATATATATATATATATATATAAATAAAAATTTATATTATTATTAAATGTGGTACATGTATAACTAAATAATTTAAGAGATATTTAAAAGCATATTATAATTACTAATCATACATATAAAATATGTTGAAATAAAAAGATAATAAGAAATTATCAAACATTTATCATAATTTATTGTAACTGTTTTTTTTTTTATATTTTAAATCATAATATAGAAATAAACCACAAACACACATGTTATGCCGCTAACTAATTATTGTAATTATTAGATTACATATTAAATGATGTTTTAATTTTATAATTGTTCTTAATTTTTAATTAATACAAAAAATCATAATTCATACTCGTACGTAATGGCAATTAATTGTAATTTATGTAATTCATTATATCTTATTTAAATATTTATAAAATTTGAAAACAAAAATTCCTTTGAAGGCAAATTTTAAACAAATTTGCATATTTGATATTAGTTATTGAATGGGAGAGAAACATGACAATTCGTCTAAGAGACTAAAAAAAGAAGGCATTAAGTCTGTCCATATAAAAAGTTTTGATAGGTCTTCATTCAGCAGTGGATAGAAAAAAGCTGCTGCTGATGATAATGATGATATATATATATATATATATATATATATATATATATATATATATATATATGTGTGTGTGTGTGTAGTATCGATGAGATAATAAAATGTGTGTGTGTGTGTGTGTGTGTGTGTGTGTGTATAGATAGATAGAGATATCTATAGATATAATAAATTGATTATATCAAAAAAACAAAAAAAATATTTTTGTTTATATATATATATATATATATATATATATATATAACAATCATAGTATAAATATATACAAAAAGAAGCCGTACGCTTAGGAAAACCGTATAATAGTCACAAAAAGAAAATATTTATTTCTTGTTCTACTGTGTACGTTAAATACAAGGTTATGTTAAACAAACTTGAAATCGTCATTCAATATATATATATTATATATATATATATATATATATATATATATATATATATATATATATATATATATATATATATATATATATATATATATTATATATATAATACTGAATAAATAAATAATAATTAGATTTTATAGTATCGGAAGTTTTTATAACTATATTAAACAATACAATATTTTAATATTTTTAAAAATTCAATCTGATTTTTTAATATCGTTATTAAATATATGTAATTGTTTATTTCAACGAAAAGTTTTTATATTGATGAATAATAATATAAATTCAAGTTCAAAATCGACTCTCATTCAATAAATGCGTGTTAATAAAATATTAAACTATATACATACATACATATATATATATATATATATATATATATATATATATATATATACATACATATATATATATATATATATATATATATATATATATATATATATATATATATATATATATATATATATATATATATATATATATATATATATATATATATATATGTTTGTATATGTATGTATGTATATACGTATAATAACATTTTTATGTTGTAAATAAATAATTAGAAACATAGTTGAGCTATCTTTTCAATAGGAAATTTGTGGCTGTAATAACAACTGTTATTATCACACTTGTTATCGGGAAAAAACTTTATTTAGTTTGGTATTATTTTTTATATTTTTATAATTAATTCGACAATAATGCAAATAATATACTATGAAAATTTATTTTCTTTTCATTGGTTTTTAGAATTATATATATATATATATATATATATATATATATATATATATATATATATATACTCGTGTATATTGTTTTTCAGTTAAATTTATTTTTTATTTGGTTACTTTTTTTGTATTGTTTTTTTTATAATAAAAAGTTCTTCTAAACTTTATTTCATTGATGTATGAAAATGATTTTCATTTGCATTTAGTAAAATATTTTTTTTATATTACATTAGTTAAAACTATTTTTTAATGAAATATGGTCTTATAAAAATGCTAAACACAGATCAAAATTTATTATTTTTTTCTACTCGTTTCATTTTGGTCATAATTTATTCTTAAGCTTATAAAGCGTACTTTAATTCTTATTTATTAAATAATACCTTACTTTTAAACTATATTAATTCGGAATTTATATATGTATTTACACACTTTTAAATGCAGCAAACATCACATGAACAAAAATTAATATTTAATACGAAGCGTAAATTTTCCTTTAATACTAATTCTATTCTTTAAATTAAACATTCTTAGTTTGAAACCTGTGATTTGATATTGACGTGACTGAATTAAAACGAATTCGCTAGTCACGCTGTAACGCACATTTTCACGGAAGATTCACGGAAATACTGCCGCTACTCATGATCACATATCGCATCTCTTCTGCGTATTGTTGAATGTGGAGTTGCGCTTTACATTACCGGTCGGCGCCAAATTATTGATGTCAATGCGCATGCCATTCGAGTTAGATCGTAACTGAAATGCATCGTAACAGATTAAAGCTTTCAATCATTAACAGTAGTTCACATGAAGAGATCAAGTCATAAATTTAAATCAAGTAATCAAAAACACACAAATTCATCAAATATCTAAAAAAAAAAATGGTCTTAGAGAACATTTTTTTTGCATATTTGTTTTCATTAAAAAACAGCACTTGTTTATGATGTAATTTATTAGAATAAATATAATAAAATAGTTGATTAAAAAATTATTAAAAAAGATAAAACACATGTTTATATATTTATTTATTCATAAATATTATCTAATAATAAAAGATAAATCAAGTGATATATTACTGATCATATGATATTATAAATTTTATATAAAACATATATATATAAATATATAAATTTATATGTGTATAATATATATATATATATATATATATATATATATATATATATATATATATATATATATATATAACATCTATAGAGAGATACATAGATAAATTTACATGAATACTACTTAAATAATTAAACATTTAGAGAAAAAAATAAATATAGCAATGTCAATAATTATAAATAAATATTAAACTTACAATTATGTACTAGCAACAACTTGGGAGTAAATACATAGAGAAGAAAAGAGAATAAAGGAATCAATAAAAATATTTTTTGCATTTTTGATATCAATATGGAAGACAGTATATATATATATATATATATATATATATATATATATATATATATATATATATATGAAGGTCGTTTAATAAGTATAGTAAAAAAGTAAGAAAAACTAAATTGAAAAATTTAATTTAATTAATTAATCAATTAAATTAAACAATAAATAAATTTACCATACTTACCAAACGACCTTCGTATATATAATTATTTATATATTCATAAAACCAAATTAATATATTTTTAAATAAAATAAAATCCCTGATTATTATAATTAATAAAAATATGTTTTTATTTATAAAATTATTTTTTTATAGTAATTGAAGTAAAATATAAGCACATGAGTATATATTATTATTAATATGATATTTTATATGTAAACACAGATTAAGACTACGAGATTAGAATAGAAGGGTAATGGTTTAAGTAAAATGGTTCACATACCCATACACCTACATCTCTTTCTTATGTGTATATATATATATATATATATATATATATATATATATGTGTGTATATATATATATATATATATATATATATATATATATATATATATATATATATATATATATATATATATATATATATATATATATATATATATATATATATATATATATATATATATATATATATATATATATATATATATATATATATATATATATATATGTATAAATATAAATAGATGAATAAATACATAAATAGATAGATAGTTAGATATGATGGCCCAAATGAGACTAAAGTGTTCAGGCATACATTTACTTATTTACTATCATTTACTATTATTAACTATTATTTATTATACATTGGTTTTATTTGAGCTGCTATATATGTGTAGAGAGATTAAGTTATTTGAAATAAATTAAATTTACTAATTAAAATATCAGTATAGCACCGTCTAATTAATGAAATATGTAGAAAATATTAATATATATTAATGATTAAATTATTATTGTCATGCTATTTTATATGTTACGAAAATTATTACAGCTATTTAGTAAATATAAATAATTAATATTGGTAATTACAAGTTATATCCTAGCAAATAAATACCTACTTATATGATTATAATATATTATACATACATGTATTTATTTCTTTAAAAGAGTCAGTTATAATTTTGAAGGTTTTTTAAGTACTTAGCAATAAAACATTATTTGTTGTATATTAATTTAGTATTGAAATTCAAATAATTTTAAATTTTAATTAACTTTTATCAAAAAAAAAAAAACACAAAATTATAATTTTTTACTAAAAATTGAAAATATATTTGAATTTTTAGTTTAGTTTATATAGGTATTATTTGATTTTAACTTTTTAGATAAATATCAATATTAATATTTTATATATATATATATATATATATATATATATATATATATATATATATATATATATATATATATGTTTAAAATTGAATTCATATATACTTATAACATGCATATATACATATATATATATATATATATATATATATATATATATATATATATATATATAAATATATATTAAAACTTTAAAGTAAACAAAAATAATAATATTAAATTCTTTATATACAATATTTAAAAGAATTAATTTGTTTAAAATTGTACAATCAATATATTTCAGTACAGAAAACTAAGTTCTACTTATTTAATACAAATATAAAAATGGTACAAAGATGTCGCTATTAAATTATATAGCAAAGTTAATGGACACTGTATTTTATTTACTTAATATTATTTCTGCTAGTAGATACCTTATTGTATTGTAAGATTATATATATACTCACCATATATATATATATAAATATATATATATATATATATATATATATATATATATATATTATATATATATATATATATATATATATATATATATATTATATATATATATATATATATATATAAATATATTACATATATAAATAAATTTATTAAAGTGAGTATAATGTTTTCAAACCTAAATAGACTCTAAAAGTAATAAGATAATTGTATAGATGGTGCTTTAAACTTAAAAACCCCAAAATAAACTTCTAGTAAATAGTACTTACAACAGATGGAAGCAGTTATTTATTAACTAAAAATATATTTTAAGTTATTTTGTATGAACGTATTTTTTTATATTGGTAATTTATTCTATTATCAAAAAAGGACTTAAGTAAGAAAGCGTGTTTTTTAATTTTCTTTTTATGTTTCATATATTTTGTTAATTAAACAATTATGCATTTTTATTAGTTAAAATGAATCTTAAATAAGATTCAAATTTGTGTAATTTTTATAAATTTAATTTGATTATAATCTAATAGTGACATAGCTTAATATTATTGAAGTGTTTGCCGAAGAAACAGATAATGAAAATTGAAGGAAATTTTTATGTTGAAAATTTTATTCTAGACATATGAGCCTCGAAAATGAATCATATGGTAAAAAATAGCTATCAATAAATATCAGTAGGGAACTACTTATTGGAATCAAAATATGAATATTTTATAATAATGATACTTACACTTTTCTATTATCTAGATTACGTTAAAAAATTAAATATTAGATAAATGGATTTTATATAAATTAATAGAAGAGAATAAAACAATGTTTTAAAGTATTTTCTTCCATTCTTATTTGAAATAAAAAAAAAGAATTGTATTGAATTATGTGTGATAAAAAATGTTTTCTACATTACAATTAATGACGATCTATTTAATCGTTTGATTACAATGAAGTATAAATGATTCATTCGAATTTATTTAGTTATCAGTTTTAATTTGTATTTTGAAAAGTAAAATATCTAAAAATAAAATTGTTTATGATAAACTATACTTATTTTTTTAATTAAATTCTTCATATTTAGTTTTATACATATGGATTAGTGATACTGAAAATTATTAAATACTTTAAATTTTGTAAAATTGAACAAATCAGCTTATATCTGGAGAATAATTAATATTACTATTAAAATATTTTTATTTAAAGCAATAAAATATTATAAATTTTATAACACTTTTGTGTAATTATTATCAGTAGTGCTCAGTTATTGAATGTTATAAATAAACGGCAAATTTAATCAAATAATTTAATAAAAGAATGTTTACAAAATTGGATATCTGCAAAAATTATTTTTTTTTTAGGGATTTCTTTACCTCCCTGGTCAGAATTCTTTTTCAGTAATTTTAATTCCTATTATTATTAAAAATTCATTTTTTATTAACTGTTTGAGTTCTATTTTATAATTGAGTTTTTTATTAACTTAATATGCTAGTTTAGAAGACATTTCAAAGACTTAGATGTATGGTTATTAGGTTCATCCAAGTGTAGTATTGTTTAAATATAAATATTCATACATACATATATTATATATATATATATATATATATATATATATATATATATTTATTGTGTGTGTATGTGTGTTTACGTGCGTATGGATATGTCTGTGTGAGAGAGAGATAAAGAGAAAGAGAGAGAGAGAGTATGTATTGAGTCAATATATCACGGCTGAAGTGTTGGATATAAACTGTCAAACATTTTTAAAAACCTTGCTGACTTGGTGGACCATACATCATTCCAGGTAGTGATCTTTATCGGTTGTATTTAAATTGGACTGTGTTGTGCGGATGTAGTCGCACACGAGCTTGTCATTGAAACAATATTACTTGATTAACGAATTAATTTATAGAGATGAATAAAAATTAATATCATCGTACCGATATAAGTTCTTTAGAAACAGACACTATCTTCTAAATCTAAAAACAGCACGACATAATTTTGATAAGTACATTTCTTTTAAAACGAAATCTTATTTGTATTATGTTTCTTACATTGGAATTATATATTATATTGTTAATGCGTTTTTGAACATAAACACAAATTAATTTTGATTATCTAATGTTTTATGTATTAGTTTTTAGTTTTACAACTGTCAAAATAAATTTAGTAATTAAGAATTTATTCTCAGTTTCTTTTTTTAAATTGTAAATTTGGTCTTAATCTTTGTATTATATCTTAAATCATTTACAAATGTTCATTATATAATACAATAATATTCTGATATTATCTTATTTACAAAAAACATATACGTATAAACAATTTAAATGTTATCTATATTGTTAAGTGAAATGAACTAGTATAATTAAATTGTACATTCATATATTTACTAGATACTTTTATTAGATACTTTAATAAACATATTGAACGTTTAATGTTTGATCATAAAAAGAACACTTTATTATTTATGAAATATTACTATACATAATATTTCTTTTATTTGCAATTACATCATGAAATCTTTATTTAAATTAAATTTACTTTAGGAAAATAATTGAATTAAAATACCTATTTTGATATAATAATTTTATACTGTAACCTATTTTAAGTTTTTTAATATTTTATGAAGTTTATCCTTCTGTTATATATATATATATATATATATATATATATATATATATATATATATACATATGGACATATATTTTGAACTCAGTTGAAATTTATCTTATAATTCTAAATTATGTTACTAAATAAAAATATTTATCATCGAATTTAAAATGTAATAAAAATGGATTATTACTTTTGTATTAATATAGATTTTAATGTTTTTCACACAAAAATTTAATGGTTGTAGGTATGCTCATCAATTAGAATTCACGCTAACAAAAGTACTGAATAATATTTAAGCAAAATCAAATAACAGAAATATGTGTTATGGATTAATATGTTGAGAACTTAAATTAGATTCACAATAATTCATTAGTTCAATTTACTCTTTAGTATAATCCTATATAAGCATTATAATTAATTTTTATAATAGGGTTATCTAGATTTGTGTTTTATTAAAAAGAAACATGTGTATAGGCTGGCGTATAGGGAAACATGTGTATAGTTTCTTTTTAATAAAATAAATATCTATGCGTCACATTTGAATGACCCTATATTTGATATATTAATTGAATTGTTTCGTCAATATATCACATTTTATGAACAATTTTTTGTATTCGATTAATTTTCTGTACATAATTCTAAAAAGTCATATCAAATTTTCAAATTTATTTAAATAATTCAAAATATTTTTTCTTTTAATTATTTTCTTGTAACATTATTATATAATATTTTAAACTTTTTAAATTTGTTAAGAATGAATTCATGTATATACATTGATACATATAAAAAATACATACATTTTTATATATATATATATATATATATATATATATATATATATATATATATATATATATATATTAAGAGAGAGATAGAGAGAAATAACTGTAAATTCCAAATTAAATAAAATAAAAACTTTTAAATAGTGTACTAAGTTTTGTTTTTAAATGAGATTTTAATATACATATGCTAACATCAACATACTTTTTTCCACTACTGGATGGTCTTTTCCAATACTTTTCACTTCTAGTGATCCTGTGCTTCTCTTCTATTTTACAATGACAAATTTTCTTATGCTTTATCTTATTTATTCAAGAGACTCTTCCCTGGGTTTTCTATATTTCTGGATTCACAATCAATAATTTCTTTTGTTCAACGGTGGTATAATGGATATAAGTGTGTGTGTTTGTGTGTATATATATATATATATATATATATATATATAATTGTAAAATGAATAAAATAACATTCGTAGGGCATATCATATTTAATATATTACCTTTAAGCAAAATAACAATTATACTTTCACTTTACATCTCTACATTTTTCTTCTTTCATTTTGCCGCTCTTTCACAATTTCAAGTCCGCCCCTATATTATATAATATTTATAGGTGAGAATGTAATATAGAGAAAATATCAATTAATTTTTATATTTTATGGTGATTTTTTTTGTCATCATTGCGTAAAAGTATGACATTTATTTTCCTTCTCAATTTATTAATTGATTAATTGAATGTTTTCAAAATATTATCAATTATGTAAATTCAAATAAAAAGTACATACTATTTTATATTTTCTAAACTTGATTGTTATTTTATTATATTATTCTTTTAGTAATATCTTAAAGAAAATAAATGAAAAATTCAAAATAATGATTTTAATTTTATCTTATTTTACAAATAAAGTAAGAAAAACATTAATAGAATAAATTTAAATGTTATATGTTAATTGGAACAATTCACACTTTGAGATATAAAACTGTCAATTATCGGTCCGAAGTGAGATTGTATTGTAACAATTATTTGATATCATTGCAGTAATATATTTTGTGACAGAAACTGAATCAATACAGGTAGGTCAATTTGTTAAACGAACCGAAAGCGTTACGACACTTCGCCATAATCTTACAGTACTTCGTTATATTCGTAAGCTGTTTGCAATGCATGTGCACACCAATTACCGCCTGTCCTTTGTCTGTGCATACTGTTTCTCTATCAATATGTCAATCTTAATTGTTGCAGCGCTCCTGTTCCGAAGATTTTTCCTTTTTTTATTTTTAGTGATTGGTATTTTATTTTATTTTCGTAACGTCTTATATAGATAGTTAATACAATTGCGTGCACACAAAGCTGCAATTAAAAATAAATAAACGAAATAAAAAATATCTTAAATTTTATGGTTCGTATAATACATTATTTATAACAGAATAATATATACTCCTAATATGAAAATTAAATAATAGAATTATTTTATAGAGTGTATAATACGAGGGTCGTTTGATAATATGGTAAAAAAGTAAGAAAAACTAAATTGAAAAAATTAATTTAATTAATTAATTAAATTAAACAATAAATAAATTTACCATACTTATCAAACGACCCTCAAATATATATATATATATATATATATATATATATATATATATATATATATATCTAAGAACATATTTTTATGGAAAATGGAGAACACTGAAAATAAAATATTCACTAATGAATTCTTAATTTACTTTTCAGAGAAAGTTTTATTATTTTACTTTTTTAAAAGAAAAATAATTGTTTTTTAGCAATTCCTAAAATCCAAATAAATTATTTTGATAGTAAGTAGGTATGTTTAAGTTTAATAATATTATAGAAAATATTAAATGTTTATTTAATAATAAAATATAGATTAGAAAAAAAAATCAGATAAATATATATAAATAACATGCTATGTGAAAAAAATCTTTATTATCTCTCTTACCAGTTCATAGTTAATAACTTTAAAATGTACTGTTTGTAAAAGTACTCTTTATACCAGTGAAAAAAATTAGAAAAATATTATTAATACAAGTTAATATTGGATCTAAGAAAAATCCAAAATTACCTAAACGTTATTATGTTCTATCAAGATAAAATTATACTTGTTGTTTTTTTTTATTTTTTTCTAATCATCCAACTAAAATTGTTTCTACTTGACATAAATGTGCTGTTCCGCCTATCAGTTTATTTTTTTTTTTACATATTTTAATTAATATTTATTTTGACCTTTGTAAAATGTACTAACGAAAAGTATTTTGAATTTTTAAAAAACTGAAGTACTTACTATTAAAAAAACATGAACTTTGGAACAATATATTGTTAAATGGATGATGACAAATATTTGTAGTACAAAAAAACTATTTTATTAATATTTTATTGAATAAAATTGTATATATATAAGAGGATCATTTGATAAGTATGATAAATTTATTTATTATATAATTTAATTAATTAATTAAATTAAATTTTTCAATTTAGTTTTTCTTACTTTTTTACAATACTTATCAAACGACTCTCGTATATATAAATATATGTTTATATATATAAATCTAATAAAAGTTTATGTATACTATAAAATCAAACTTTTTTATTATACCTTCAGTATGCATCAATTCTGTTATAAAAATTAATTGATAATATTACTTAGAAATGTTAGAAGGTAAAAATATTTATTAAAACTGAATTCCCCTAAACCAAATATATTTATAGCATGAATTTCATAGAAATATAAGTTTATAATCCATTAATTCTAAATGTAATCATGTACGAATTACAATACACATGTCAAAACCGTGAATAAATTTACTATAACCGAATATCGCATCAACAAATGCGATCAGGGAGTAATAAATCAGCTCACAACTATATACCATTTACTCTTGAATCTTTTGCGCTTCAAATCAGCGCTGAGCTGTTTCATTATGTTTGATTGATTGCTGCGAGGCGACGTGTTTGATCAGGAGATGCACGCCGCGAGACAACAGCACGTTTAAAATTTTATTCTGAGTTGATTTTATCGATTATTGAAAATATATACAGGGATTATAAACGAAGTGTGTCAGAGAATGTTAAAGGTTTCTCGTTTGATTGAAGAAAAGAGTTTATTTATTCATTTCATCCGGTAATATTTGGAATGAAGTATATGTTATTAGTTTAAGAAATAAAAATAATTTATCAAATAATGTCTGTACAATGAGTTAGTATACATTTATATAATAATAAATTCTTGTTAAGAATGTAATCTTTAGTTAATCAAATATTATTTGATTTGCATTCTCCTAGTTATGATTAAATATATTTTATTTTTAACTATTAATAAAATTATGCACACACACA
>CP092088.1:32785006-32840006 GCA_029203775.1 Neoneuromus ignobilis
TAGCCACTGATCTAACAATGTGTATATTAAATGATGAACCTATTAATTTACAAAAATATAGAAATGGAATTGGAGCTGAAAAGTTTAGAAAATCTATTTTCAACGAAATTATAGATGTAAAGAAAAAAAAATTTAAAGTTAATTTTACGAATCATAAAAAAATGTGTCGGGTAACAAAAATACTTAAAGATGCTTTTAAAAATGTGTTCCATAATTATAAAAATGATGTGAAATCGAGAGATGTAAATTTTATAAATAATGAAGATCTAGATGAACTTGTTAGTGACTTTAATATACTTTTATCTACGAATTATTCAAACGGTAAAATTATTTTAGATGAAAGCAGTGTTTTAATTAAAAAATATATAAAATTATTTTTGTTACATGTTTTAATTTATAAAAATGGCGTATTTAAATTTAATAATACTTTTTTAGAAAATCAAGACTTACCAAATGATCTAAATGAATTTAGATCAAAATTACTTTGTGAAATGAATAATAGTATTGATCTTAATCAAATAACATTTATGATCAATAGATTTAGTAAATATTATAAAGATATTTTTATTGACGAAAATTCATTTTTCAGTCATTTATGTGACATTACTTTAAATTTCTGTGACATGAATTTCATAGATAACACTATTGAAGACATAAATGTTGACATTGAAGAATTTTTGGATAAACTCGTATTTGCAGTTAATCAACCAAATGAAGAAAATTTAGATATGAAAATCAATGAACACTTACAAGAGTGTTTTCGATTTAGCAATATTGATTTTGCTTCAGATAATACAAAATTAAGTGTTATTGAATGGTTTAAAGATAAGAAAGGATCGTATTTAGATTATAAAGACGCGAAACAATTTTTTACAACATCCATAAATAAAATGAGTAATATAAAATTATCTGGGTTCACAGAACTTTTTGCAGCTAATATTAATAAATCGAACGTATATTTTAACACGAAAAATATTGATGTTCAAAAATTTCTTTATTCTAATAAAAAAATTCTTAATATTATAAACAAATATGATACTAAATTTAGTGCTCTTCATATATTCCAAACTCTTCAAAGTGATATAAATTATCAAAGTAAATTTGTAAGCTTAGATATTCATACCTTTTGTGACAATTTACGTCTTGTTCAAAAAGCACTTAAACTGGATAATATTTCTCTAATATTGTTGAGGTTTCGGCCAATTGAATACAACTATTGTCGATTAAATATTTTATTTTCTGAAATATTGGACGACTTTAATAACATAAAAATGATAGTTGTAACAAGTAAATTGCATTTACCTTTAGGACGTTTGCTTTATGATCAGTTTAAACTTGATTATGAAGAATGTTTAAGTTGTTCAAACTTTAGTGATTTAAATAATGATTCACAAGAGGTTTTAAAGCGGAAATTTATTATCTTCCAGGGAAAAAAAGTTATTTTAAATGATATAAATGAACATTTTACGAATTTTATTGATGAACTTGAAGTAGTTACTTTAATACAAAATGATACTTTACAAATAGGTAAATCTCTTACGACTCTTGATGAAACAGAAAATGTTTATATTGAAAGACAATTACGTAATACAGAAAAAAATATTCTAATAAATGTAGGTGTTATAAGTGATATTAGTGATGCTGTGGTGCTTATAATTGCTGATCCTGGAATGGGAAAATCAACATTATTAACTCGCTTGGGTATACAAAGTCAGTTATTAAACAGCTCTGTTTGGTATTTACGAATTAATCTTAATAATCATGCAGAAACATTAGCTTCATCAAATTTCGACGATTCACACGAAGTAATGAATTTTTTATTTAAAACTGCAGGACTTGAAAAAGATTTTGAAAAACAATTATTTTCAAATTGTTTTGATATACGAAATAAAATTGTTTTACTCATCGATGCTGTCGATGAAATTAGTCCGCGATATACAGAACCTATTAAAAAAATGCTAAAACAATTACAAACTTTCAATAAAATACAAATATGGATTACAACAAGACCGCATTTAAAAGATGAACTTGAAAATTGTCTTCAAATTAAATCTTATGTATTAACTCCATTCAATGATGAGAATAAAAAAATATTTTTCTTAAAGTATTGGTCGAGTATATTAAAAACGGATGAAATGAATGAAAAAAATATTATTGAATATATAGACATTTTTTTCGAATTCGTATCTACAGAATTAAATGATGTGAATAAAGATTTTATGTCAGTACCTTTGCAAGCAAAAATGTTGGCAATAACATTTCAGGAAGATTTTAAACAATTTTATTATTCAGGTGATAAAAATAATATTTTAAAGAAAAACTTAAACATTTTGAATCTTTATGACACTTTTATAGATATCAAATTTCAAATTTATTTGAACGAAAAAGTATTACAACAGCATACGGTATCTGCAAATGAAAATATTGATTTGATTTACAAAGCTTTCTTTGAAAAACATGAATATATAAGTCTTTATAAATTATTCGACGATAATGAATTACTGGAATTATTCTCACCAGACGAAAAAATTGTCGCAGAAAATTGTTTATTTCAAGCTCAACAAGGACAAGAAAAAATTGGATTGATAATTATTGATAATGATTTTGTACCCCATTTTGTACATCGAACGTTTGCAGAATATTTTACTGCTAATTATTTATGTAAAAGGTTATTAAATAAAATAAATAATAACCAAAGGGAATTGATTATGCGTAAAATCTTACTACCTGATTTTCAAGTTGTGTGTCGCTTTCTAGATAGATTATTTATTACACACGATAATGTAGAACAGTATGAAATTCATAAAGCTATGTTAAGTAATAATTTAGAAACCTTAACTAAACTTGTAAATACCAAGGAAGTATTAAATTCAGTAGATAGAGCTGGAAGAACTGTATTACATTTGTGTAGTTTTTATAATTGTGAAGATTTGTGTTCATTTATATTTAAATTTAATCCTGATTTATTTATTCAAGATAACATTTTCAAATGGACTCCTATAAGATTTCTTTCTCACAATGGAAATTTTGAATTATTGAAATTATTTTTAACAGAAATGGTCAAAAATGAAAACCCCGAAGAAATAAATGTTAATAACACAGATTATATTTTATTAGCTTCCGCTAAATATGGTCTTTCGAAGTATATTGAACATCTTATTGACACTGGATGCAATATAAATTTTCGAAACAGTTATGGAATGAGCGCTCTTCATTATGCATCAAAATTTGGTCATTCAGATATTGTTGAAATGCTTGTCGAAAAAAATGCAAATATTGATAGATACGATATATTTTTTAAAACTGCTCTATATTGGGCAATCGAGGGAGATTATTTAAATATTGCAAATTATTTAATGGAAAAAGGAGCTGATGTTGATTATGAATGTGATAATTATTATACGTTGTTACATGTAGCAGCTAAATATGGGCATTTCAATGTTGTAAGCTTTTTAGTAGAAAATAACGTACAAATCGATATTTATGACAGAAAACTATTAAGGCCATCGCATACAGCAGCAGCTAATGGACATTTGGACATTTTTAGATATTTGTTAAAAAAAGAAATGCAATTTAATATACGTGAAAAGAGTTATAAAAGTTATTTGCACCTTGCAGCAGAAAATGGTCATTTAAACATTTTAAAATATTTAGTAATTAAAAATATAGTGGATACAAAAGATTCAGAGTTTTGGACTCCTTTACACTGTGCAGTGTGGTATGGACATATTGATATTACAATGTTTTTAATTGAAAAGGGCGCAAATATAAATTCAGTCAATATGTATGGATGGACACCACTACATTGTGCAGCTCGTTTTGGGCATTTTGAAATAGTAAAATATCTTTTAAGTCAACGTGTAGACATGAATATTGTAAGTAAATTCCTCAATTTTTCACCATTACATTTGGCAATACTGCATAAACATGAAAATGTCGCTACATATCTTATTCAAATGGGAGCTGATATTTCTTTGTATACAAAATTTCATTATTCTCCTTTACACTATGTTGCAGTAAAAGGGTTAACTGATTTAGTGAAATTGTTTATAAACAAAAATGGACAGTTAGATGAAAATGATTATAATTGGACTCCTTTACACTATGCTTCTCGTTATGGTCAATTAGACACCGTAAAAGAATTAATTGCATTTAATTCAAATATAAATGCTTACAGTACAGAATTTTTCACACCGTTATATTTAGCTATTCAATTTCAACATATAAATGTATCTACATTTTTAATTGGTCAACAAGGAAAAATCAATGACTTTTATGTAATTTATGAAAACAGTTTACTTGTTGCATCAAGATATAATCATTTAGAAGTTGTTAAATATTTAATTGAAAATAATGCTCAAATTAATAATATTCGATCATATACTGGAAAAACATGTCTACATTATGCTGCTATGAAAGGGTATTTGGAATTAACAAATTTTTTAATTTTAAATGGAGCTTATATCAACTCTACAGACGATTTTTTATGTACTCCACTACATTATGCTGTATACCATAATCGTACTGAAGTTGCTAAAATTCTTATAAATAATAATGCGTCTCTCACTGCGAGTAATCATAAGAAAAAAACACCGATACATTTGTCAATATCGAAGAACAATGACGAATTAATAAGCATTTTTACTTCTAAAGGTATCAATATTGATGAAATAAATAATAAAAGTGATACATTTTTATTTTCAATATCAGATTTAAACAGCGATGATATTTAAAATATAAAAGAAATTGTAAAAATTTTCCTACACATGTTTTGGACACTGGTTTAAATTAACATATTATTAGTATTGCTAAGATTGTTTATGATTTTGATATTTTAATTACAGTATTAACTATACACATACACACACACACACACATATATATATATATAATATTAGATTATAATTTATTATATTGTAAAATGTGATTTTATTAATTTTATATAAAATTTTATTTTTATAGGTTTTAAAATATTAATTTTAATTTATATATATGTCTGTATAGATAGATAAGATTTTTTTTTAATCATATGTAAATACGAAAAAATATATAAATTCTGTACGTATTATAAACTATATTATTGTATATTTTACTAAGCTAGATCCGGGTTATAGTTAACCACTGCTTAAATCATCATACCAATATGTGATTTTAAACGTTCATCAACAAACAGTTCAGTGCCCATCAGCAACGCTGCCTCTCTTCTCACAATTACAACCATCATCACGGCTCTGTTACTATGATTACAGACATTAACAAACTAATGACTTCTCACCCGAGACCAGTAAATAACAGGGCGTGATTGACCATTACAATTTGAAAGGAATTGTTGCCTCTAATGCAGTACATTATGATGTTAGGCCAATATCATCAGAGAAACAAATTACAATTTCACAATACAATCGAAGACGTGTGCTTCATTTCAGCACACTTGTACTAACTATACACATGTATAACAGTGACGTGGTAAAGGGTGAAGATTTATGAGTACTTTAAAAAAAAGTTGTTATTCGTTGAAAATGTTCTTATCGTTGAAAGAAGGAGTAAATTGTATATAAAAGTAATTCGAGAAATTTGAGTATAAAATAACTATTTATTTACGTTTAAATCATATATATATATATATATATATATATATATATATATGCATTTTTATTTATATATATTTCAGTCGTTATATATTTGTATGTGTAAAATAATGATTAAACGTAACTGATAAATTAAAAAAAAATATTTTTTTTCGCACGCCTCTGAAAAATTTTGTATTCACAAAAATTATTTTCTAACTGTAGTATATGCTATAATAAGTAATATCATTACCAATGTCATGGTTAATTCTAAAGTGACAAAAGTTTATGTTTGAAAATTTATTTTCACAAACATCAAAGATTTAATGATCAATCAAAAGAAAATAACTCGAATATATTTTAACCATAACTAATTGAAATGCTATGAAGATATATTCAAATTGATTTCTAAATTAACCTGTATATATATATATATATATATATATATATATATATATATATATATATATATATTCATTAGTTTATTTTAAAAAATACACAAATTTTAAATTTCAATTAAATACAAAATATTTGTTTTCAATCTGAAAATTATTGGCACTGTAATTTTTTTTCATTTAAAAAAAGAAAATAAATTGAAGTAAGCACTTAAGATTTTCCATAATATTTCTTGTGACTATTATTTATTAATTTAAATGATTGTGTTTATTTTTAGATTTTTTTTATAAATTGATTATAATATAAAAATAGCATTACAACTTCTATTTTTTTAAAAAATTAAAATATATATATTTACTAATTAAGTCAAAAACATATTTTCATATAATAAGCCTTTAATTATTTGTTAGTATTTTTTAATAATAATATAATCAAAATTGTTTTTATTTTTTTCCTTTTTTTGTACTTAAATATACATTATTAATTTTGAATATCTTTATCGTTTATCTGAAAATTATTAATTATTTATTTAATTAAAAAGGAAATATTTATAACTTAATTAACAGTTACAAATAATTAGCTCTAATTATGATTTATTGTTAACTGTATTTTTTTAATAATGTTAAATATTGTTAATAATATATATATATATATATATATATATATATATATATAATATATATATATATATGGCTTGGAAAATAATTTACATTTTTTTATTTTTTTGAAAATAAAAAGATGAAAGCATTTTTATTATAAAATTGATACATGAAAATATATATTTTTGATTTTTTTCGAATACCTTTATAATAAAATTGCAAAAAACTATGAAATCCGGTTTAAAGAGCATTTCAGTTGTATGGTGTATGTCATGTTTATAAATAAAAAATACGATCAATTATATATCAAAAACATGTATTATGTCAGTAGAGGTGTAAAATAGAAACATCAAACGAGTTTCGATGATATTGCGTGACGCGTTCACATGTAGCTTTATATCGTATTCAGAGGCAATCGACGGTACATTTTTTTCCAAGAGATAAGCAAGATGTCACAGGATCAACTCAATGGGCGGAATCAATTTATTCGTCGACAATATGCCGGTGTTGTTGCAGACACTAGTGCGTAGGCGTAGGATACAAGTCTCACCTCGTATTCGATTGTCTATTGTGCTCAGCACACCTGGTTGCTTTGCATCAAAACGATTCTCCACTTCGGCGGCTCTGGTGCACTTAAACATGTTACAAGAAGATGTAATATGTACGAGAATATACATATACAGTGAAATGTAACATAATGTTTGTATTTTTAAAACAAATCGATACAAAACTGCTTTCTTAGAATTATATTAAAAAAAATGATAATATCATAATTATTCAATAACATAAATAAATGGTTAGTATAAATTTTATATCTTGTAAATGGAATTATATAATAGTAATATTATATTTACATAGAGCTTTAATATTATAATATCACAATTATTAAATTCATTTAATGTAATATTTTTTTTGCAAAAATATTCAGATGAATGTTTTATAGAAAATTCCACGAATTCATATTATTATAATATTAATTTTTGGCAGACAAAAAATTCAATGATACACCTGTATACATATTATCATCATTATCGTCTTTCTATCTATTACGTGATTGAGATCTTCTCTTAAATTTTCCACTTCAATCGATTCAAAGTCTTTTTTCCATTCCATTCCAGCGAATTTTCTTATCTTTGTCTCGTCTATCCACAAGTCACTTTTTAAGTCTTTTTAAATTTGTAGATTGTCAATCAACAATATTTCTTGTTTATCAGTGATATTTCCTTTTTGCTATATGACCAGTTCATTTACAATTTAAATTTCTTACTTTTACTATAACATCCTTAAATATTGTATTTTCTTTTTGATCCACTCATTTCTTTCCTGTATCCGCGTATTATTTCTAAAATTTATCTTTCATGATTTTTTTGAGTTGAATGATTTTGACATTTAAAACTCATATTTAATTGATATAAGTGTAAAAATTAGGATATATTAATCAGAAACTTTTTTCTTTAAAAATATATGAATATTCGATTTTATAATAAGGAAAGTTTTTTTTGAATTTATGTTATTCCATTCTTATTTTTATTCTCCTGTTTAATATATTTATATATATATATATATATATATATATATATATATATATATATATATATATATATATATATATATATATATATATATAATGAGGGTCGTTTGATAAGTATGATAAAAAAGTAAAAAAACTAAATTTAAAAATTTAATTAAATTAATTAATTCATTAAATTAATTAATCAATTAAATTAAACAATACATAATTTTACCATACTTATCAAACGACCCTCGTATGTATATGTATATATATATATATATATATATGTATATATATATATATATATATATATATATATATATGTGTGTGTGTGTGTGTAATAATGTTATTTCAATGTTTATTTATTTTAATTTGTTTACAGAAAAATATTAATAAATTTTATCTACATTTCTCAATCAAATACTTTTAATTATTAAACTCTTATTTTTTTTATGTTCAAAATTATTAGTAAAGCTATAAAAAACTACGAATTAGAATGATTTCGAAATAATATAACAATATAAAATACAATACTTCTTTAAATTTAAATTAGATAGATAAAAGTCTAAAAAATAAATTGTAGACAGTTAATGGTCATTAAATTATACGAATCGAAGAATTCGAACGTCTTTTATCTCTTGTTTGAATTTGAAACAACAAATCCGTAAAATATTAACATAACTGTAACACTAACATGACCAACAAACATTTACCTTCATTTGAAAACTTGTATACATTTTTCTATGTCCCATGTACTGTTAATCTCGTTTAAGTTAATCGGAGACGGGTCAATAAGAATAAATTTTAAGTTTTGTCGTACGTTTATCAGGAATCGACTGCGACACTGATTGAATTAGTAGATCGTTGAAACGACATTAGCTCGGCAAGATAAGAGCTCGCGTGGTACCTTCTTCATGGAAATTGATAAATTAAACGAGGCTATAACACTAAGTTAATGGATATATGTAGGCGTTGTGAGCTGTACACTAAACTGTATAGTGCTGATTTATAATAATAAAACGAAACAAAGGACTGATCAAAAAGACACATAATCTAATATATTTTTATTATATTACAATATTTTACATATACACACTATAAATATATATATGAATTTGTGTATTTGTATATACGAGTATATTTAAATTATTTAAAATATAAATACATTTTTTATTTATATATTCAATTGAATACGTATTGTTATACATTTAGAAAATTTTTGTGTTGAATTGTGAAAAAGGAAGTATTATATTTTATTGACTGCATTTGAATTTTGATTTAATGGAAAAAAGAAAAAAAAATTAAAATAAAATAATTTATTATTCTTGATTGTTTAAAACATAAAAATCTTTAATTTTTTGCAACTTTTTTTGACATTTTTATCAATATTTGTAGAATATATCAATATTATGGAAGAACTAAAACATTTTTTCTATATTAGTGAATACTTAAAGATTTTTCTATTAATATTATTTTGTAATAATTGGAAAATATGATTATTTTTGAAAGTTTATATAAGAAATATAAAAAAATTAGATAGTTATTTATTTTTTTATATTGTTTGAATCGATGTATGAGATTTGATTTTCACAGTAAATGATAATACTTTGTAATTAGTTGAGTTATTTATTACTTAATTATTTTTATATTACTAAATGTTATTATATAGCTTTTTCAGTAATTACTTAATATTATTCAAATAAATTTATCGTTCCTACTCATTAACTTATATATATATATATATATATATATATATATATATATTATATATGCATTTTATATGATAATAAAATAATAATGAGTTTGAACATTTTTGTAGAATTTAAGGAAAAAAATTATAATCTGTAAAATATATTCACAATGTTAAATATTTTTTTATATACAAATATTTTTTTTATAACTTCTTATATTATAATTTATTTTCAATTAATTTTTCCAAGGTTTAATTCAGCTATTATATTTTTAATCTATTTGTAATAAATGTTATTTTATACAAGAATCTATTTTTTTAAATTAATGATGACATTATATACATGGACGTTATATATATATATATATATATTCACATTATATATGAATTTATTTATGAATGTTTAAATGTGTGTGTATCTATGCTCTGACATGATATTTAATGTACATCATCACTTAAATGTCATAGATAAAGCATGGTTTTGAACAAATATACTTGTAGCAGATATCGAGCGATACAAGAATTGTATACATCTTATATTTATTTGAGAATTGGGTCCTTTGCCATTTATATACATAAGATTTCGAATTTGATGTTCTTTTATGTGCCACGATCGCCGCTAGCTTATGTATATTTTTTTGTTAAATATAAACGTAACATAAATATTTAACATGCAACATATCACAGTTTCTATTACATTTTTTTGTATTAAAATAGATAACTGACATTTAACCTTAAATATTAGCCTAAGAGAACATTCAAGTGAATAATGGTCACGTTTGATCTGCTAAAACCATTTTATGTGTTGTTGTTAAAGATTTATTTATTGTTATAGTATTTTAGGTTTTCATGACCGTTATAATGAAACATTTTGTTGTCGATTTGTAGCGAATTTATGTAATATTTGTGTAAATGAGAACAACTAGATCAATGTATACTGATATACCAGCGATTTAATATATTCACGTTTTTTTTACTGATAAAAAATGATAAGTTCTTAAGTATCGGTCCGTATCGTAAAACTATACTTAATGTAGAACGAATGTCTGCAGAGCGATTAGTGATTATTGGTATTATAAAACAATTTTAAATGCCTGTACAAAATGCGAAAAAAATTTAAAAATATGTGCATAAACTTGTTATAAATATGTTAGTGAAAAAGTTGTCTGATCTGTGATACGGAATTGAATATGTATTAAAATTATTCGATAACAGTTCATAAAGTACTCTATAAAAATTCATGAAATATATATAGTGTGCGCATTTTTAGTTGTCTGGCTTTTATAAAAGAAAATGACTTCATTGTAAAGAAATTCGATTTTACCACCTACTAACCATTAAAAAAAGCTTCAAGCAATTCTTCTATTATATTTAAATGGAGTATATAGGTTTGGTAGTCTCAATTAATGTTACTTAGTTAGCACGACATTTAACTGTACTTTGTATTACATTAAAGTACTTTATATTATAATAATTCTTTGAAAATATTATGAATACCCTACAGCCAAACTATTTCTTTCTGCTTATAGATATTTTAAAAATAATTAATTTTTTATATGTGATGTCATATATAAAATACTTAAAACTAGTACATATTTTTTATTACTTATAATTTTTTTGATAAAGATTCGACAGTATAAAAAAACATTTACTTTTGTTGATATTTAAATTCAAATTTCAGCCTATTTTGTATCTAATTTTTATTATTAGATAAATATTTATATTATATCTATTGAAATGATCTCGATGATATTAACTTTATTTATATGCATACTTAAAAATTATTCATTTAATATACTTTAAAGGTTTTTTTATTATTTTACGAACAAAAATAGATATATTTTCAAGCAATACATTATATAACATCTGAAATTAAATGAATGAAAAATTATTAAAAAAATTTTTTTTTGATTATTCATAAAAAAATTTTGAAAATATATATTTTCATTATTCTACTTTTGTTTCATCTTGAGTTTGGTCATTAAATATTTATTAAATTAGTTATTTATTTAAATTCAATTCAATTGAATATATTAATACATATTTTGTATAAAAACCTAATATTTTTTTTCTCATTTTATTAAATATTTCGAGAGTTTAAACAATATTAGATTAAAATTGTTTATTTTTATATTAAATGTATTATTAAATTTTGAGTTTGGTTCCAAATACTTGATTAGAATAATATATGAAAGTATAACATAAAAACAACAAACGTTTATTTGGAAACCAAAGAAATAATCTCTAATTACAATTAGTGTATAGGCGTATGACTGCTGACACAGCGTTATAATAATCTATACTCTACGAAATTTGAATATCGTGCCGTAGCGATGACACGGCCGATCAGAATATTACTGCAGGCGTCTGCACGACCGCAGCGCACGGTCCCAAACAACTAATTAGAATTTCTATATTGACTGTAAGCTAGCCACGCCAGAACAAATTGATACGAATACTATAAATTTCGAGAAAAGCAGCCTGAGGCTATCCCACGCCGCACATATCTCTGTCCATTATTCACCAATATGCAGTGTAGGCGTGAGAAACAAACGGACCACCCCATGAAATGACAGAGACCGTATTTGTTGCCACGGGGTTGTTTGAACGTAGTTATTGTATTTTTTATTAGGGCGAATCGTGATAGAATATTATCATTGAAAAGTATTTTAACATTGAATATATTTTTAAATATCTTCGTTTTATGTCTAGTAAATTTAGTTATAACGTCAAATTACAAGTAGAATTATGTTTTAAAGTTGTTTATATATATATATATATATATATATATATATATATATATAAAATAATAAAGATAAAAATTAGTTTTTAGTAAATAAAGCAATAATTACACTTGTTATATTTGACTTTGGATTGGAATATAGAGTAGAAAAAACCTATGTGAGTAAAAAACCCAGAAAATGGTAAAAATATATATAAAATTGTAATAAAATATAATGTGGAAAAATAAAAAATATATGTACAATAATAATTATAAAACATTACATATAACGATACATAAATCATAAGAGTGAAAATTGCATGATTATAAAAACAGATAGATTACTATAAATGGAAACCAGTAAAAAACAAACACTAATTAATATTCAATAATAAACAAACATATATATATATATATATATATATATATATATATATATATATATACTGATACAAAATTTAAATTATTATAAAAAAGACAATTTTAAAATAATATTTAGGTTATGAAGTAATTTCAAGTTCCCAGCTTGTAAATATACCAGTCATACATTTATTTATTATATGTTACATAAAAAATTATATATATATATACATGTTTGGGTGTATATTTGCGTGTATATGCATTTACAAAAAACATCATATATAATTTAATATCGTGATTTGGAAATCACTTGTACGGATGATATTTAATGTAAATACAGTAACTTTACCCACACGTTTTATTTAATTGTATTACAATAGCTATAACTTGACTGATGGGTATTATAGAGAAAAATTGTTAAACACCGGAAATTCTTTCTTGCAGATAATAGATGATACACAGTCGGATTAGTTGATCGTACGATGAATGTTACCTTGGCGCCTACGGCTGATACGATCAGTCGCCCACGTGTTCAGATTTCGCGATCTGTCACTTGTAAAGTTTTAATGACCGTATTTTGGCCTTGGGAATTAGTACGCAAACTGAAATTCGATGAATAATTTAATTTGTTAGAATTTTACCTTTTTATTTTAGTTTCTCGTAAGATGATTCATAAAGAAATATATTTTTTTATAAAAAATATACTTATTGATACATAATGCTTTTGATATTGAAGTAATCTGGGACATGATATTATTTATTTTGTATATTAAGTAAAGTTTTTAATTGAAGAAACAATTTATTAACAGTTATATTATATATAACAAATTGAAAAAAAATTTTTACATTTTTAAATTAAAAACTATCTCAAAATATTTTTATTTTTTACAAATTTTGAGTCTATTTGGAATAATTATAAAACATTGTTAATTTTTAAACAGTATATATATATATATATATATATATATATTATTATTTTCCAATAAGCGCTTTAAAAGTTTAAATTAAAATAAAACAAAAAGTATTTAATTAATTAGTTATTTATTTATTTTAATTTTTAAGAAAATTCTATGGTATTAATGTTGAAATACAATTTCACTCATATTACAACCACGTCTTCACTTGACATAATGCATTCGTTTAGTCCAATTTTTAGTCACTCTTTCACATAATTGAGGTCCAATTTCATGAATTATATGTTCAGTGTTTATTTTTAATGCTTCTGTTACTTGTGGTTTATCAACATAAATCAATGATTTTACATAACTCCACTGAAAATAATCCAGTGGAGTTAGATCACATTATTTTGGTGACCAATTGATCGGTCCATTTTGTAAAATAATGGATTCGTTAAAATTTTGTTCCAATAAATCTATTGTTTTCATAGATATATGGCACGTAACATTGTCTTGTTGAAACCACATATCGTGGAAAAAAAATTCAATAATTTTCAGAAAAAAAAATTATTGATCATGGTTTGATAACGCACTTAATTTACTGTAACGTGATCTACAGCTTCATTTTGAAATTTTCTCTAACAGAAGCAATATTAGCCTTAATTTTTACATTTATTAGTCTTACAGGAACTGCTGTATCAAGTAGATTAAAATTGTTTTCAAATTTTTCAACAATTCGATAAATGACACCTTCAATTGGAGAATTGTGTTAAGTTTCAAGAAGCGCATAATAAGTTTTACAAACCGAACATTCATTTTTATAAGTTTTTACAATTTCTAAACGTTGTTGAAATGTTAAACGTTACATAATAATTTACCAAACTATACTGAGTTGAAATGTCAAAATGAGCTTAAAAAATCAAACATGACTACCATCAGCTCTCAAAGTTCTGTCATTCTTATTATAAAACCCTATATAATAAATAAATAAAAGAAATTTTCTATTGTAATAAATATTAAATATGTACTTAGAATTTACACAACTATTATTTGTCTTAATGAATGAAATATATCCATGTATTTCAAAAAAATATCTTTAATTAATTTTGAATTATTTCCAATCATCTGACTTTTACAACATTGATATCTACAGAATAAATTATGTTAAAATATTTATATGAGAATATTTTTGATTAGAGATAAATATATTTGCAATGAAATATAATTCAATTTAAAAAGAGAAACTTTACATAACTGTAAAACTACGTATGATAAAATGTATCTGAAAATATAGGATGTAATTAGTAGTAAAATAAGGTAAAGTAACCGTGTTTAGTTGTCAGTATTAAAATATATATACGTATATGGTTACATGGAAAACACATGTCTTCTAAAATACTAACTAATTATTTTGTTGTTGAAGTCTGCAAACATCGCGTCCTGTTGTGAACTCAAACTGATATGATCACTTTCATATATAAATCAATAACACGTATCAGTCGAATTACTAAACACCAAGATATAATAATTTACAGAATTAAATTACTCAATTTTTTATTTTAACCTCTTAACTTGTGGTAAATTTGACCGATAAATTTGTTTTTTTTTTAAATTGATTTTTGCATTAAAATTTAATAGATCACACATTAATCACAGATGATTATCCGGATATGTTAAATGAGTACTGTTATTTATTTATTTATACTTAGGAATATATACTCTTATAGACACACACACATAGGTATATATATACATTTGTATACAATCTTGTCATGTGGAAATATATGTTTTGTATATATTTACGAAGAAGTTTAAAGAATAATCTATTTTAAAAATATGTGTAATAGAATGTTAACAAAATAATGACAATGTTAGTGAAATGAATATATAATTAGTTTTTTAATAAGCATATAAATTAAATTATTTATCATATAATATGTTAATATTGTACTAACATTATGATTACCTAAAATAATATATAATTAAAATTAACATTGTTTTCATAAATGTTTATGTATTCATTACAATAACTGTATAATTAAAATTTACAATTATTTATATATATATATATATATATATATATATATATATAAATAAATAAATCATAATAACTAACTAGTATCAAACAAATATTGATATTTATGAAAACTTTTTAAATTTCATTTCATAATTTTTTTATTTAATACATAGATTCAGTAAATAAATATTTTGCGCCATTATTATTTTACTGAAGAAAAATTTAAATAAAATATTAAATTTTTATTCCAATAATAACTGTTATTGGATTCATTTATTGAATTATTATTTTTATCAAATTTAAATTAAACTTATTTTAGAAATTTTTAATTTGTAGTTTCATTATTTGTAATTATTTTTTTTACTACTTTGAATTACTATATATAAATTTATTCTATGTGTTATATATATATATATATATATATATATATATATGTATATGTTAATTCTTTTTTAACAAGTTATTTTATTTTCATATGTTAAGTCACTAACAAATTGTTTGTATTCTGACAAAAAAATGAACAGTTATATAAATAAAAAAATATTAATAAATATTACTGAACTACAATTAGCGATCATTTGTGTACTTCAGTTTATATTTAAAAAAAAACAGTGGCATTTTTAGGCTTCATGTCGCCACTTTTTTAGGTGTTCAATAATAATAAATCAAGACACTAATGATCCAAATTAATCAAGCCAGTGTGCTTCGATACACTGATGTTTATGTATAATACTTTAATAGATTATAATCTTGTGTCACCCTATATATTATACGGTTTAGTTATGTATAACAAATATCGTTTTAGTGTGATATTATTAATATAAATACCGCATCTTTCAGATGGTGATTCCAACTTATTGGCTACCGCTACGCTACCGAGATTATGATTGATATAGGTGGATGAAGCGGCAAAACAGTTTAAGTAAGTTCACATTCCATTCAGTAATATACACTGTTAATGTACTAGCTTCCTTCTCATTTTCTTTTTAATTTTAAAATTTCATCAATACCAATATAAGAATCTATTTTTCAATAGAACTTCGTATATAGATCAATTAATTTATTTTTATAATACAAAAGAGCAAAATCTGTAAGTCATGATATTTATACATACATATACACACACACACACACATATATATATATATATATATATATATATATAGAGAGAGAGAGAGAGAGAGAGAGAGATCAATAGATAACCAAATATTAGAATATAAAAAATTTACACATAAATAATAATTAGCTTGTAAATAAATTTCTCTTTTTTAATAATGATTTTTATAATTATTCTTTGATTCCTAATTGCACTTAATATTTTATAATTTCAAATAAGTACTATAAATTAAATGTATTTGAATTGTTTAAAACAATAAGTTTTAGTGTTTTTATCGTACATATGTATAAAATTATTGATTTTAATGATACATGGAATTCTTTTCTGATTAAAAGTAATAAATTAAGAAACTAATTCAAAAGTTTCATTCTATATAATTGAAAATAATTTAAAAATAATAGTATAGAACTCCAATCAGGTACTAGTTATAGAGTTTATAATTCAGTTTCCTTGTGTTATTCAGTTTCCTTGTATAATTAGGTTTGTATAACAGTTAATGTTTAGTTAATGAAATAGTCTAAGATCTTATTTAAAAAAAATTAAATATATGATTTTGTATCATTTAAGGAGCACTGAATACTTTTTATTATAACTATTAGCTTAATGTATTTTTTTGAATAATTCTTATTTTTTGTTAAAATTTTGTTCCAAAATGATAAATTGCAATAATTCATTTTTTTTAAAAAAAAAGATTAAAATAGACATTTTTAATAAAAAAATGTTATATTCTGCAGTATTTACAATTTTGTTGATAGAATGTTCTAAAATTTGAACATTTTTTGATAATACTCATAATAATCTAGAAAGAAAGTATGTCTTCTTTTTTCATTCATTCTCCCAATATATATATATATATATATATATATATATATATATATATATATATATATATATATATATGTATATATATATATATATATATATATATATATATATATATATATGTATATATATATATATATATATATATATCTATATAAATATATATATATATATATATATATATATGTGTATGTGTATATATATATATATATATATATATACACATACACATATATATATATATATATATATATATATATATATATATAAATATGTGTATGTGTATTTTATATGTTTACATTTCTTGCAATTATTTATGTTTTTTATAAAATGTGTATGAACTTTAATTGTACACTCCGTTTTAACAAACTGTCAGTCATTGTTTAAATGGAAAAAATATTTTAATTACTTATAAATAATAATAACATTAATATAAATTTTGATTTTATTTTGATTTATTATCGTTAAATAAATTAAAAAATAACAATTTTTCCGCAGTTCAAAAAGTGTCTTCTATCATAAAAACAAAGAACTATTTAATTTGCCTAATGTACAAATTTATTTTAAAATAATAATATTGTTTAAAAAAATAAAAGTAACTCTTATTTTTTAAGCATAACTATATATTTTATTTGCTGCATAATATCTAGTTTTCCTGAAATTAGAATAATAAAACTTAAGCTTTCAACAATACAGCAACTACTCAACTATGATAATCTTTTGAAACATGTAGTTGCACTACTATAAATATAATATAATCTGAAATATAATAGACAGTCTGTTTTTTCTATGGGTTTGTGTAGTGTTTATATATATATATATATATATATATATATATATATATATATATATATATATATATAAATTAATCATTTTACATGAATTAATTTATTCATTCATAATTGTAAATTAAAATATATTTAAACTTCTTTAGTATTATAAAAACTAAGATTATTTATTAAAGTGCTAAGATACATTAAGGCGTTGCTCTCGATTTACTGCTCAAGATTACGATTATATATTTATACCAATCGTTAAAACTGTCAAATACTTCAGAAGTTACATTTCAATCATATAACTGGAAATGAAAGATCTCGAACGATGTCAATACAATCTTTGAATTACAGTTACCAAAAGTAATTACAATATTTTTTTGTAATATAATATATGCAAAATATTAAGCATATAAGTGAATTCACTTATACCCAAATATAAGTCAATATACTTGTATGTACATGAGTATGTTCATATGTGTATGTATGTATATATGTTTATAAGTAAAACACCAAATTCAATTATTGACAATTTATTGTGTAAGGCAATTTATGTACAGATTAAAACCCATTACTAAATTACAACTGTATATAGTCTGGTTTATATGTCTGCCTGAAGCGAAACTCATCAACGCTCTTGTTTAAAACCAGCAATTTGGACACGAAGCAGAACACTACTTTCTTAATGAGAAAGCATGTCAAATATGAATATATATATATATATATATATATATATATATATATATATATATAAATAAATACATGTATACATATATTATTTTATAAATATTTATACACATATATACATATATATATATATATATATATATATATATATTTATAAATATAAGGGTTACATGCATTTATATTTAAGTAACTATTAATCTGAAACATTATAATATCTTATCTAAATAACTAGTTAACGTGTGTGTTGTAACACATACACTTAAAATCGTTCATTGAATACAGAGATGATAAAAATTAATATACATTTATTACTTAGTTTCATTTTCAATAAAAAAATATCCGTGGGGTGTTTTGCAATTTCATGTGAGTATCGCTTGTTAACATCTTTTGATTATGCAAATTTCTAATACGTTTCTTTGGTATTATATGATTAAGTAAATTATAACATTGAACTATTTGAATTAGTTTTATCTTCATATCATATGGAAAAAAATATTTTTAACATATGGTATTTGTGTTATTTATTATTTGAAATATTGCCTCTAATATGTATATAACGTTTTTTAAGTTCCTTATAATTTTATTAAATTTTTATATTAACAAGTATCATCAATAGATATTTTAAAAATATTCAAACATAAATATTCTGAAATTGTTATGAAAAATACAAAAAAAACAACAAATTGTTATAATAATTATGAATTTGTTCTTGAAATTAAATAATCTATCATTTTTTAATTGGTTTAATATCCATTGATTACATTATTGTAATAGTCAATATGTGTATCAATAATTATAACGTTTAAATCGATTTAAATTATATATATTATATATATATATATATATATATATATATATATATATATGTGTGTGTGTATGTGTGTGTACACGTTTTATAAATATCATTTGTAAAAATCATACAATAAATAATTTCTTTCTCGCTATTAACAATTACAAAAATTGCCAATATGTATATATGAAAATTAATTTATATGTAATTAATATTAATAAATTGATATTATAAAATAAAAATTGTATTTTTCTGCGTAGTAACGATAATAATGAGTGAACTTTTCATACATTTAATTATTATATTCAATGAAGGACTATCAATAAATTAATTACTTTTGAATTTAATCATTGAATACAAGTCTATATTTACAATTATAAATTGATTTTTATTGAGATAATTATAAATATCTTCGTGTTAATAATATATATTTATAGCATATTCCAATGATTATAAACAAATTAAAATAATTTAATCATTTTAAACCTGTTAATTTGAAACTTTATACGTTTTGAAATTAACAAAACGATTTATATAATTTCTACTAAGTCAGTTAGATATTTTATTTTTTAAGAAAAAACACTTCGTTCTGGAACTGAATATAACATTTAGAGAAATATAATAACTGTCAATGCAAGTATAAAAACATAAATCAAGGCGTCAAATTTGTATGATTCTACATATTTTTTGAATGACAATAATTTATATTTGTTATTTTATAAATTAAAATGAAATCATATACAATTTGTTAGTTTTTATACAATAAAATTTTAATTTTAATAATTTATATGCAATTTATTGTAAAAAATAAATTTTAATTATGAGTTAGTAAGAAATGTTAATCTTATTTAGTATTTTTATATTTTTTGTAAGAAATAATATTATTATTCATATTAAGGATGATTATATATATATATATATATATATATATATATATATATATATTTAATCATCTTTGTCATATCATTTTATATCAGTCCACTGCTGGACGAAAGCACCATTGAATTTTACCATTCACTCGTATTTGGTCCCTACCACATTGATCAGGCGGGTTGATGGTTTCATATATTTACACACACACACACACACACACACACATATATATATATATATATATATATATATATATATAAATACACTATATGAGGGTCATTTGATAAATATGGTAAATTTATTTATTGTTTAATTTAATTTAATAATTAATTTAATTAAATTTCTCAATTTAGTTTTTCTTACTTTTTGACTATACTTATCAAATGACCCTCGTATATAAAACTATAACATTTTTTTGACACAATTTATTTTATAATATAAATACAACTCGAATATTCAATATAATTAAAATACATATATTTCAGGACTTCTGAAATACTATCGTTAAATTAATTTAAAAATTTATTCGAACTGAACAAGTATTCAGTGTTTTATTTTGGTTGATAAATGAATTAATCTTTTTAAACGAAAGAAAAATTCAATCGATTTACTTTTCGTTGAGGTATTATTACCAATAGAATTTTATAGAAGTGAAATTACGGAATCCCGTTACGGCATGTTCTAGAGATATATACGTCACAATTTGTGTCGCCGGTACCATATTATGTAATCGTGTCGAAGCGAATTCCCAAGGTCGCGTACAGCAACTCGGATGTCCTTATACGGCATCACGTTTACCTACTTTCGGCCGCAATACGCCGCGTTATTATAATTGAAATCTAAAGGACGCGGCTAATAATGTGAGTGAACGGTTGCAGAGTGGCGCTTTCCGCTCTCCTTACATCACACCATTTTATTTACATTGTGTAAATAGAAGCACCCTTCCATTATGTTTTTCAAAATTATAACTTGTATCAGATTTTTTTTGGTGGTAGTATTTGAATAATTAGCAGAACTACTGATTAATATATAACATTTTAATTCAAATTTATAGGATTTAGTATTCGAAAATGATTATAATAATTATATTGTTAATTTCTAATTTAAAAAAATATGATGACAATTTGAAATAAAAAAATACTAAATACGTCTATTATTACTAAATTATATAGCCAGCTTGAAAGCACTATTCATTTAGTTAAATTAATGCAGATTTTTAAAAATACATTACTCTTTAATCTCTTTACATAAATGAAACCCTAATTCTAAATCCTGATTTTGATAATAACCATGAAAAAATAATCAAAAAGTGTTTATTGAAAATTTTATAAAACACTTTGATTTGGTGCCAGTGAGTTATTTATATAAAAATAAATTAATAATTTTTAATACACATAATAAAACAAAATAGAAGTATTAGAAAAATGATAACTTAAAATTTTAGTTCAAAATGTTTCATGTTATCTTGAAAAATGTAAACAATTTTTTAAATACAAAATTAATTCTATTACAGAAGTGCTCAAATTATAAATTGTTTTATCTATAAGCTTAGATTTATATTTTTTTAATAACATTTTTTTTCATTTTATCATAAATTATATATTCGATTCTGTTATATTATCCACATTCATTAATTATATACAATATGTTCAAAAAAAAAACATAAGTTGAAACAATCAAATTAAGTATATATTTTATAAAATTGTAGACAATATGTCATTTTAAAGTTTATTAAAATTTATAATACTTTATGTACTTATTAATTTACTAAAATTTAATTATTTATTTCATATTAATCAATTTAAAAAAATATATTTACTAAATATTTATGTTACTTACATTGTTTTAAAATTAAAAAATATTTATTTTTTGTTCTTATACACTTCCTATAATCTAGGAAATTAAGTAAAAATCATAAGATTAAAAAAATTTGCTCAATTATCAAATTTATTATTTTATTTCTGACTCTAATTCAATTTCAAGAAATAAATATTATAAATAAAAAGTATTTAAGAACAATAAAATATAATTTAAAATCTTAATCTAATCTTTATTAGTATATTTATGAAAATATTTTTAATATTTTAACACACGAACAATACTAGTTTAAAATTCTAACATTTTTTGGATTAAAAAATATTTTATGAATTGAAGAAAAAATTTTAAATATACGATTTTTTTTATTATGCTTTATTTATTAATTTTAAAAATTTTTTTAGATATAAAAACAATTTAAAAAGAATTTTTAATAATAGGATATATATATATATATATATATATATATATATATATATATATATCATCAGTAAAAGCAGCAGCTTTTTCTATCCATTACTGAATAAAGTCCATTTCAAAAATCTATTTTGATTTCAGAGATTTCGCATCTTTTCAATTACATTACATATCAACATTTTTTACATACGCGCGCGCACACACATACACACACACACACACATATATATATATTTATTTATTTATATATATATATATATATATATATATATATATATATGATTAGATGAAATTGCTTATAATACGTAATCATAAAAATGCAATAAAAATTACGATTTATCAATCAATTAATCATTTATTCAAGGTTCTTGTTGTTATAAGTGGATGTCTAACTATTTCGTGCATAGTTTGTTCTTAATTTTTATGTAATTTATAAAAATTAATTTCATGTCAGTTCTAATAAGATTTAAGAAAAAGTTTCACTAATAAAAAAAATAAATTGTATTATTAGTGAAAAGATAATTCAATCGTTCTGAAAACAATAAAATCTATATGTAATAACTTAAATACATCTTGTGTATAAAAAAGTTACCAATTATTTAATAATAGCTTGAGGTGTATTGAACTTATGCCTTAAGTATATAGTGTTGCGCATAACTGCAGATAATCTGCGAATACAACGGTTCCAAGGAACAAAAACAAAACTATCACCGCTGTGACCTATAAGAAAAATCAGTTAATGCAAAAGTAAAACGTCAATCATAGCACGTATATCTACAGAAAATATAGTAAGACTACTAAGAATGATTATTTCACTTTTGTATCTTACTAAGCATTTCTTTTTTAATTTAGTTTCACTGTAAACATTTATAACATATTTTAAAGGTACAATATGTATAGATACACATTTACATTTTTTAAAACATTCATATTATATTATATTTGTATATGTTATTTTGCAGAAATTCCGTACAATTTAAATGATATGATATAATGTTTTAAAGAAACGAAAATAAATGATTTGTATTAATTAAGTAGAAAAATTTGTATTCGTAAAAAAATAATAGATAAATATTTTTTTAATAAAAGTGTTTTTGTTTTAAATATCAATTAGAGCAAAATACTTTTTTTACAAACAATTATCTTCGTTATAATTTATATTAATTATGTTTTACATTTATTCAATATTTATACCTCATTAATAAAATATATTTAACGAATAGCAAAAAGAATACAACAAAATAAGAATATAATGAAACCATGCTTGTCAATAATAGAATTATTGTGATTTATTATTTTTTGTTTTGTCATTATTAATAATTTTGAGAGTATATAAATATGAAAAATTAAACAGATTTGCATATTAAATAAAGAGATAAGCATTAATAAGTATTTATAGTTTATATATATATATATATATATATATATATATATATATATATATATATATATATAAAGAGAGAGAGAGATTTTATTTATTTTTAAGCTAAAGTATTATTTCTTAATTATTTGTCTGTTTATTGATAACATTTCTAATTTTAATAATTTTCAAGTGAAAAAATATAATAAATAGTGAAATTCATGAAATATAAAAACTGCAAGAAAATTTTAATTACAACTCAAATTCAAAATAATGAATAAATTTTTAAAACCTTAGTTTATATTTTCGAATATAAATAATTTACAATTTACTTCTGAAAAAAATTATTAAAATATTGTCGTATAGTGTAAATTTATTTTTTATACTTTTACACAATAACAATTTATTGACAGATTAATTATTACACATATATCCTAACATATAAATTTTCATTAATATGAGAGGAAAAGAGGAGTTTAATATTTAAAGTTAATTTTTTTAATTCAAGTTTAATATTTAGATCGAGTAAATATTAAACTTTAATATTTATAATATTTTCGATAAACTGAGTTTTTTAATATTTATTTTATTTTCGTTAAACTTAGTTTCGAAGTTTACTTTTAATATAAAGTTATGTAAAAATATAGAACACTAAGTGATTTGTTATTAAAAAAATGATACGAATTTCTGTTCTAAATTATTCATGAAAATGCAAATATTTCTTAAGGGACTAAGTATGTTACATTATTATCATAACAATATTGTTTGCGAATATTAACAATGGATATGACCTTAATCTGTTTTAAACATAATATCTAGTTACATTTATAGAAAATATATGATCCAAGTATATAATAATGTAATATATAGATAATAGTTTAGTCATCGATAAAATTTTATTATTTTTCTAGGCGAGATTATAAATATTTAATATTTTCCAAATAAAGTAAATTGTAATAAATACAGATTTAATCGATTCCATAAATGAATATAAAGATATGCATTATATATATATATATATATATATATATATATATATATATATATATTGCCGATATCGAATGAGTTTGTATTAGAATATATGGATGAGAAACATGAACAAAAGTGTTAAAAGAATTAACATGTACTGCATTTATTGACCAATTTTCTAAAAACAAATAACAAAAAAATGTGCAAAAAAAACTATAGCCAGTAGGTATTCACTTAATGATATGATAGTGTAGATACATTGTGCTAATATGGTAATCAATTTTTATTTCATCAGTCGGCTTTCTAGAATATTTTACTATGCTATTATTTTCATACGTTAAATTAGGGCAGTCATGCTATCCGGAGGTGGTAATCTTCACTGAATAGATCATTTTGTATGTTACGTTTTATTTATTGTTTATTTAATTTCATTACTTACTTTATGTACACGTAATTAACTTTACGTTGTATGTTATATAAATAATTAATGGTTTGGATGATAAATATTCATGAAGAAAATAGCAACTGAAAAATACAATATTTATTTCACCACAAGTTATTTTTTAATATTTTTTTCTACTAGTTGTTTTAAACATGTTATTAAAGCAGACCAAAACACGTACAAACATACGTATATATATATATATATATATATATATATATAGATAGTTTTTGAAATAATATCGACAGTATAAACAGTTGCTAAATACCTATATTTCTAAATTAATATTTAATTCATTAATTTTTTTTTTCGAAATATAAAACACAACGTATTTCACATTTTAGTTGTCTGTTAAATTTATAAAAAAATATATATAATTAAATAAACTTCAATTATGTTTTCTTTTAAATGAATAAAAAATATTTTTAATCTAATTTTTCTGTTATTATATCTGTTATTATTTACGATTACTTTCACATTAATAAACTATCACCCAAACACCAAATAAATTGAACAATAAATAACTAACTGAACTCTTTTTTAATATTTTATGATGTTGTGGTGCAATTCATTTGTATGATAATAATAGTACGAATTATTTATTTTCTTGTAAAATATTTTTTTGTATATTACATTATATAAAACTTTTTTTAAAAACATAGAGAAATATCCTACTTTATAATATGCGAATTTCTCCCAAACTGACAACATCCCATTTTCACTCTCCTGTTTACTTCATCTATAAATATATCTTTAGTGTTAATAATCTATCCCAGATATAAATTATTTTCAACTTTCTATATTTTTTTTAATTAGATTTTTCTTTATTCTGAAAATTCAGTGAATATTACTTTTGTCTTATCAAGTTTTATCATTACATCTATCTTTTGACTTTCTTTATGCAATTCATCTATTATTTTTTTGAGTTTGACTAGACTTGTCGAAAAAATAATAATGTCGTTAGCAAATCTTAAGTGAGTAAACATCTCTCTTTTTATTTTAATTTTTTCATATTCCCAGTTTAGTATCTTCTAACATAGACATAAATAATTTTGGTGATATTACATCACCCTGTTTCACCCCTTTTATAATTTTAAATTTTCGCGAACTTATATAAAAGATATAGCATTTTTATAAGAGTTTAACATATACCTCTTTAATTTTGTAATTCTTAAAAGTATTTAATATCACTGACGTATTGATTAAGTCAAAGGATTGTTCATAATCTCTATCCAAGGTACATAGGTATTTATCACTTGTAGTATAAATGAGACTGAAAGGTTTAAACAGATATTTATTGTTATTTATTATCATTTAGTCTCATTGGAGCTACCCTATATATATATAAATATAAATATATATATATATATATATATATATATATATATATATGTATGTATGCATGTATAAATATATAGAGTGGTCCAAATGGGACTAAAAATTAATAAAGAATAGTAGGCAAATAATTGTATGTCTAAATCCTTCAGTCTCATTCAAGTCACCATATATATATATATAAACACGAGCACAAAAATCTCTCTTTGCTACCACATCCTCATATTTTATTTGTAAATCACTTTAATCAAATTGACTTAACATTAATGCAAGCATTCTGTACGTACTCGCCTGCATTTAGCTTGTACGCGCGTATGTAATTAGCCGATTTGCTGGAGGCATCGAAGCGAACCATTAAAAGTGGCAAGTGTTGGCGTGTTTGTTGAAAGCATTTTTTCGTTAATTGTACACTTCATCTATAAAGAATATACCACGCGAACATAACAAATAGTTTCATACACTACAAGTAGTGTATTTAACCACTATATGGGAAGTTAATCATATATATTTTAAGTATCTAGAATGCAAAAATAAATTAACTCAATTCATTGATTGTACGAACCTTTTGTACATATTTTCAATTGTATGCCTTTCATTTTCACTTCGTAATAGAAATTGTAATTGGAAACATTGTTGATATCGGTAATTGCAATGTATCAATAAGATATAGGTACACGTTTATTTTATTGCGTATGGTAAACAAATTTGGTGCTGTAAATTAAACAACGAATTTATTTCATCTAGTGAAAGAAACTCGTTATTTTTATCATTTGGAATTACAATATAGTTATCAAAGAATTGAAATGAAATAAAAATAGAAACAGAGTTTTCTTTTTAAGGTATGCGGAAAAATAATTATTTTTTAATTTAAAATATCATTCCTTTTTGGAAACTAATTGGTACTCTAGGAATGTAATTTATCACAACATAAACTGTAATAAAATTTGATTTTCTCTACTTTCATTTTCATCAATTTAATTTCCTATTCAAATAAAAAATATAATTGATTAATAGAACTAAAATTAATTCTTTTACAAAAAATGATAATATTTTTTATTAAAAATTTATTATAAAAATTATAACGTATTTAGACCATTTTTGAAATTAATATTGGTATTTAGAGTAATTTTCAGTTTGTGATAAATCGAAAATTTAAGAATAAATTATTTTAGAATTTTACTTTTTGCATTATCTAAACAATATTTTTTTCATGATATGTTTTTACAACTAAATTCTGTTTTTGTTATATATATATATATATATATATATATATATATATATATATATATATATACATAGCATATATATATAAACCTTACAATATATAAATTAAAAATATTTAGTTATTGTATGGATTTATTTTTATTGTTTTCTATTATTTTTTAGCGTTTGATAAACTATTACTTAGCATTTAATTAGTTCAATAAGTTTCTATCACTTGTAAATTAGACGAGTGATTCTTAAACATTTAAATATTGTAGATAATTCCTAGTCAATCACTGATTGTTATTGTTTTAAACAGGATCAATAAAATTGTTTTATGTTAAATAAAGTTTCTTGATATATCATTTTTTTTTATTTAAAACATGATATAAAATGAAGGAAAATTATCTGTTCAAAAATATTCAAATTACGTGGTGCTTTATGAAAGTTTACTAAATTAATAAAATATATATTTTTATGTTTGCTATTATTATTCAAATAAAATTATGTATAAATTTTGATATATAATTCGTACTCTATATATTTTTATTAATTGGTATTAAATTATACTCTTATTTTCTTTATTTTTGCAGCATAAAGTTTTTTAGAAAGATTTACTTATTATTGAAAACGATTTCATCAATTCGTATAGCATAAAATGTATAATAACAAAATATTTTCAAACCATATCAAAAAATAAACCAAGTATGAAAAATGATACATATCAGAAGATAATAACAGAATATAGGCATGATAATTAATGTAAAATGTGCAAACATTCAGCATCGGTTTTCTCAAATAATATATTAATCTTTGTAACAATCAAATTTAAGTATAATTTTCTGAGAAAGATTACAAATAATTATATAATGACGACAATAAATAAAAATTAACATACATGTAAAAATGTTAAATATATCCGTGTATCGATACGTAACTATTATAAAAATAGACGAAGTCATAAAATACGTAGAAGTTTGTAATTTTCACGATTGCGATTCGTGATGCGATCAATGTGTAAGTACATAAGTGGTGTTTCGTGTCGTAAGTTTTTCATGAACGTTCAGGATATCAACGATGTCGAATCGCGTCCTTGCTGCCCACGTGGCAAACGCACGTCTACAGAATTTCACGCCCTCGAGTCGAAAGTCGACGATGGCTGTCTTGCACGGTCGCAATTACACAGTTGATGTATGCAGTGCATTTTACGGGCGAGATACAGCGATGCTATCGAGACACCTTCGTCTCGTGTATTAAATCTGTACAAGGTATTAATTTACACGTTGATATGTCGAGTGACGCGATAAATGTTCCTTTTTTATAAATTATATTTTACATATTTACACATACGTACGGACCGGTGGACAAATTCTTCGGATAAGACTATTAAAAATCAATTTATAATAAAAATGTTATTTTACTATAGATATTATAAAAAGTTCTGTTTATTTCAACAATCACATTTTTATATAAATATAATTAAGTAATCGTTCTAATCAAACATTTTTATTGTATTAATGACTTATGAAAATAATTTTATTTCATAATATACTTTGGATTATATTTATTTATAAGTTGATTTTGATAATTGTGGTATTTTCAATATAATTGTTGTTTACTTTAAATAAAACTATGACTGACCTATTAAAGAAAATCATTTTACTTCAAGATATTCTAAATTATTCATCATTTTCATTTACATTAATGTAGAAAAAGAAATCTTTTTCTCATATCTTGACAACAGAGAATTATATGTATTTATTAGTTCTAATTATGGAAGTATTTTTACGAAATTTGAATATCTTAATAGTTTTGCTGTTATTTGAAAATATTTTTACACTGTACATAAAAAAATATATAATTTTGATAGATTTTTTAAATAAGTATTTAAATATTATTGTTTCTAAAAACTATTTTTTAAGCTCGTATTTAATATAAACTATTAACCTTAATAATATCTATTGTCAAATAAAATATTTTTATTGATTAAAAAGTCGCCCGGAAAGATATATAAGAATTAATTCTTTCAAATTGATATTGACTGAAGTAATTCTCATTAGGTAGAAATTTCAAAAGAATTTCGTGTCCGCTAATGTTTGTGGTTGTGGTTACTATAAAATATTCATGATCATCGAATCGAACTGTTAAATTATATACGATGAAATTTATCGTCCGGACAATTTATTTATTTTATTTGGAAATTAAAAGTACACATTTAGAAAAAAGTGTATTAAGATATTTTAATATTTTAAATTTATACATTTTTCTTAATTAGGTAATAAATATAAATATATAATATCGATATCACTATTTCAATGAAATGAACCTCTCAAAAATTATTTCCTAGAATTTTTCAGTGATGATAAATACAACAATAATAAGTAGTCATTTACAGCTGACCAATTATATTGTATTAATCACGTCTCGAATTGAAATCAGTGACGTGGAAATGTGAGCATCGACTGATGCATCCGTCAAAGTCGCGTTAGCACGAGATAAACTCAAGGTGCACGCCGTAAAAGAGCGCGACTAATCTGGACTGAGCCAATTGGATCAGTATTTAAATGGTACCGATTGTAAGGTGGCGGGCGTCTGTGTGGTACGGTTGAGTGATCGCGACATTAAACGGCCACATTAACCACTGTCTAACAAATAATGATCGTTGTCAATGATACATAACAGGTCGTTAAGTGGCGGCACAAACCGCAATTAGGCGTTCGGCTTCATTATTATCGCTCCAATTGCGTTTTCAATTCTCCACGGATCGTTTAAGTTACAAAATGAACATCGGCTAACAAGCAATAGCAATAACTTCAGATTGAATTTAATTTGACACGCGTCATAATTCCTAGGTGTACGTTTATAACGAAAAATATTACGTTTGAAATATTTTGTATGAATAAATTTAAAATGGCTCTTAATAAAACCGCAAAAAATCAGAATGATTTGAAATAAATATTCATTAAATAACCATAATATAAAAAATTAAAACCAATCTTTTATAAAAACAGTATTCGATATATAAAATAATGACATACTTTTATTTTATATCGTTTTATATTTAGTTGTATCTAAATTAAAAATTATTTATAAAAATATTTGAAAAGCTGAAATATTTTTGAAATAATAACAACAAATATATTTTTATTATTTATACAACTAGATAACTTTATTAATCAGTAGGTTTATTTAAAAAAATGTTTTCTTTATTCATTAATAATAATTTAATGAAAAAAGCAACAAAATTTTGTCAAATTATTCTAAATTTTAATTTCTTTTTTTTGAATATTATTTTTAAATTATTTTATATTTTTCAACAGTATTTTGTTGACAATCAAATAAATTAAATTTTAAGGTTCAAATTTTATACATTGCAATAAATAGCATATATATTTATCATTGTTTTTTTAAACATACGAGGTCGTTTGATAAGTATGGTAAAAAGTAAGAAAAACTAAATTGAAAAATTCAATTAAATTAATTAATTAAATCAGTTTTCTAAATTTTTTCTAAAATTTTTCTAGCAAGAACTTACTTTGTAAAAAATAATAATTTTTATTTTTAATTTTTCTTCAATTTTTAATATCTTATTTTTTAAAAAAATATGTCAAAACCTATTATTTCGATTAAACATATTAAAAAATAGACAGTTATATTTACTTATAGGTTGCGTTACAAGAATTTTAAATAGTTTTAATGATTATTATTTACGTTATTCTCAAATTTACGACATAAATACTATTTTAAAAAACTTTTTATAAAATGAAAATTTCAATGGTGATTCTTATCAACACTGAATATGGTTATTATTCAGTGATTATTTCTTTACGTAAATATCTAATGTATATATATTTACTTAAATAAATTATTTTCATTAGCATATTTAATTTATATTTTTCTAGTTAATTTTATAATAATATTTCTTGATTTTTTATTTTATACAAGTACAAAACTAAACCGATAAATATAAAATTAGAAGAATATAAATAAAATTCATTCAGAAGTTTGTCAGTGACCATACTTTTTTTGATATACTTAATATAAATATTTATAAATAGAAGTAGATGATTTAATTTGAAAAGTCTTTCATAAAAAAATCTTATTTGTTTCAATACTTCTTAACGAAATATTAAAAAAATATAATTTGCATCAATTAATATGTAATATAAAATAAATATAAGGATTCTAAGAATTTTAATGTGTATATTCTAATATATAATTTGACATAATTTTTTTTAGATTAAACTTATTAATAATTACATAGTCAATATTTTCTTGTCATAAACAACTATTTATGATTAATTAATTAAACTCGTTATATGTAATAAAATAAATTAGTATTAATAACAAATATGAAGTCTAATAATAAAATTCGATTGAAAACTGGAGGCTGCCCGCAGTTCGTCGGCTGAACAATTTTGTTTTAAAGTATTATCCGGTACCGACCGATATAGCCATCGGCAATAATATCAACGTACATTTTCTAGTTTGAAAGTCGCTCCCGGCGTTGTTTTGTCCGTTTTTACTGATGCACGAGGGAGCAACAATCAGGTCTGGCTCGTGATACAGTTACACTCAAGAGATCGACTAGGTAAGGTGATTAGGTGTTGATTGACAGTTCTGATGAAGTGCGAGTTAGTAATTAGCTAAAGAATGCTGCGCACCTACCTGATACGATGTATAGGTTTTAAAATATAAAATACTCTGTACTTTTCCTAAATTCAAGTGTTATCAATAAAAGAAAAAATCAAGTATATACAAAAATACTCTTGGACAAAACGTTTGATTTTTAACAAAATATTTTTCAAGTTTATCATTAAATAAATTTACATATTCACATTAGTAGTTAATAATACATAGTACAAATTTAAGTTTATTGCTTTTTTTGTTATTTTAATATATCTATATCTATCTATCTATCTTTATATATATATATATATATATATATATATATATATATATAAATTGAAACGAATATAAATTATCATTTTTTATCCAATCAATCGAATTCTTCGCAAAAATAAAGAACATAAAATATTCTATATATCGTTTATTTTTTTTATATCAGTCTTAAAAACCATATAAAAAGTAATATAACAGCATTTCATGCAAGAATTATAATTTTGAGATGTTATGCCTATACGTAATTGAGTAGGTATTTATAAGGAAATGTATTTAAAAGAAAAATATTTGTATTTATAGCAAAAAATTAAATAATACTAATTTTTTACTAGATATATATTTATTTTCTAAGAATTACAATAGCATTTTATATAAATATCCTATTTGATTTTTCTTTGTATTTCTCATTTTAAAATGAAATGAGTTTAATTTAAAAGTGAAGAAAATTCAGATCTAATTTTCCTACTTTTTGTGTTATATATAGTTTTAATATTATTGCAAGACAAATTAAATGATTAGAGTTTATATATATCCACAAGTAGAACTTAATTTTTGATGATGGGTGAATTATGATATTCTACTATCTTGAAAGATATGTCATACTTAATCTATTCATAAATAATATTTAAGTATAGTTTATTTATAATTTAAATTTTAAAAATCATACTTACACATAAAATATCTTTTTTTAACAATAATTTGTAGATAATTATGGTCTATTTTATCATTATTTGCAAATATCTAATGAAAATCAATCAAAAAATAATAAATTCAAATGGTAAGATAACTTCAAAATTATTGATTATAAATATACATTTTGTGTTTAGGAAGGTAGTTTGCACCATTTTATTAAGATTTAATATTAACAAGTCATGGTTTCTTATTAAAATTTATAAGAATTTTATATTTGCACTATTTTAAAATATTTTTTATATAAGTATTGTACATCAAGGAATTATTGTTTTTAAAAAATTGCGATATATTCACTTTTAATTTATATAAAATTAGTGGATGAAAAAGACTTCAAACAAATTAAATTACTATATATATGTTTGTAAAATAAATTGAATTTCATTTATTTTTTTACCACTATCTTTCTTATTTTCTTTTTATTCTTATACCAATTGATATATCATGGATGAAAATGTAATACAAGTGTTAATTTCTTTAATTGTTCGTTTAATTCATTTATTTTAGTAGTTTTTATTATAGAATATAGTAAAATAAATATTTTCAGCGTATTTAAATATTATTTTTGAATATTTTACCTATATATTTCATAAAAAAATAATTTTTGTTTTCTAAAAAAATATATAACGATATAAGAATAATATAAAATTTTTGTTATTAAAATTTGATATTTCTAAGTTATTAATTTTATTAAATAAATTATGGTTAATTTAGCGGCAAAAAGGACATTTATACAAATTTTATTAATAATAGGTAAAGTTTATTAAGAGTAGTAAAAAGTAGCTAAGTTATATTATATAGACTATATAATCGATTCTTTAGATGAATAGCATTCAGTGGATGTAGATTAGTAGAAGAAACTAGACATACAAATAAAACAAACAAAAAATACACCAGTTTAATTAAGTTGCTGGGGCCAAGGAATCGTATGACGTAATTATAAGGAATAAAAAAATGTATGGTCTTATTTTAGATTATTTTTGTTCTGTGTATTTTATTAAAATTGTAAACGAATAGTAAGAGAAAAAATATTATGCAATTACATATTTCCTATAATGTATAAAAATTTATATTTTGTGATAATTTGTCTATAAATTTTATTAATTTTTATTTCTCTTCTCTTTTTCTTTATATATATATATATATATATATATTATCGTATGTGTGTTTATGTGTGCGTATATATGTATTTTATTATATATTCAAAAATAAATGTCCAAAAGAGACATAATTTATGTACGCAAAAGTAAGTTAATTTCGAATGTAAATGGCTGCTGTTGATTAATAGACATAATGCGTTTATTAAATGATTGATGTAAGATTTTTTTTCATATCGTATACCGCAGCTACTAGAACACTTTCATCTCTTTACAGCTGCACAAGCCGAATCATTCAATTAATACTGTTGTGTAAATCATTCTTACACTTTTCTGTATAGACAGTATATTCGCAATTTATTTGGGAATAATTACATCGCATCAAATGGTGCAGATGAGAAAGGTCGTAATCGTTAACACAGTTACCGTATTAAATAAACAAATTCTTTGAGCATTTATCAAAGTCGCATGGCAATTAATCTTTTTTTATGCATCGTAGTAATCATGTTTTTAAAAATACAAGCATTTAACGTAATGAATGTAAAGTAATGGAAGATGTGCATAAAATTATGATTTTATGATTGATTGAAAAACTGAAATGTACATGTGCGAAGTTTAAGTGAATAACACGATTTTGTCTAAATGTTTTAACTTGATATTTTCCTTTATACACTTGATGATTTAAAAATTAACGGGTAAAAACGTACCATGACTTCATTGTGGAAATATTTAGTAATTTGAAACTCATGGGCTCATGAATTACCTGAAAAAGAACCCACATACATCATATAAAAGTTATATATATATATATATATATATATATATATATATATATATATATATATATATATATATATATATATATAGGGGTCATTCAAATGCGACGCTAAAAAACACAAAATTAGGCGTCGCATTAAAATAACCCTATATATATATATATATATATATATATATATATATATATATCAGAATAATAGTTACAATAAATAAATAGCTTATATTATTAATTAAAAATATTTAAATACTTTTTTACAATATGCTTTATACATAGTTATATTTGAATTGAGAATTATAAAATATATACGTTAAAATTAAAAAAAAGCACACAAAATTGCAATCAATATACTATATAAAACTATATAAGAGAACATAAAACATATTTAATTAATGTTTAATAATCTTAAATCAGATTTAATTTCAAACTTTCAAAATATCAAAAATAATGAAAATACAGTTTGTTAGATTTTATTTTTAATATGAATTAAATATTTATATTTTTTTGTGCTGTTTGCTTAATAAATTTGTAAATAAGATTTAATTAATTTTTAAAAAGTCGTTATTTAAGTTTATATTAAAAAATTAAAAGTGTGTATAAAAATTTCTTAATAATTATTTGAGCGTTAATTAAAAATTGTGGCAATGAAACTTTTACTGATACATTTTAAGATAACTTGTATTCATTTGCAAATGAGTGAAATAGATTTTTTATCAATACCAATTTTTTAAAACTTTTTGTTATTATTTAGTTATTTTCGTGTCAAATGAATTGAAAACCAGTTATTGTACAACAATATTTCAGTATTTGTACACCTGTAATAATAATAATATGTAATAATGTGGTACTAGTACCATTTATGTCTATCGCCTTAAATCTTCAAATTATTCAATACATTTAAATGACCCTCAGAGTATAGTTTATCATAGATATTTCAAACAACCTTCAACAGCCTTCAACTTTTCGATTCATTTTATTAACGTGTTTTCAATAAAAGACGTAAAAACTGTCTATTAATGTAGACATTCGATATTTTGATAGACAGCGTTTAGAAACAGTTAAAATTTCATCATATCTTCATATGATGTAGAATAATCCTACTATTTCAATTAAACCATTTCGTTTCTAATATATTTAAGACGTGCGTACGTGTATTCATGTGTACCTAAAGAAATTTTTTTTTAAGAAGTCAATGACGCAATACTCGTTGCTGTCTATGATTGACACAGGAATGTTAGAAATTGAAAACTATGGCGAGTGCAAGGAGTAAAAATATAGACAGGCAGCAACAGACTCACATATACATTCTTATAATGTACACGATTGACAGGAATATATTTATACGTACTCAATACCGCCATAGTAAGCCGACAACTTTGCCGTGATGTGAAATATCTCGTACACAGTGTTGGACATTAATGAGAGACGCGTAGAAAAAATATCATTAAAAATATTAAGTTTTTGATAACATATTTATATATATATATATATATATATATATATATATATATGCATATATTTTAAATATGTTGTATTATTGTTTTAGTCATGAAGTTTTATATTTGCATTCTTTATTTTATTTTGTTGTCTAAAGTCAATATTCTATATTCACATTATATTATCATTAGAATATAATTTATTGCATTATGAAGAATATTCTATTAAATTGTAAGTTAAAATCATGTAGTTGAAAAATTTTAAACTAAGAAATATAATTAAAAATAAAATTAACAAGAAAAATATGTATAAACAAGATTCATATTAATAATATGACGTATTATTGTATATTAAAGAAGAAGAAGAATTAATTAATGTGAAATTTTTTTAAAAAATATTATAATAATTATAAAACCTTTTTGTGAAATCTTTTTAGCTTGAAATAAAAAAATAAGTATTTGATATAAAATAATAATTATTTAAATATCAGTAAAACATTAATTGTTAATATTTTTAATGTCTTCATATTTAAATATCAATATCATTTTGATTTCTCATAAAATTTACAAAAATAATAATAAAATAAAATCTTTAATTATTATTTATATATTTAGTATTCTATAAAATCATATTATATTTGACAAATCTGGGTAAGTTATATAATATTAATATTCATCATTATTATTTTATAAATAATTTATTGAGAGTAAATATTATATATATATATATATATATATATATATATATATATTAATAGTAGAAAATGTAATTATTTCACTTTTAAAAAATAGTTTTCTCTACACCATTTACTAAAAAAGTAATTTTTATTTATCTTTCAATTTTCTTAGTCCAAAGCTCATTGATCTTCAAAATATAAGAATACAACATTTAAAGATTAATTTAAATTTTAAAATTTTTATTTACTCTCTGAAGATGAAATCGTCATCTAAAGACGATTATATAATACGATCATACAATTTTATGGTCTTAAGCTATTCACTTCTTTATGAAACCTAGTATACTCGTATATATTCGTTAATTTAAATACATAAATAATTATAAATGTTTTCATGGGTACAATTTATCATTGAATTTAAATATAATCTTAAAAATATTCACATCACAAAGATTATTAGTGTTCAAGATAAGACGAGAACAAAAGGATGTCGTCGACAATGACCTTAACATTAAATTGGCATAAATGGTCTGCTTTCGTACACTGTGCACGACATTGACTACAATCGAATACTGTCTAAACATAGGTATTATTCTATTGTATGCCAATAAACCACAGCGTCTGTTACATATCACAATCACATTCTGTGTACATACATACATATGCTGAACACGGAAGAGTGGCTCACACGAAAGTCATTATATTTTATCGTAACGCTCTCATATAGTCTGCATGTGACACTAACAGGTGTACCGACGACGTATCTTTTTAGAGGCATCGCTGGATACTGGTTTTCACTTCGTTTTCTTGTTTCTTATAGTCCCGGACCTTACCTACAGCAATGAATTCAAGTTCATATAAAGTAGTAGATGCTTTTTTAGAGTCATAAAGTCATTGACAGCTAGTTTCATTATCCCGATACAACTGAATACACATACATGATGGTAAAAGTATCTAAGCAGTCATCTTCCCGCTAATGTTGTTATAATTATGTTTTTCCAAAAAATAAATATATCTTATAATTGAAAAATTTAATGTCATCAAAAATAATATATATATATCTATACAATAATGAATATATATTATTACAATTTATATAAAAAGTAAAGCGATTAAATTCAAAATATATACATTTGTTTTGAAATTTTATTTACATCATTTAAAAAAAATAAAAGAAATTATTTAATTTTTAATATTAAAGAAATAAATTTAATTATAATTTGTTATATATTTTTTATGAATAAAATCAAATGTGCGAGTTTAATAAAAATATTTACTTTTTATTACAATACAATAAATAATATTTTATCAGAAGTAGTTGTATTTATTTCATTTTAATAATTATTTTTAATCAAAAATTTATCGTTATGTAGTTCAATCATTAAAAACATTCATTGAAATAAGTACAGAGAAATTGAATGTTAATGAGATAGGATTTAATTATTTAACGAACTTCTTTATTTTAATCTCATTTATTAATTTCAAAAAAATATCAGGAAAATAGGTGTAATTTGGAATACACATACAAACACACACACACACACATATATATATTATTACATTTTTGTAACTTGCAAATAAACAAAAATAATATTTTGAGTACATAACAAATTTTAGTATTAACGCTACTAACAATTTTTGTTTAAATAAGTTGATTATTATTTACATTTTTTTAATATTATAAGATTTTAAAAAAAATTTAGAATTTTTAAAAATATTTTTTAGAAATTTTAGCATAATATATATATACAAATGTTTATATATTAGGTTGGCAAGTATCTCCCTTCCGCTTTTTTTTTGTACATAGCTGTGAAATTCAAAAGACCAGAAGGCGGAAGGGAGATATTTGCCAACCTAATATTATTAAATATAAAAGATCCGTTCATAATAGTAGACATTATTTGACTATTATATACATATCATACATACATGTAAATATTATAAAAAAAATATTTTATAATCGTGTATAATACATGATATAATATTAACAAAATATCATTTTATTCCTTTGGTTGCAAAATTCAATCTGTAATAAAATTGATCTAATTTTGAATACTTATATACTCGTATAGAAATCTCATTACTAAACTTTAAATTTTGTTCTGTAGTAGATAACATTATAATAAATTAATTGACTAGAAATAATAATTAAAAGATTTGTTGTCTAAAAATTTAACCCAATTGGAATAAAAACGTATGTAATTTCTTAAGAATTATATATAAATAATTGCTGACTCATTTATACATTATATTGTAAATTTATACATTATAATGTAGATAGAAAAATACAAGAAGATACATTTTCTGATTTCATGGTGATTTGTGTCTTATAATTCGAAGTTCAAGTATACATAAAACTCATAACGCAGTAATTTACAAAGAGTTAATGTCAATTGAAAATTTACTCCAATGCAAAAAGTGCTGTTTGATGTCAGCTTTAATAGTTTAAATCTCCGTCTTAAATTTACTGTCTTGAATCATCAAAAAATCTACGTAAAAACATTAAAGTTAACATCATTATTAATCAGGAGAACTATTTCCATAAATTTGATCTTACAATGTAAACGTGTCAATTCAGTTTAAATGTTAACATAGAGTTAATCTTAAAATTTTGTATAAACAAGGTTAATACTTTTAATACATTTGAAATAAATTTTATCATTTGATATATATATATATATATATATATATATATATATATATATAAAATTATATAATTATATATATTAATAGTTGTATGTTTTTTTAAATAATTAGCTGTGAAAAATAAAATCTAACTTTAATTTAATTTCCTAAATATTTTTATGAAATTATAAATTAACTTATTTTATACTAAAAATATTAAATATTATAAAAAATCTCATCATAATAACTATTATTAGTAATATATAAGTTATTATGCAAAATTTTCTTAAATGATTTAGTAAGGAATGTAGCAATTAATTGATCATCTTATTTATAATAATTATTTGATTCCATACTCATTTACATACATTATTTCAATTGAATAAAACCTTTAATTTTTTCTTTCACTTTAACTTATGTAAACCTTATCTGTTTTGCGCTCGTTTCATTTATAGATTAAAATTAGCTTTATTTTTTTTATTTTTTATTTTAGAAAATAAACGTCATATTATTAATTAAAGAAAATATATCTGTATTTAATTAAACAATTTTCATTGACAGAATATATTACCAAAATAGATACATTGTTTTAGTAGATAATCTGTTTTTCATCAATATAAATGACATTAGTTATCACGAAAATACTCATTTTTCCAAATTTTGAAATCAATCCATTCACACTTTTACGTTCTCATCATTTGTTGTTATTTATTCTTCTCTACTCTCATTAAACATTTTCTACTGCTCAAAAGTGTCTTGATATAAGATAAATATAAATATTCATATATTTTTTAAAATAATATAAATATTTTGGTAGATTTTCTTGTCTCGTAACTCAGTTCTGTAGCTAAGTTTTGTAGTGTTTTTTTAATATTAATATTTAGCATATTTTCGTTGAGATTGAAAAATATTTCAAATTCTTTTTTTTTCTTTCATATATGGATCTAATGAATAAATTGAAATTTAGGTACACAAGTTTTTAAATTTTATATTAAATAGTATAACTTTATATGTTTTTAAAATTAAGATTTGAAATTATGAACTCTATTTCATCAACTAATGAATAAATCTCAAATATAAATATTAAAAAAATATTATAAAGTAGCTATAAAAATTAATACGAATCTTAAAATTTTACCAAAACAAAAATAATAATCTTATTAATAGTTGTTTAATAAGAAAATATTTCTTATTTTTATAGATTTGTTTTGTGATCATTGAAATTTTATTTCAAATATTTGTAATTATACAAAAATATCTTGTAAATAAATTTTATATTAAATATGGAAAAAATATAATACAACTATTTATTTAAAATATTTAAAATTGTTATACTTTACTAAAATAATTTATGTTTTATACATTTTCTAATCAATTTAAAAACCGATAAAAATATTTTTATTCGTTTAGTAATAAAAAAATCCGAAAAAATATTTTTCGAGTACTATATAGCATAATAAATAATTACAGCACGTATGTAGGTTTAAACAGATTATTAATCAAACGAATTGAAAATATTTAAAAATATATTGAAGATAAGTTTAAGGAAAGTATGAGTAATCCTTCGAATCAATCAATTATTTTTGAATCGTGCAGTTTATGAACTTTGTTACAAGTTTTATAAGAAAACAGGTATTAAATATACTAGTATGTTGTTTACTATATATTTTAAAAAAATCTTGTCTGTGAGTCATAGCGTTTATAATCAGAAAAAAAACATGTTTGAAGTAGAGAATGAGCTATTAGTCATTAGCAAAAAAACTGTTTTTTGCATTTCTATATATAGAGAATTGAAATAGACTTGAATCATATAATGGTGTTGATTAAAATAAATATAAATAACTATTTGTTGTATATTTTAGAAACGAAAAACAAATTCTATGATTTTCACGTAGTATTTGATTATTTAAATTGTATATAATTTTGTTGTATGTACTAATATATATATATATATATATATATATATATATATATATATATATATATATATATATATATATATATATATATATATATATACATATATATATATATATATATATATATATATATATATATATATAAAAATTGGATATGTTATATAAGAAACTTATTTTCATTAAGTCATTAATTAATATAAATAAGAATTGTTTTAAGTTGTTTTTTTTAGTTTCAATATCATGTAGAGACTACATTTTAAATGAGTTTGCATTTTTCTACAATGTACTTTAATTAATTAAATAGATATTATATATATATATATATATATATATATATATATATATATATATATTTTTAACAAATATCAGTTAAAAGAGTTTTTTTATTTAACGAGTTATTTATTAATATTAAACTTCTTTTTATGACATTTAAATTTTTTATTTAATTGCTAAATATGAAAACAGTTAAGATCTATGAATTATTAAAATTTTTATCAATAGTCTTAATTAAAGAAATACCTTCTTATATATATATATATATATATATATATATATATATATATATATATATATATATACATAATATAAAAGTAAATACGAATTTATTTTTCTTAGTTCCACAACTCAGTTTAGGTTTTAGTGCTCTTTATAAATTTTCCTTATTCTTTCTTCATATTTCGCTATCTCCCATCTTTTATAATCTACAATATATAGCACTTATATCTTCTTCTATATTTTGTAGTTGTCTTTTCTTAAGCATTCTACGTTTTTGCTTTCTTTTCGTTTTTCTCTCTAAAATCCTTTTTTACATTCTGTTCTCATTCATTCTTTTTACAAAACCTTGTTTAAACAATCTTTTCAATTTTTTAAATCTCACTACACCATTTTGTATAATTTTCTGCAGTTCTTGGTTTATTAGTATCCTCCATTTTTATTTCTTTCTCACAGGATCATAAATTCTTCTTAAAAATTTTCGTCTGCTTTTTAGAGCATTCTCATAGGCTACCAAATCATAGATCTTCACAGGTCTGATCAATTTCTAGTGAAATTTACCCCTCTATGAATCTTAACAAAAGAGGTAATTTTAATAGTTTTCTATTAGTAAAATTCTTTATTTCCAGTAATCAGCCATTTATTTATTTTCGCGATATTTTATTCTTACTTTTCAACTGTGTTTTAAGATAGTTTAAACTCTATATACATTAGAAGTAGTAATGACTCAAAGTTATATTTTTTGTTATTTAAAATTTTTATATACTTTTTTATTGACTATTCATTGTCAATTAACGAAAAAAATCTAATACTTTATTATTACAATACCTTCAATTAGTTAGAATATAAATTTGTTGATTTAATTTCAAATTTATATATAACTTAATGTTCAAAATAAAAACTGATAATATAAGTAATAGTAACTGATAATATAAGTAATAGTAATTAAATGTATTTAAAAAAAACTATATCGAAATGTTTTTTGATATTTAAAATGTGTAATGAGTGTTTATTATATTTTTATTTTGTTTATTTGATTACTTTGTTTCAAATTAACAGTTTGTATTTTTTTATTTATTTAAATATTAGTAACTTTACGTATATAAAATACCTAATAAATATATTTATTTTTTTAAATATTGTTTAGAAACATGAAATTTGAGAATATCAGTATATTATATTTTTCCATGGAAAAAATACTGAGAAATATTTTTTTATCTGAAACATTATTAAATTTTAAATAATATTTTTAATATAATCATCTAATTAATCTCATTTACAATAAACATAAAACAATTTATATATAAGATAAAATAAAACTAATATCATAAAAATGTAATCGAATATTTGTTACGGAAGGATGAATAAAAATAGCATTTATAATATTAATAAATAACGGACATCAGGAAATGTTCACTTTCTTGTACTCTGAAAATGATTTTATCTAAAACCAAACAAAATAACAAGAACGTTTAAAAAATATTCACGTAATGAAGCAAAAAATTAATATATAACTAATTAAGTAGTTTTAATTACCGTTAAGACTAATTAAAATCTTTAAAGGTGAATCTACGATTCTTCTAACATATTTATTTTTAAACATAATAATTATTTAAAAAATTGAACATCAAAACCTACTTTTAAGTAGATGGATAAAATTTATAATATTAAATTATTTTTTAAAGCATAATCTACATTTTAATTTAAAAACATGAAAAATTACTTTAAATTTATCACAAATAATACATTCTTAAATATTAAACGAATTAAAAATTAAATTTGTTTGAAACATAAAAATGTGAGTTGTTTTAATAAACCATACATTTTTATTAATGTTAATAATAACTTTTTAAATATAACTATATTTTTCTGCACTTTAATTAAAATTTATAATTATTTCCTTTTGTTTCGTTATAAATGTTCTTAAGTAATGAAAATGTCAAAAATGAACTTTTAACATTAAACACAAATTAATATTGAACAACATAATACTTCTTTAAAAATGATGAAATAATCATTGAAAGTAAATAACTGTTTCGTCAAGATTGTAATTAAAAAAAAAAACACATATTAAGATATATATTTTCTTAAACAAGCTATAAATACACATGTGCACACACACACACACACACACATATATATATATATATATATATATATATATATAAATGTGTTTTTGTGTGTGTTATAAATTTATTTATTTTCAAGGGGGTATTTTAATCTTTATAATAAAATTAATTTAAATTATAAATTCATTTCTATGGATTGTTTTCGAATTTTATTAATATTTTAATTTTTATATAGGTATTTAATATTTCTTTATTTTAAAATACTATATATACTAAAATTGATCTTTTTTAAGAAAGGTTCTTTTTCAAAAAAGTTTTTTTATTACATTTATATCATTTATTTTATTATATGATTATAACTTAATATTTTTAATTTATTTTCATTTCCATTATTGATGAATATAACACTTCGTCATAAAGATTATATTAATGTGGATAAGATATTTTTTCACGAAATAATTACAATCTACAATATTTATGAATTTTATATCATTTTATAGATCAAATATTAATAGAATGATTGGATGTTTTGAGAAATTTCAATAAAATTAAATCAATAGTTTTTTGTCTGTAGTTATCTTAATAAAATAATTTATTGTTTATGATGTTATTAAAACAAAATATAATTGGTAGTTTTAATTTCTAATAAATTAAAAAAAATATAAAATATTTTATAATTTCGTTTTACTTATATTTATTAATATTATTATTTCTATCAAATATAATTACCCGTTTGTTGTATAACACAAATTATTTGCAATTTACAAAATATAATTGAAAAAATTAACGAAAATTTTATAAAATTCAAATATTTCAATGTTTTTTGAAAATAACTATTTAATGAGCTTGAATTCGTATCGTGTATTAAATAAACCATATATAAATGTTTATATCACTTCTTGTTATTTTTTATATTCAATGATATTCAACAAATATATCCATTTTATCATTTTATTTATTTTTTTAAAATTATTTCTCAAGTAATCAGATACTCTTTATAAATAAAATACCAAATAAATTTCTTACGTCCGCTTTTGTATTTATTATGAAAATATTAAATTTTTTGACAAATATAATGAATTTAATTAACACATTTATTACAAAAAGATACATTTTATGAATAAACAAATATATTGTCATATTTGGAAATAACTATTATTAGTATTTATGTATTTTTTAAGACAACTCGATGATGACATACTTGTTAAAATTAGTCATAATAAAATATTAAACAAAAGTAACCTCTTGGGAATTCAATATTTTAAGTTACGTTCAACAAACTAGTTTACAGAAAAGAAAATTAATATATTTAATTATAATATAACTAATTTTAGTTATGAATGAAATAATAATATTCATATATGGATTTAGAATCGTATCTCTTAATTTGTGTATTTGTTAAAAAAAATTACAAATTGCATGCTTAAATATCTTAGTAAGTTATTTCTCAATTTTTTTAATAATATAAAATTAACATTTTTTGGCGAAGTAAAATATTTTTTAAAAAATGAATCATACTTAAGTGATTTAAAAATTGATTGATGTCAGATATATAACAATAAAATTATTTTATTTGTTATAATATTAAAAATGCAAAACCAATAAATTAAAAAAACAACATATTTCTTAACATTACATACATTTAAATAATGAAAATTTGTTGACAAAATTTAAACTTTTTTTCGTTTTAACGTATTGTTTAAGTTCTAAAAAAAATTAATACTTTTTTATTACATATTTTTATTTACAAAATATTTTCTTAAATTTTTCTTTATGTTTGTTAAATGTAATCATTATCATCAACCTCTTTCTATCCATTGCTGAATATAGTTTTCCCTTCTGAAATAATATATATATATATATATATATATATATATATATGTGTGTGTGTGTGTGTGTGTGTGTGTATGTTATGTGTATGTGTCTACTTCATCTGTTTGTTAAAAATAATGATATTCATTTTATTAAATCTATACGTTTTATTAATACATATTATTGATTTTTGATTATCATCTTAAATAAATTCTTCACTCGTGTTAACATAATGATACTTATTAATTAATCATACGTACACATAATATTTGTATACTAGTGTAACTGTATACTAATATTGTTGTAAAGATTTAATTATAATGATAAAAATATAGTTTAGGAATGTAATTTGCCCAAACTATACATTTTAAATTTAGTGTATATCTAGGCTGTATTTCTTTAAGAGCACTTAGATTTTTAAAGGAAAAAAAACCTACAAATTCATCATGGAATGAAATTAAAGAATGTCTTAGAACTAATGAAATACATTAGAACATAAACATAAATGAAATTAGCCTGGGGAGATGCTTAGAGTTCCAAATAAATATACACCTGAGGTGTCAAATAATCAAATCGACAAATGACATAAATGAGTTTTTTTTCGATATAAATTGTTTTATTGATTGTGTGCGGATCCCTGCAGGCTTTAGCTTACCTTTTCTATTGAGTATTGGGCTTCTGAAGCGTGTAATAATCATTGCTAAATTGACGTGAATATTGTAGTAATAATGATAGAGCGGTTGTTTGTTGATCACTGTTAATTGATATTTGGCCGCTGTAATGAAAATCAAATAGAACGACACGCAACAACTGATGTACCAATTGATTGGAATAAATTACACGCAACAAAATTAAATATTGGAATTCGAAATCGTTATTACTTTTTTAAATCAATTAATTATGTATTCTTAAATCAATACCTATATGTAGATATATATACGCACACACACACACACATACACATATATATATATATATATATATATATATATATATATATATTAAATATTACTCAATAAATTAAAAAAAGAAACTAAAAAATAATCTCTATAAACTGATTGGTTGAATTTAATTAAAAGTGGTTTAATATATGTGTAAGTAGGTAATAATGCTCAAATTTTCATTGGTAGATTATTAAAACTATATATATATATTAAACAGCATTAAAAATTAGAATATTTCCTTGAAATTTACTTAGTACTAATAAAATACTAGTTACTAAGTATTTTATTCTTTATAATTATTATTTATTACCTCAAACAGAATATTTTTTATAAAATAGAATTATTTAATTTGTTATAATTCAGGACGATTAAAATATTATAAAAAGTATTTAAAAAAATTCTTCATTTACAATTTGTAATATATTTTGTTGTTTGCAATTATGTTTTATTTTAAGCTAAATTTGAATTATTTATATACGACTTATTTTGTATAGAAATATATTAATATTATAATATTATTTCATAAAATATCAAATTAGTTATTTGTAAATATTCTTTAAAGAAACGGAAAATTATCAATGAAAATAAATGAATATGTCATTCATCCTACAATAATTATTTCAGAAAGTTTGTCAGAAATTTCAAGATATCTAAGAATTTATTTAATTACAAAATTATTTTAAAATGTAATTTTCATTATTATCTTTTTTACTTATAAATATTTATGTAAAAAAGACATTTAAAGTGATATAAAATAATAATTGAAACTATTTATTTTAATTTTTATATGTGTATGTAATATATTGTGGTATTTTTTATAATTATTACATATGAGACTATATACAAAGACTAATCCAATTTTGATTTATATTCTAAAAAATTATTACTAAAAATTATATTTGTAAGTCATTTTTGCTACTTTTCAGATGTTACAGAATTTTATCAAATGTTTTTGAAATATTCATTTTTTATCTATTTTCATTATTTTGGCTTTTTTGATTAATAAAATATGAAGTGTTTTTAATAAAATGGTGTTTAATTATGATTACATTGGAAAATATTAAAAAAATAGGAATTGCCCTTAAAACATAACTCAATATTTTAATTTGTGCATTTATCTGAATTACTTACATTATTCTTAATTCTTTACTTTTTATTAAATAATATTTTATGTCTAGCAACATTTTTTTATCGATAAATTATAAAAAAGCATAATTTTAATAAAAAAAATTAACCTAAGTGTTTTTTCTAACTTTAATATATTTTTAAAAAATCTTAAAAATATAGTATAATATTGATATTATTTTAATATCAATATATATATATATATATATATATATATATATATATATATATATATATATATATATTTAGTGATATTAAAATAAAACATCAATCATTCGTTTATATTTAAATTCTTTTTTTATGTTAATTTCTATAAAGATGTTTAATATTAAATTATAATAAATTTTTTTAGTCTCGTAAAATAATATAAATTAAAAAAGTATAGAATTATTTATTAAAATAAATCATATCAAGTCATATTTCAATGATTTGAATGGGTTGCTTTCTTTTGTATTTAAATTTACGTTTAATGATGTTGATGAAATAATTATATACAACTCATTTATTTGTTCCTTTTTTTAAATATTAATTCACATAAACGGACATACATATAAAAGTGTGTGTGTGTGTGTATTAGGAGTGTATTAGTGATGAGTGTGTGGTGTATATCAGTAGTGAATGTGTGGAATGTATTAGTGGTGTGTGTGTGTGATATGTATTAGTGGTGTGTGTGTGTGTGATATGTATTAGTGGTGTTTGTTAGTAGTGAGTGTGTGAAGTGTATTGGTAGTGAATGTGTGGGGTGTATTAGTGGTGAATGTGTGTGTGGGGTGAATGTCTGTACAGTGTCTAAGTGATGTGTGTGTGGAGTATATTAGGGGTGAGTTTGTAAGGATTGTATTAGTGGTGTGTGTTGTGTGTTTGAGGTGTGTGTGGTATGTGTGGTTAGTAATGAGTGTGTGGAGTGTATTAGTGATGAGTATCACTAGTAAATGTGTGAAGTATATTGGTGGTGTGCATTAAGAGTGAATGTGTGGTGTGTGTGTGTGTATGAAGTGTTATGTGTGGTGTGTGTTAGTGGTGAAAGTGTGTGTATTAATGGTGAGTGTTTAAGGATTGTATTAGTGGTGAGTGTGTGGTGTTATTAGTGGTGAGTATATGGAGTGTATTAGAGGTGCGTGTGTGCTGTGTACTAGTGGTGTGGTTATATATTGTGTGGATTATATTTAAAAAATAATAATAATTTAGCAATTGTTTCAATGATCTATTTTGTTATTCAAATATTACATTTTGTATATTTATTATTCACATTATATATTTTATTATATATGTATTTATAGATCAATGGTGTCTTCCTAAGATGCTGGAGTCCTACTGGGGGATTGCGTGTCGGGCTGAAAATCCACCAACCCTCGGTTATCGATTGGATCAACGTCAAAGACCTCGGACAAATACGCACACTACACATACACACAAACACACACACACACACACTACACGAGAGAGAGTGTATGAGAGAATGAGTGGGAAAAATTAGAGAGAGAGAGAGAGAGAGACGAGTGAGAGAGTGGATGGATAGGAGAGTGACTAATAGTGGTGAGTGTGTGGAGTGCACTACTAATGGTGAATGATAGTAGTGGGTGTGTGGAGTGTACTAGTGGTGAATGAGAGAGGAGAGAAAGAGCGGGGAAGATGAGTCCAGCGTAGGTCAACAGTGGTCGGCGAGAAGGAGGAAGAGGAGGAGGTCGGCAAGAAGGAGGCCGGCGAGGAGGAGGAGGTCGGCGAGGAGAAGGAGGTCGGCGAGGAGGAGGAGGTCGGCGAGGAGGAGGAGGTCGGCGAGGAGGAGGAGGTTGGCGAGGAGGAGGAGGCCGGCGAAGAGGAGGAGGCCGGCGAGGAGGAGGAAGCCGGCGAGGAGGAGGAGGAGGCCGGTGAGGAGGAGGAAGCCGGCGAGGAGGAGGAGGAGGCCGGTGAGGAGGAGGAGGAGGAGTAGGAGGCCAGCGAGGAGGAGGAGGCCGGCGAGGAGGAGAAGGAGGCCGGAGAAGAGGAGAAGGAGGCCGGAGAAGAGGAGTAGGCCGACGAGGAGGTGGTCGGAGAAGAGGAGGAGGTGGAGGAGGAGGCCGGCAAGGAGGAGGAGGACGGCGAGGAGGAGGATGAGGAGGAGGTGGAGGAGGAGGCCGGCGAGGAGGAGGAGGACGGCGAGGAGGACGGCGAGGAGGAGGAGGCCGGAGAAAAGGAGGAGGCCGGAGAAAAGGAGGAGGAGGAGGCCGGAGAAGAGGAGGAGGCCGGAGAAGAGGAGGAGGCCGGAGAAGAGGAGGAGGCCGGAGAACATAGGCCGGAGACAGGAGGAGGCCACCGCCGACTTCCTCCCCTCCGCCGGAAGGCTCCTGGGTCCTGACGCAGGACCTCCTCCTCTTCCTCCTCTCCTCCTCCTCCTGCGGCCTCCTTCTCCTGCGGCCTCCTCCTCCTCCTCCGCCGGCCTCCTCCTCCGCTAATTATTCCTCTCCGCCGGCTTCTCTTCTACGCCGACCCTCTCCTCCCCACCGGTCTCCTCCGTTGGCCTCCTCTCCTTCCCTTTCTCTTCTCTCTCACACCACACACACCTCACTATCATTCACCAATAATACACTCCACACATCCACCACTATCATTCTCCATTATCACTCACCACTAGTACACTCCACATACTCACCATTATCACTCATCTCTAACACACCATACACCCACCACACACAAGCCAGCGATGATGGATGCTTCTTGTACATCTGTAAAAATGAAATTAAAATTAATCCATTTGTATATAAATAAAATATAAATAATAAAACATTTAATCAAATAGCAACAATTGTTATATCTACATTTAACCTGATCTGGAAACATTTGTACTTTTTATCTACACATTACCTCTATATATTGTATTTCGAATAATTTTGCGATTATGAATACTTCTTCTAATTTATGGCTGTACAATAATGAAGCGATAATTATCTAGAAAACCATAAAAATGAAATAATTTATCTTGAAGTCAACTTATTTTTTCTAACTAACCATACATCTGAACATTCAATATATATATATATATATATATATATATATATATATATATATATATATATATATATATATATATATATTGGCAAGTATATATATATATTAGGTTGGCAAGTATATATATATATATATATTAGGTTGGCAAGTATCTCCCTTCCGCTTTTTTTTTTTTTTTTTATATATATAGCTGCGAAATTCAAAAGACCAGAAGACGGAAGGGAGATATTTATAATATATATATATATATATATATATATATATATATATATATATATAGAGAGAGAGAGAGAGAGAGAGAGATAAAGAGAGAGATTAAAGAAATCCTAATATAACAACAAAATTTTCTAAAAGAATTAAAAGTACAATAATAAAGAAAAAAATTAATCTATTTTCTTTTTCATATTTATATTGTAATATTGTGTTTATATTTAAATTTTAAGATGATTTTAAATTCAAAAATATATATAATTTTTATGTTAATAAAATGTTTTTTATTTAGCTGTTTTTGTACTATATTATACATTAATAAGATTATTTAATAAAGTTCTCATTAACTATTTTAAATTTGTCTTATATATCATAATAATTACAATAACAAACAACTGCATCTTTTAAGTTGTGAAATATGTATATATTATTTGCATACATTATACCACCATTTATTGCTATTCGTTCAGGTATTTTTTATAACGGTTGTCCCTCATATTAGCAATCATCGAACAGCTTTATTTTATGTTAATTATTCCGAAGAATTCGTTTTGATGAATGTATAGTTCATTGACTAACTTCATAGCTAGTTCATAACTAGTTTAATTTCAATTTCACCACTCACTCTGCAATTACATTCATTTCAATATAACCGTCAGTGGTAATACTCAATTATGTACATTTGCATACAATCTATAATCTTGCGAAGTCGACATATTGAATGGCTTTAAAAAAGACATACCACACAATAATCGGATTATTGAAAATAAGAATTCAATAAAAATATCAAACAGTAATTATATCTCAATCGTTTGTCCAGTACGTTTTAATTCGACATCTTCAATAAATAAGCATATGTCAATGGTATAATAGTAAACTGAAATAACATACTTCCGAACTAAGCAAATTGTTAGTAATCAGTAATTTGTTTGTCAATAATTTTTTTAAAGATTGACAGTAGAGTCAACTGTCAAAAGATTTCAATACTTTTTGCACATTTGTCTCATTATAATTTTAATACGAGTGTGTTATTGAATAGTTATAATTGATATGTATTGAAAATATATCTTTGAAAACCATTTAATGAACAAACTTAAAAAAATCATTGAACATTTAATAAACAGCAGTGAACTCTCTCTCTCTTTATATATAATATATATATGGAGATATTAAAACATTCTCCAAATCTTAATTAATTCAATAACATTTTTTAATAATATAAGCAGTAAAATTAATTAAAAACATCCTTTTTCGTTTATTATAATCTAATAAATTAGACAAAAGTCAATTATATAAATATAAAATAGGAATTGAAATTTATAATTTTGTAATTATATTTTTTTATACACACACATACATACATACACACACACATATATATATATATATATATATATATATATATAGTAATTTATTTATGATATTTTAATATTTCATTTGATATTCATATAATTTCTTAAATCGAACATTAAATAACTTAGTATAACAAGAACAATAGTGTGTCAGATTTTTATCTTTAATGAATGCATATTCGCTATTGAAAGACTTTTTATATTTTTAGTACATATGTATATATGTATTTATAAGAAATTACGAGTATCTTATCTTCATATTTCTTATCTGTTTAATTATTATGAAGTACACATAAGACTGTTTAGAAAGTTACTATAACATTTATTTACGTATTTATATGATAGATAATCTTACACATGTAATATTGTAAGACAATTAGACACTATAGAATCAATTAGTTGTCAAATACTATTCACATCTTTGCCGCATCATCATTTCTATGTTGATTGGATATTTCGTAATATCTCTGTATGAGTTGGCGTTTGTACCAGTTGAAATAATGAGTCAGTCTGTGTAATGAATATAAATAGTAAAAGAGGGTACTCGACGTTATATTCGAGAAATGATTTATAAAAATGTATAGTATAAAATTACATTCATCGTACGAAAACGCATATGCATACATCCGTTTCAATTTGTTACCTGAATGAAAGGTCAACAAGTGTAATAATAATCTTAAGCTATTGAAATGCAAAGTATTTATATTTCGATGAGTATCATTATGTATGTATGTATGTATGTATATATATATATATATATGTATGTACGTATGTATATTATATTTAAAAATATATATGCTTAAAAAAATTTATATAACAACTAAGATGATTTAACTTGACCTTTAAAATCGAATTAAAACAATAACTATATTGTAAAAGGATTTTTTAATTTTTCGAACTGATTTCATATATGATAAAATACGAGTGTGTATGTAAATTACAATGTCGTATCCTTAACCTTCTTGCCATATATGGAGAAACGGCGACGTTAACTCTCGTGGCTGTCACGCGTCACAAATGACGTGGGCGTCGTGACGTTATATGCGTAGACATAGTTGTTCGCCTAACCTAGTGGCCGCTAGTCAATCGTCCGTTCCATCTTCGGTCAATCAAGTTATTTAATGTAAACAAATATTAGGAGACACAAGTTTATGTTTAAACAAGCTGTTGTCAGACAACATATTTTTGAAAACGGCCAACAAATACGATCTGCGAATTTAATTACGTTGGTTAAATAATTGTCTTGTTTCCTTATTTGTGTCTAATCTATTTGAGAATCTTTGCTATATTTTGAGACTGTTGATGTCGTAAATAAACATGCCAATATAGATATCCGTATAAAACATCGTTTAGAATTCGATCTAACAAAATAAATATGTGTTTGATATTGAAATAATTCTCTGAAGAAAAAAATGTGCTCGTTAGCTAAGTACACACAACTGTAATTTATATATACTGTTGCACTGACAATAAGAAGTTAATCAGATAAAAATAAACAAATAATTATATATATATATATACATATAT
>CP092088.1:32845006-32860006 GCA_029203775.1 Neoneuromus ignobilis
TAGACAAGCAACAAGTCCAGCAATGCATATATTTAACTTTCTCAAGATCACTTTGCAATGAGTAGAGAACGTCTTTCTCCACTCATTGATATGACACAAGTGCATTTCGAATAGTTCTTTGCCACTGTGACGCAAGTCGATATCTATTGTTGAATTTAATTATTCAAATAATTTATTTGTTCATTGACAAGTTTACACATAATTTTATTTGCCTATAAAGTCATTATGTATTTATCAAAATAACTTCAAAAAGAATTTAAATATAAATATCATTCTTAAAGTAAATAATTGATTATTATATATTATTTTTCAAGTACTTGAAAAATTTTACTGTAAGTATCAATGGAAATACTTTATAATAAGTATGTTAGGGGAAAATATATTCTATATAAATTGAATATTAAAGAGGAATATATATGAAATTTAAATTTCATATTTTCATTTTTCATATACAAATTAATCATAATACAAGGAGTGTCCAAAGTATTTTGTTTTGATTAAAGATAAATTACCTACTCTTCATTTTTTCGTATGTACATACACAGACACATACACACACATACACACACACACACACATATATACATATATATATATATATATATATATATATACATATATATATATATATATATATATATATATATAACAAATATATAAATCAATATTATTTTTGAGTACATATATTAAATATTATTTCAATTTAGAGTTTTTTGTAATATGTATAGAATAATAACAATACTTTTACATAGGATAACCAGTCTGATGATAGAATTTACGATTTTGAATGAAATTTTTACATTAATGTATTGTATTTATCTTTACCTGATTTTTAAAAGTCCTGATTAATAAAGTCGGTATGTTCAAAGTACTGACAAGCATTCCAGACCCAAAAATTTCTATAAAAAACTGAATTTTCCTACCTTATTTTTTGTATCCAAACCTAATTTTTAGTACAAAAAAATATTTACGTTCTTTAAAAAATAATTATAAATTATATATTTAGTTCAAAATTAACAAATAATATATCGGAGCTTTTAAAATCATTTAAATTAAAATATTTATAATATTAGGTTGTCAAATATCTCCCTTCCGCCTTTTTGTCTTTTGAATTTCGCAGCGATGTAAAAAAAAAGCGGAAGGGAGATACTTGACAACATAATATAAATAACAACATGAAATATAATTTTTTTTTAAATAAATTCTTTTCACAGTTGATTTTTATTATCGTTAGTATCAACAAAAATTCCGTGAAAATAGATTTTTTGTCTATGTATGTTATTAATAAACAATATCATTATTTTTTATAAATTTCCAATTAATTTTTTAGCTTATTCAAATTAGATGTCCATTGATCTTTTTTAAATCAGTTTATATATTTATTTCTACTGAATAACTTCTTCAGTTTATTACTTGTTATTTTCATACAAAAGTTACTTCATGTTAATTTTAAATTCTGATCTTATTAAACATACATACCTAAATATATATATATATATATATATATATATATATATATAGAGAGAGAGAGAGAGAGAGAGAGAGAGAGAGATAATATATAAATAAATATAGGTAGATATGCTTATAAAAAATAAAACAAAGAGCAATTTTGATTGAATGGAAATGAAAGGTTCTATATTATTTTACGAGGGTATTTTTTATGTACATTAAAATAAAATTAAAACAAACAAAATGTTTCTAAATAAATGTAAATAGCAACATAGGTTTTAAATAATATATTAATTACTATAAAATTTATTGAAAACTTTTAATTTTTTCTTTTTAAAAAACTTCTTAGATATAGACAAGTAAACAGATAGATTACATAAATGGATACGCATTACATAAATGGATCATATGACGAAATAAAAAAGAAAGATGGCATCGCCATTGAAATACACATCAGCCGACATTGTTATAAGCAAAAAGTGAATAAGTGATTATTGAACACTTCATAACCATTGTGGTATTAGGGATAAAAAATCATTTTTGTGTTAAAATCTTTTGATTTCTAATTCTTGTTGCTTATATTTAAATAAGTTGCATGAGAGATGTGAAAACATTTATGAACAAAGTTCATGTAATAAATAAATGCATATATATATATATATATATATATATATATATATATGCAATATAAGAGAATGTGTAAATGTTCAAGATACAAATTTAATACTAAAAGTCAATACGTACGATATCAAAGTAACACCACTCATATGAAAGATTATAGCACGACGAGACTAATTTCATACAGCGTGTTTCCTCGTCAAGTACACGGGGTTCTATCGATACAGTCAATTTCCAACGAGCCGACAGTCATTCGTAAAGTAGCGTTGGTGGACGCGTTGCGCAAACCACTGCAGCAGCGGCGTGCCACGTGGGCGTAGTGCCCGCCGCCCCACACACTTATACGATGTATACGTACACGAGACCTGTGACAGGTTCGCCTACGCCCCTGGCCTAGCCTCGCGTCATGTCGTCTTGGCACACTGCCGCTGCACTGACTCTAAAGTTACAGGTTAACGAGTGCATATTACCAGTTGAATATGCAGTAGCGCAGGACCGGAATGTTCGTCACTGATTTGAAACCGATTTCAATTGAATAGTAAAAGTTGTAGTTTATTTTTAAAAGAAATATTTTTTTTCATTTGAGAATCAACATTAATAAACAGCGTATATTATATAATTTCAAATAAAAGAATTAATCAACTAATTTAAATAAAATTTATTTGATACAACTTTTTTTGGTAGCTATTCATAACTATAGAAAGACTAAAGTTTTTTTTTGTTCTTCGAATATTTTTTATTGTAGTATATGGTGTTTTTTAAGCATGATAGAACTTTCTATTAAAAGTTCCATCTAACCTTAAAACACCCTTTATCTTACTTTTATATTTACATACACACACATGTATGTATATAAAGAATGCTGTTAGGTTAGATAGATCATTCAATTGGAATTCAATTTAAAATTCAAAAGACACCTTTTATATAAACTAGATATTTTTGAAAATTTGTAAAAACCAATAATAGTGAATTCAAAAAATAATCAAATGGTTCATAGTAAAAAAGCTAATATTTCCATTTTAACACATATGAATTATTATTCCAACACCATTAGATGTTATTAAATATTCACTTATTGTTCACTTTATTCACTTAAAAATTAAAACGCATTTTGATTGCTATGGAATTAACCATTACGATGATGGGTGGGCCATTGAAATGAACACTAAAATGAATATTGTACACTTTTATTTTCAATTTCACAATTTTTCCCAGGTTGCGTATTTCAAGTCTAACATTAAAAAGAAAGAATATAAGAAATAACAAGACACATAACTGGCGTCGGGAGTTACCTCCAGGAAAGCTAGAGAAATCAAGACATTGAATTAAATACAAGTTAGACCAACAACTGAAAACGCAAAAAAAAATCAATTTCACAAAATATTTTAGATAAGTGACTTATTTAGAAATTTGATATATTGTATTTATATTATTATAAACAATTAATAATGTGTGTTTTTCACTTTTAATTTATATTAGATTTTAATTAATAATATAAAGTAAATCATGTTATTTAATTAATTTTCAAGTATACTTAATAACATTCTTTTACACGCACACATTATATATATATATATATATATATAGAGAGAGAGAGAGAGGGAGAGAGAGAGAGAGAGAGGTATGTATGTATGTATAGATTTTTTGGGAATTTTTCCTATCATTTCGAATATTTTTTGTGAGATTAAAAATTCTATATACCATTAAATTAGAATAATGGATTATATAAATTATTCTGCCCTTAAAAAAATATAATTAATAATTTGAATTTTTGAATCATGATAGTTCTTGTTCTTAAAAAAGTTTTTTAATTCTTTAAATTTTAAGATAATTATTTGTATTTTTAAAAAATCGTAAATCTTAGATTTTTTGGTTATGTCAATGCCAAGAAAAACATTGTTTCTTGCATTAATAAACAAATTTTTATAATTTATTTATTGATTTGGGTATTCCCTGTTTTTTTTTCAATTACAGTAAATTTTCATATTATTTATGTTATTTTAATCTTGAAAATAGCAAATATTACAAGATAGTTTCATTTATTTTTATTTTTTTACTATTAAATTATATTACCAAGAGATGTATTATTTAAAAAAGTTTTACTCTTTCATAAAATACCTAAATTCAGTTAATGAAAAAAATCCTATTTATGGTATGTTTATAAAAATGAATAGAATTTTCTTTTTAATATTTTCGAAATCTTGATTTGTGAATATTGTATATATTAATACATAAATGTGTACATATTTACATATATACACATATCTATATTTATAGATATATGAATATATATATATATATATATATATATATATATATATATATATATATATATATATATATGTATGTATGTATGCCTTAGAGAGTCGTGACTAGTTTTTATAAAATAAATACTTATTATTTATTATTAAATAGAACATGATATATGTCACTCACAGAAAAATGTAGAACACAGGTAGATGTGTGACGTCATGTGGTGTGCGCGTGTAGGGCGGGTGAGCGGAAGCGTGCGACCCACGTGCAGCCCACGTGTGGGCCACGGTTATGAACCACAGCCGTGGGCTGCTCCTGGATACTCGGCGGCAAGGCCGATCGCCGTGTAAATGGAATGCGGTGCACTGGGGGCGCGCAATCTGGTGGGCGATGTTGACCAAAACCTGCAATGATAATAATAATTGCAAAATACACGATACTATTGTCAGATATATATATATATATATATATATATACACATACATTCATATTTATATATACACATGTATACAAATGTATTAACAAAGATTGTAATTGTAACAATATTTGTAACTCATATTTAGGCAGATTAATATAATAACTCGTTAATTTAAATAATTATGTTAATAAAATATGCATTTTATTTTATAAAAGAACAATGTGTTTTAATAAAAAGTTATATTTAATTATATTTTTCTTAACAACAACAAGACTTTGTATACATTTTAAATTTCTGTTCACTCTCAAGCTCATTACTTGGAATACTAAGTACTTTAGTAAGTAATAAAAATTGTTAATCTAAAGAAGTAACATCGTGACTGAATATCTTTAGCAGAAATCTGAAATCTTGTCTTTTGTGTAAATGAGTGTGAAACTTCTTTAAAATGTTATTTACGACTAACTACAAAAATAAAATATAAATAAAGCTTTATATTTCATTTAGTTTACATATAATTCAAATTTTTTTGACATTACGATATATGTTTTTTAAAATTATTTTTATTTTTTTCGGAAAAAATTAAAATTCTTTTTTATAACAGTTTTATTGTAAAGTTTATTTTTAGTAACGAGATTTATATTTGTTATATTTTAAAAAAATATTTTTTTCAGTATTTTATAAAATATTGTTGGTTTTTATAATTTTTATTAAAGAACAATTTGTGTCTATGATTTATAAATTAATGCTTTTGTATTCAATTCTTCACTTTACATAATAGAATCTATTATTTTACTTTATAATTGATTATTTTACTTCATTACTTTATTTATCTCATTATTTTACTTTATAATTGAAAAATATAAATAAGCATATTTTTTATATAAATTAGTTTCAAGTAAACATATCAATTAAATAATATAACTGTTAATATTGTTTCTGTTATATATATATATATATATATATATATATATATATATATATATATATATATATATATATATTATTATTAATCGTTAAGAATATTTATGCATATAATAAATGTTAGTATATAAACTATCAAAATTTAATTATTTATCATAAGATTTGTTAATATAATACTGATTATTAGTAGATTTTATTTTATATTAATATTTTTAGATCACAATTCTAGTATAATTATGATGTATTCATTTTTATTTTCTTAACAACCATTTTAAATAAATTTTAAAATAATTTAATTAATTCTTTTATATATTCCACATATCAGAAAAATATCAATATTTTCATTTTTTGACTACATATATAAATGAAATAAATTTTAATAAATATATCCTGCCTGTTCTCGCTTATGATAGTGAAACATGGACCCTAAATGTTACAATAATTCATTAACTTCATACAACACAAAAGAATGGGAAAAAGTATTTTAAGAATAATATTTCAAGCCTAAAAAAGAGAATTCGACAATAAAAAATATTAGGGACGTTATAACAAAAGTGAAAATTTAAAATCAAAAGATGTCTATCATACAGTAAGAAGAAAAGATCACCGATGAATAAGAAGAAATATTTATTACGAAGTTAAAGATATTTAAAAAAAATAATCTGAGTCTCATATAAGATGAGATACAAATATAAAAATATTCGGTGGTATGAAATGGAAGAAATAGACATTAGATCACTAAAAGTATAAAGTATAAAGTTTTGCCAGAATTTTTCATCCAACAGTGGACAGAAAAGAGTTAATTACATATATATATATATATATAGGTTGGCCCAAATGAAACTGAAGTGTTTATACATACATTTATTTGCTCAATATAATTTACTATTCTTTACTATCCTTCTGTTTTATTTGGGCCAGTGTATATATATATATATACATATGTATGTATGTATAAATGTTTTTATGTATGAATATTAATCATATTTATGTCAAAAAACATGTAAAACCAAATAAATCTGAATTTTAATGTGTACGTATCCATAATATCAAATGTACAATGCTAGTGACATCAATACTGGTATAGAACACGTATGTAATTATCATAAAATAGTACCTGATGAATGAATATTTCAAGGATTGGTGTAAAGTAAACACACTTGTGAAACGTATTTATTTTAATAAAATGCTAAATATTATCCATTCATTATAAAAAGAATATTTACTATTAATGAATATACCACGTTAGGTGTGTCTATTATCAATGAAGAGAGAATATTATGTATGTTGAAATATTCAACGCCTTAAATACACTTATATATAGATATGATAAATGTTTGTTATGATAAATTTCGATAAGATTTATATTTATGTCTTGATCAAAAGTATAACGTTTCTTAATTAAGTACACCGAATACCTTTTTCGGTTAATAAAAAATAGATTTGTTTTTTTTTATATAGATACAGATATTTTCTTGGAAGCGTATTTTTTGCAATTATGATTTATTTTCAAATAAAAATTAATATATTTAAAATTTCAATTTAAAAATTAAATTACACTTGAATATATGTGACTTTTTAGAATGTTAAGTGTTCTTATATTAAATATTTACAAATAAGTACAAATGTTTAACACTCGTATATTTAATTTATGATGTATTAAAAGAGATATTGATTTCATTCTATAATAAATTATAATTTTGAGACTAATATTTCATATTAGTTGGTGACTTAGTTCAGTGACTTAATCAGAATGTATGATAAAGTATACAAAATATTTTATTTAAAAGATTAATGAAAAACATTATTTACTGATATGATTTATATTTATATATAAATCTATTTAATTATTAATCTTTTTTGCAGAAAATAACTATTTATCATATTAATATCGCGTAAGGAAAAATATCTAGTAATGAACATTATGTTAAGTAAAGTAAGTAAATGAAGTTCAACAAACTTTTAATAACTAGTTTAATAAATACACCAGTAGTATTTACTTAATATATATATTATCACATTAATATATGCATTTATATCTTTATTTGTATTTGTTTACAAAATTTAATTGACAAAATGTGTTATTATTAACATATATTAACATTTTAATTGAAAAGTTTGAGTACTGTATATATTTTATAATTTGAAATATTGATACACTTGCTTAATAAAATATTTTATGGCAAATACGTGACAAAATAAATGTTAATACTTTTAATAATAATTTAAGTTTAATCAACTATAAATTTACATTGAATTTCACCATATCGTAAAAATTACGTTTTTATGATATTTGAATTCTTCCTCTCCTATATACATATAAACACATACACATTTTAACATTTATATATATATATATATATTATATATATAAAAATTAATATCTCTAAGTTCTATATCGTAAGAATTAAAAATGTACTGCATTAATTTGCAAAAATTTACACATGTGAGATATTTAGAAATAGAATGCAATTAAAAATTGTTTTATTTTATAGACACAAAAAAATATTTTATTTTTTATACAAAAATTATTTTAGTTACTTGGATAAATAATATTTTTATTAATTTTTTAAATAAAAATATATTCATGTTCTGAACAATTTAAATAATGTGAATAATTTTATTGCCAACTCTACTAAATGATATGAATTCAATTAAAGATTTTTTGATATTTTCTGATACAATCAAATTAATTTATTTTTGATATTGTTGAAATCTATTTTTTGATACGTTTAATCAATAGAATAGTTTTATTAATTAATGATCATAATTTATTTAGCAATATCAATAATTTTCAAATTAATTTATAAAACAATATATTTTTTAACAAAATATAAAAATCTGTGAATTTAAGTATATATTATTCAATGTTTTCCTTATCATATAGGCATTTTATTTTAAATAATTAATCTATTAAATATATAATATGATGACAAATTATATCAATTTTTAAATTAGCATAATTTGTTATACTAAATTATTTATTGAAACTAGATAACCAAATGGAGTATTTGGAAAATATTCAGTATTCAATCAAAACTTACAATTATGATACTCGATATGTAGTGCCATATATTGGAATTTTAAATATGTAGTAAGAAAAATATATTTTTACATATAAATGTCATTTTATTTATTAAAACTATTCTCATTTCATATTATATGTATTATAATTTTTTAAATATAATTAAAGTAGAAATATTTAAGTGAAAGTTAAAAAAATGTTATCAATGACTGTAATAATATTAATTTTCCTATTGTATTTTATATTGATACTTTAATTGAAAAAGTATTTCATTGATACAAGGAAATTTATTCTGTTTTAAAACACGTTCAACAATTCGTCATTGATTAACGTGCCTACACCTAACGAAGAATAATTACATATTTTGAAACGGTTTGTAGGAGTTTTAGACGCGCTCATTCACACACATATATACATAAACACATATCACGAAAATACACACTTCAGTACACACAGATCATATTAAAAGATATGTTTCTTGGCGACCATCGATAAAATATTTAATAACTGACATTACGAACTTACAGTCAAACTCTTGTATAAATGAATACATTAACATTTCATCATACATCCATAATGCTATACATTTAGTCTTTATCTTTCGTCCAATTATTGTTTGTTTTAACAATAATAACAATCGGGTTTTTTAGTGTAGGAGCCTAATACGATCGGGATAAAATCTAAGTTCTTCGAGGCCGGCCACCGCCCACCCTTTACATCTCTTGTACTAGTACCTGAGCGTGGGGGGAGCAGTCTACCTGTCGCATTCGACCACTACATGCTGATGCTGCGTTCAATTGCACGGTCAGTGTTTGGCTCGTGCTGAACTAAGACGTTTCATCATTATAAAACACCTGGTACCGGTAGTGAGATATACAATTCGCGAGAATCACGATTTCATTCGAACCCAAACGTAATCGTTGTAAAAATAAACATTTGACTTTGAATTTCATACTCACACCATACACTTTTTTTACAAAAAAATATTGGATTGTCTAATTTATATTTATGTAGTCATTTCTTTAATTAATTTGTTATTCATATAATTAATTTAATTCAAATACTTTCGAACTTCCTAAATGTCAAAATGTGAATTGTGAAAATTTTACATTTTTATTAAAAAGTTAAAAATACATTAAAGTAAATAAATTAATTTGCATCGTTCTAATTATTATAAAATAATAACGTAAAAAATAACATTTTATCATCGTAAAAAACAATTAATGTTTTTAACATTTCATTTTTCTTCACTTTAATTTTCTTGCTAATATAAAAAAATAAATTCTAATTTATGAATTACCCAAATACTTAAAACGATAATTAATTTAATAAATATATAATTGAACAGTCAATACTTTATAATCATTATTGTATTTAAAATCTAGTCATATATTTCCATATAATTTATTATTCAGGATATACATGTCCTTATAATAATTTTGACATAGAACTGAAATTTAATTTAAATAACGCAATAAAATAAAAATTAAAATAAATTTTCAATTTAATTTTTTATAATAAAATTTACGGAATCAGTTGAAATTTTAATTTACAAAAACATATACATATAAAATGTTTAATTATTTAATATTATTATTTCATCAAATGTGTACTTTTAATGAAAATAGTGATTAAAGAGAAAATATATACCATTAAATTTTAATAATATTAAACAGTTTTAATTATATACATTTACTTATAAAATATTTTAATTAATTTAAAAATTATTAATTTTATTGAATTTACTAATCATTTATAACATTGATTTATTAAGAAATGTCAGTAAAATATTAAATACAAGCAATCATTTCCATTTTGGTTGACTTTTAAAAATATATTTAATACTTATTTGTTTTTATTTTCATATGTAAAATTTAAAGAAACATAGTTTATAATATAAAGGAAATAAATTAGATGTCTTAAATTACAATAAAGAAAAATTTGTAATATAAAACCGGCTCATTCATTTAACTAAAATTATTAACGAGAACAAGTTAACAGTGTAGTGAAGTAGATTTTTATATGTTAATATATTTTTTATAGATCGATTTGATATAAGATTATAAAAAATATTTTTTTAAAATAAGTGTTTACATGTCAATAAACTACATGAGTTGTTTGCGAATTAATAGGAGAATAATTCAAATTGGGATATTAATTTAAGAAAGTAACAATATTTGATATATGAAAACTTTGATGTATTAATAACATATAAATACTCAGACAGTGATATATTAATGTGTATTCATAAATTAAAAGCGCTTGTAACTGTAACATATTTTACACGTAAGTTGTAAAAATTATCATGTTTCGGTGTTAGTGATAAAAGTTGAAGCTAGTGACAACATAATTAATATTAACAGGGCAAAACTTATTATAAATTTGCTGCCGTATCTTGTATCGACTACTTTAACAGTAGTTTATAAATAAGACACCTTCTTTAAGTTTCATATTGATATTCACTTTTTACGTAGTATGGAAGTGACTTGATTTTGTTACGCCTACGTTCTATGTTGTCTAACATATAAATTACAATCGAACGTTAAATTTATAATAAACACATATTCGTTAATAAAGTTCATGTCGATAATTAATAACAATTTACAAACGATAATATATAACAAATTTGAAAATAAAAAGTTCACTGTCAAACAAATACGTTGAATTTTATGACTCAAGCAGTGAAATCATTTAAATAAAATTGTTCTTAGTTATAAAAACACCGGTCTCCTTGAAGTGAAGTGGCGCCGTGTTAGTTTTTAACTATCCACTCGTGATTTTCTGTGTATATAGTGGCAACATACCAGTATGACTGAGCAATAGACATTCGATCAATGTTCTCAAATATTCTGAAATGATTTTATGACGTATAAGTATTATTTTAAACGAAAATATTAATTCCATAACCGATAATAATTTTATTAAAAGAAAATGTTAGAATATCGTGACGAACTTTCCCAACGATTATCTGTTCCGAGTGGGAAATCATTTCCAGATCCTAATAATAATGGAAAATGTTTGAAAACGATGGGTGCGTCTGTAGATATCAGTGTTAAAAGTGATAAATATTCATTAAGACCGAGATCGTCTAAACGAGACGATGACCAAACAGCATCTTCTGAACTTCAAAAGAAAGCTGCGGCAGATGGCATTCATGTATTAAATTCGAAGTCGCGACAAACGAAACCCAAACAAAAACAGGCACCTTTAAGTAAATATCGACGCAAAACTGCAAATGCTAGAGAGCGGAGTAGAATGCGAGAAATAAATCAAGCATTTGAAGCGTTGAGACGTGCAGTACCACATATGTTTGTAGCCCAATGTCCTGGATCACCGTCATTAATTCCGTCTCCTTCGGAGAAATTAACTAAAATAACAACTTTAAGATTAGCCATGAGATACATATCAGCACTGACAGCGGCTCTAGACGATAATTCAACATCAGCAAAAATAGATGCATCATCTGTAACAACTTGCGTAGATTCTACACAACATCAATTCAACTTAGATGCGACGCTGTTTGAATCTTCGGACGCTGAATCCTTATGTACTTTATCTGATAACTCTTTTACATTTTCTGATCAACCGTTGACGTCTGTAGAATTTGTGGACATGAATATTAGTGACGATGCGTCGATGTATTTCGGAGATCAGACTCTTTCACTCGATTTTAGTGATCCGTCTTTGTCGCCAGATTTCTCTGAACATTCTTTAGAACTAAAACCTTTCGATCCATTTCTACCGAATTTCAGTTAGGTATTTAATATTTTATATAATACACAAAATTCTCTACCTGATGATTTATTTATGTGCAATTTAATCAATTAGTACATTCTGTGGTACATATATTTTTGAATGTAAAAATAGGTTGTCGATTTATATATTCCAAATGTTTCAAATAACTTTCACTTGATTTCCATTGAACGTAAATGAAATACATAAGATAAGATTTCAGTTTCATATACATATATTGATGTTTTATATATATATATATATATATATATATATATATATATACTTAATTTACACAAAAATATATGAATTAAAAAAGTACTAATTATTAACAAAGATAGTGTAAATTAATATTAATACAGATTACATTTTTATAGATGTAAAGAAATTTATTTCTATAAATGTTTTTATTACTAAACAAATTTTAAATTACTATTGACTTAAATCGAAGTACAAGTGACTAATATATTTTAACAGAACGTTTATTTAAAATTTTGAAATAGATCATTATATTTTCATTTTCTTAAATATTTTATGTTATATAAAAATGTCTATTTTTCAAAAAAATCAATTTTTAAAATAATAACTCGAAAGAATTAAGTGTTCAAATTTAAATTGAATTTATTTTTTGTCGGAATACCAATTTATAGGTATTTAAAAGTAATAGTATTCATATCATAGGTGGAGAGTTTTTTTATAATTAGATTTCATATTGTTTGCGTTTGGTGGAATAAATACAATTAATAAAGCAATTATAATATCCATTTTTAATTTAAATTTATTTACTTGTTTTTTATTTACAAAAAATACTTTAATATATATATATATATATATATATATATTTAAATTACAATCCGTAAATTGAAATATTATTACAAATGTTTCAAAATAAGTTTTAAATACTGCAAGTTAATATTCCCCGTTACAAATTGAACCAATATGAACACCAATTTGATTTCAGTCATGTTAATATAAACAGTGATTTTATTTTGTGTCAATTATGAAATCATTTCAAGACTGCAAATGTAAAAATTACATAACTAAGAAAGTAAAATTATATTATTACTTATTTGCTTACGGCGTTGTCTATAAAATAAATAAATATTTTTGATGTCAAGTATTTAATTAAAATATAAATTGCACTTTTTGGTAATATAATTTTATTATATTGTAAATCCTAACACATTACTTATATTATATATATATATATATATATATATATATATATATATATATATATATATATTCAAAAATCACATGTGCATATAAAAGTTACTATGTCGAATATGTTATCGATATATTCACCAAATAATGGATTTCATACCTATTTTTTAAAATTAAGGTGTACAGATAGGTGTTATAAGTTATTTATTGACTTTTTATCTCTAAAACTCGAAATCAATTTTACATTCCATAAAAACAGGAATATAAAACTATTATTTAAAATTAAAAAAAAATTATTACTCTATAAATAATCATTTAGTCTCTGAATGATAAATAAAAGTACGAGTAAAAAGTAAATAGAAATGAAATATTAAGTCAAAAGTAGGCAAGATATATAAAAGTATTTTTTAAATGACGATATTAAGTTTATAAAAAATGTGTTTAGTAAATTAGTATTTAGTGAGAGTTTTCCATAAGTTAAATGTATCCATTTAACAATTAAATAAGAACTCTAAACTTCAATTCTTTAAAAATTTTGTTTTATAAATTCGAAATAAATCAATATTTATTTGATAAAACTATTGAAAATAAAAATCAGTAAAGATTTATATATTTTCATAAAAATATTTTGTTTATATATATATATATATATATATATAAAGAGAGAAAGAGATGCTGATATATTAATACAGGCATTAAACGTACACAGATATATAGGTCGCTTAAATGAGTCTGAAATGTTTATACATATATTTTACTTAATACAATCATTTACCATCCTTTAGTCTCATTTAGTCTTCATTATATATATCATATATATATATATATATATATATATATATATATATATATATATATATATATTGGACTAAAGTTATATTAGTATTTTTCTTTATTATAATATATATAGTACAAAAGTTTGTTTTCTTTATTGTAAGTAAAATATTTAATCCCCTACTCAGTTTTTTAAAAGATTTTACTTATTTGAATCGGCCAGTCAAATTTTTAGTACACATACTTTCTATAACCAATTTTATATACTATTTAATTGTAATTTATAATGAAATATTATCAATTTCATATATTTTTATGTTTTGTTGTGATACTATTTATCTTTATTTTATTAAGAGAGTTAAAATTGTTGAACTAGCTTATTTAATATTTACTGTTATTTAAATGAACATATTCATCGTTATAATTTTTATTTACATTTTTCCTCTGTTATAATAATTTGGTATTTTTATACATGAAATAAAAAATTATTTCAAATTAATCTAAAATTATCTTGTTTAAAAGTTCCAGTGCATAATTAATATATTTTTTTTATTTAATTAAAGGATATATATATATATATATATATATATATATATATTATATATAGTTGCAAATAATTATGTGTTTGAAATATAATAAACAATTT
>CP092088.1:32865006-32872506 GCA_029203775.1 Neoneuromus ignobilis
AATCGTACTGTCTTTATAGCAAGAATGAGTCATGGCACCGACATTAATTTCTGCACTTTCATATTGAGTTTAATGAAGTGATTGCATAATTTACTGATTGTGACTATATTCAGTAACTGGTGGTAAGTTTAAAAAATAACATACAAGTATTGATACGTGATTAGTCCACTTGTGTGCCGCCATCCGCGTAGATTGCAATGCCGTCAATGTTCAAACCAATGAAATCCATCAAGTGGATTGATAGCTTCATAGTAATTAAGGCTCAACATCAGAATCACTTTTTTAACTTGTATTTCTTTGTTTTAATTAAGAAAATTAATGTTAATGAGAAATATATGGATATTGCATTTAGATCTAAATGTTCGATACGTTGCTTAAAGATGTTTTATTCATTGTATTAGCTTACTCTACTTTTTATCAGACGTTACGTTCTTTTGATCGGTACTATTTATTAATTATTTCATTATGACAAGTTATTCAATTATATACACTTACGACTTACTAATGCAAAGTTTAATTTGTAGCAACGGTAAAGTGATTAGGCGCACTTGTTTTTATTAAAAGTTAATTTAATTTCTTTTAATAAATTATGTATTATTATTTCAAGCACTTGTATTTTTTTAACGCTATTAAAAAATTTTGTGACTCAGCAATTGTATTGTAAAGTGTAATACTAATTATTACACTATACATATTGATAATTTTGTCTTATATTCTGAATAAAATTCTATTACGAAACAAACAATGCTTTGAGATGAAATAGAATCTCAAGAACCTATAAGCTAAATAATTTAACTGTATTTTTTTTAATGAGTATTAACATTATTTTTCTCGATAAAGAATTTATTTCAATATGTTTATATATTATATTATAAACAAAAAAATAAAAATTAGAATATTCGTCATTACAATATTTATATTTTTTATTTATTTATAAATATTTTTCAAAATAATAACACTTTATATTTCATTAAATTACTTGAAAATTTAATATTATTAATACATTTCATTTAATTGTAATAAAAATCTAAGGTAAATACAAAATTTTCGAAGTTATTCATAATAATGTTAATTAAAATTTTCCAAAATTAAATCTTATCTTAGTTATATTTTGAAACTCGCGTGCAATATTAAAAAAATAGAATAAATACTTCATACAAATTAAATATTCGAAAAATAACTTTATAGGTAATTTGAACTGTTGTATTGAAATTTATATTTTTTTATATTATATATATATATATATATATATATATATATATAATTATTTTTTTAAATTCAAATAATGTTAATTTATTACTAATTTTATAAAGTAATACAGTTTTCTAGTTAAGATATATAAAAGAAGTTTACAATGAATTTACTTTGACTCTTTTCTTTAAAAAGAACTAATCAAATGTCAATATTTCAAGTGTAAATTGACCTTAGTTTTACACTTAAAATACTAAACGTTTATAAATAAACGTTCTTTGACAGCTTTACATTACTCATCGATTGACATCTTTATTTAATTACAAATATTTGTTGTCGCAATACATATTGTATTTGAACTAAATGTTATTCTTCACAGTGGTTACTGCATATAATAAAAGACTAACCGTTAATACATACACATATGTATATATTTAGGTACACATATAAGAATAACGTGTTAACATGATATGTATATAGAAAGAAGCATCAGATCTCAAACCATTATGTAAATATGTTTTTAAAAAGGGTTAAGTGGAACACCAAATAGATAAATTCCCGTGTGACTACAGGACATGGGAAATGCCAAATGGTATTTTTCTTAGCGTCTCATCAAAGCAAATATAGTTTGATGGAACAATGATGTAATTTATTTAACTAAAGTATATCTGCAATATGAAAAATCTATTACGGTCATTTCATTTCCGTTTCTCGATTCTTAATGTTATTATTGGAAATATTTTCAATATTTGTACACAAGAAATGTGTATGTTTCTTGCATTGAAATAATATTTATTTTAGAGAATTTTTGAATGAAATAATATCTATTTTATGCATTTAACGATGAGTTTATCTTTAAAAAATAATCAAATAGGTGAAATTATTTTTCATTTTTTGATAATCAGTTTATGTATCACACTTTAAATTGATATGTTTTTTAAGTTATTAAGTAACTTGAAAAGTAAATATTTGTGCATTTTTTTCATAAATTATATACTTTAAATTATAAGTAAATAATTCTTAACTTGGAGATATTGACAATATATTAGAGATAATTATTATATGTATTTTACATTTATAATTATATTTTGAATTTAAAATAACATATTATATACATATATATATATATATATATATATATATATATATATATATATATATATATAACTTATGTAGGATGATAATGAAATACGTGTATTTAGAAAATTTATACAAAATCAATTTTATTAAAATATTGTAATTAAAAAAATATTCTTTTATAATATAAATAGTTTTTAATATTTAAAAATTAAATCTATATAATGTTTTTTTATTCAAAAGAGAGTACGTAAATGGAAATATATATTTTTGAATTAAAATAAAATATTTCTATTAAAAAAATATCTAATTTTGAAATAAGTTCTTATAATTTCATTAAAACTAAATAAATTTAATAAATTACAAAAAAAATGTAAATTAATAACTATTATTTTTTAAAAAAAATATTACATACAAATATAATAATGCTATCAAAATATTTTCATGACATATTTATAAAATATAGGATGATATATCATATTCATATACAATAGATGATTCTTTAGAAAATGTATCAATGGTGGGATAAAGATATATCCTCAAAGACCAAGAAACAAATAGAAAGAATAATGGTCGAATTTGTCCTATGCTGTAACTGAAAAACAATTAATTTGAATATAAAAGAAGATTATAAGCAGCCAAGATGGATCACCTTAGAAAAAATTCTAAAATATCAAGAATAAAATATATAACAAATTAAGAAATATGATGTAGAATAGACACTGGAAATAGTGTGGCACATAGAATCGACAGACAAAAATTATAATATTTCGAGCATTTGAAAAATGAACAATCAAAGATGATCAAAAAGAATTTTTAGATGGGCTACCCTAAAAAAATAGGAGAAGGACCAACAGAGGAAATTTTGAAATAAAAGAAACAAAAACCTGATATCTTTTATGTCTGTAATAAAGACTTTTTGTGTTTGAAAATCGGAAAGTTGTATTGTAGCGTATAATACCGGATATATATATATATATATAAGGTCATCCAAATGTGATTCCTAGATTTGTGTTTTACTAAATAGAAAAAACTATACACGTGTTTCCTATACACCACTCTATACATATGATTATTTTTAATAATACACAAATCTAGGCGTTACATTTGGATGATCTTATATATATATATATATATATATATATATATATATATATATATATATATATATATATCATCCAAAGAAAGTTTTATATATTCATTGTGAAATAGTATTTTGTTCAATTATTCTTTATTTGAAAATTAACATAGAGTTCAATAAAAATATTCACTTATGACTGCAATTCGTATAAAATATTAGTAATATCTTATATAAATAATAAAATTAAAAAAAATATTTATTCAATATTATTAAATTAAAATCAACTAATATTAATTCTTCTTGTCTATGGAGTCCATTTAATCTGTGTTTTATATTAAATGTCAAACGTGAAGACATTTTCAAATTTCGAGTATAGCCAATTTTAGTAGCTATACACATTATCTAAGTGGTTTTGTGCATATATGAACGATGATATTAAATGATCTTTATAGCAGACATATAAATATTGGTTTATGTGGGCGTTGACAGTTATAACAAATAACTGTCAAGAAATTGCTATCGAATATCGTACTATTTGTATTGTAGCTACATGCACATCAATAAGTTTCAACAATTAAACATTTTGACATATTCAATAAGAAAATGTTAAAACATATATAAAAAACGATTGGTTATTTGTAAAAATTTAAATAGCAAATACGTCAAATTTCACATTTATTTTTTATATATTTCTGACATGCTAAATGTATATATATAATTTATTTTAAATGTTTGTATATTTTTTATTTTTCGAATAACAATTATATAAATCCTGCTTGATATTGTTCAATAAAAGATATGGGTGTATAAAGTTATTCTAAACTTTCCATTTATGTTTTTGAAAATACTTGCCATTGCAGTAAAAATAACTGCATTATGAAATAAAACAAAAAATAAAATTTATATATATATATATATATATATATATATATATATATTTGTATAAAAAGGTTGAGTTTTTTATTCTACAAACAGAATTTAAATCATTATAGAATTTTAAATAATTTTGAAGAAATGACCATGTTCTAGAAATTAAATTAGGGAATTACAAAAAAAATTAAGTGGGTGAAATTTAAATCTTTTACATAGATGCTTAGCTTTAAGTGTTCATCATTTCAGTATTTTATAAACATCTCTTTCCTCAGTACAGATTTAAAATCATATTGAGAATGATACAAATATAAAATATTTCAAAACTGAACCCTTTGTTAGTTGACTCTTAATCCTAATAAGGCATATTACTATGATTCAGTTTCTTATAATTAACATAAAATTGGTAAGAGGTTATAAATTAACTAATTTTTTTGTTAAAAAAATAATTTACTTTTCAATCCAAAGAAAATGCTAAACAATATTTATAAGTTTTATTATTTTAAAATGTTATCCATTCGATTTTTAAATAATTATATATATATATATATATATATATATATATATATATATATAAATCTCTTTCTATCCACTGTTGAATAAAGACCTAATCCAAAAATTTCTATTTTCAGCAATACAACACTTTTCTTTTTCATTCCATAATGATGAATTTTCTTATATCTCAATCATATCTTTTCACCGATTTCTTTTTAATTTTTTTTATATTTTTAATTTCCCAATCAAAAATTTCTCCTATTCACTGGCGATCTTCTTTTCTTGTTTTAGAACTAATCAATTTTAAATTATTCATTCTTGATATAACATTCGTAATTTTTTTTTTAAAATGTATTTATTTTTCGTAAATTTGCTTGTCATTTCTAAAATGCATTTTTATGCTTCTTTATGTTTTCTAGTAGCACTAAATTTTTCTAAGATTTAAGAAAATTGAACAAGTAGGATGCATTGATTAAAAACATTTTTCTCCAAAATTCGACTTCATAATATAAAAATCCTTTCCGAATTACCATCATCCATATATGTATGTATGTACGAGTATATATATATATATATATATATATATATATATATATATATATATATATATATATTTAAAAGCTGCTCCAATAAATAGTAATAGTTTTTGATTTGTTTAAAATTTTACAAATAGAGGAACGATTAAATAATTAATGTTGTAATTGTTTATAACATAATAATATTCAAACCATAAAGTCCTCTTTTCTTCTTAAAAAAAAACATATATTCATAAATCACGTAAATAAATTACTTATTATTCCGGTACACAAAATGCTAAATCGATCTATACAGCAATCGATTAAGATAAAAAAATCTTAAAAAAGAAACATTGTTTGACACGAAGATGTACCACGTGCAAGAGTCCATTAGCCGACGCGTGACTGGCGGCGCATTATGAGCGTGCCTCGGTGGCAGAGGTCGGCCCGTGCCCGCGGAATGTTGCCCCGCAACAGCTGCGGGGCGGCACTTTGCCACCGCATGACCTTATACAACACGCAAATATTCTACTGCAAATGTACTCCTAGTACAGAGTTATTTTTGTGAAAATATGCAGGGCAACATTAATTTGTTAATATTCCTAAGATATATTTCACTAAATGCAGTTTGTAACAATAAGTTGTAAATTGCTTTTTATTTGAATTTTTATTAGTATACTTGTATAAAATCGTTAAGCTTTTTGAAGATAATGAAGTTGAAATATTTATTTAATTCTGAATTTTAAATTAATGTTTGTTTAAGTAATCTTTAATAAATAATTCGTATCATAAATAATATATAATTATTAATATTCTAAAGGTATATTTTACTAAACACAATTTTTAATAATAAATAATATATTAACTTTTGTTACAATTTTTATTAACAAAAATAAATGTTCTATATTTTAATAATACTGAAGTTGAAATTGTCGGTTAATTCAAAATTTCAAGATAATGTTTAAAAAAGGTGAACTCTAATAAATACAATAATTAGTATATAATTTAAAAAAAAAAGAAAACAATTCATACATCTAATTATTATTAACAATTCCATGCCAGGAAATTTAATAATTTTAATTTTATTAATTGCTATGTTCACTATTAAAAATTTTTATTAATTAAATTTTAATTATTACTTATTTCAAAGTAATAACTGAAATATTGTTTTTGAACTTAATATTCTATTAAATTTGAGCAATAAAAATAAGTACGTTTTTCATCATAGTGATAATTTTAAAGATATTAATCTTTTTACACGCATATAAATATAAAAAGTGACATAGTTAATTATTTCATACTATCTTTCTATCTACACATACACACACACACACACACACACACACACACATATATATATATATATATATATATATATATATATATATATATATATATATATATATATATATATATAAACATATAAATATTTTATTACTATTTCATGACTGTATATTAAGAAAACACGATATTTGATTTTGATTTGTTAACAGTAAATATACATATATATATATATATATATATATATATATATATATATATATATATATATATATATAATAGAATATAATCTAGATCTGTAATGACCGTTTGACCAAAGTTTGATACAATCAGTAAATTATTTACGTGATAGCTTTCTATTTTTTATCTTTCTATAGATAAACTAATAGATAAGAAACAATTGTTTAGTTTTTGGTACAAATATTTTTTTATTGAATATTTTAACAGACAGCAAAATCAGATTATCGTTATCTGATTCCTTTTTACTTAACTAAACTTCTTTATAATATAATCGAGCAGGTGTTTCTGTTAATATATATATATATATATATATATATATATATATATATATATATATATATATATATATATATATATATTTAAATAATACTAAGTTTTAGTAAGAAAATAAAAAATAATTAAAGTTCACTACTCCTTAATTTTTATACATCATTCATTTATATCAAATTTTACATTAAATGTTTACATTATAATTAAATACGTATATATATATATATATATATATATATATATATATATATATATATATATATATATATCTATATATATACATGGGTGAGTTAAAAATTAAAATAAATATGTTTGTGAAAATTAAAAAAATATTATTGTTTTTTATACAATCATTGTCTTTTTCATAACACTCAGGTCATTTCTTTATCAATTTTTCTACATTTGAAGAAAAGTTTTCTCTGATATTTACAAAAACTTATATTGTTTTTTATTTCTTTGTCATTTAGAAACTTTGCATTT
>CP092088.1:32877506-33070006 GCA_029203775.1 Neoneuromus ignobilis
GTAACATTAGAATATGCGAGAACACTCAAGTCAATAATAATCCACTGCCTACTGAGCTGCCTCTGCTTACACGTATCTTAAAATCACTGCGTGGTGAAATAGCCAACAGCTAATAAGCTTACTTTACATGTATAAATCTTTTTCTCAAAAGCGATACAAGTTCAAACGTCAGCCGGGATCGTGATATATAGGTGCCACTTATTTGTAACAGTGGCTTCCACGGTTGTTCAGAATTAACTTCCACACACACTTACAATCGTATCGCCTTCTTTCCTTCTCTTCTATTGTTATTCTCATCGTCTATCTCCATCGATCGAACGTCGATAAGAAATTCAATATTCATCAACTTTTATTATAATACGGATCAATACTGTTTACTACTGACATAACTCACTAGACGTTAGCTTCTTTTTTAGATTGTTTTGAAATAGCTCCGAAGTATTCGGGTCATTAATTATACGATAAAGATCTACACACTGCAAGACAAGTGTTGTATGCGATAGCCAAATGATTGAGTGACCGCTGTGTCGAGCGGATCGCGGCAGGCTGGTCCTGCTTTCCTCTTGTACAATTAAACGTTACTAGAAGCGGCCCCGGGGCCAATTTTTGTCTAGTTCGGGGACCTCGGTAAGCGACCTCTAATGATATTTTGAAATGTAGTGGATTGCAAATTGAATTAAGTGTTTATGTAATAACAATAATTGTGATATCGGATATAATAAATTTGGTTTCAATTACTAGCCGAGGGTACCAAATACTCAAATTATAATTTATCAGACGAACTCGAATATAACAGTACAGTAATTATAGTTGAACTTTAAATACAATATTGTAAATAATTCTGTACAAGAGAGCCGCGTGCGTTAGAAAACACCGTACTAATTAATAACTTAGTTGTTCGTCTAAGGTTAAAAATGATGACAGCTTATACACATCCATAATATTAGAAATTGTGTATGAAATTAGACAGTATGATTGTAAATTACAATACAAAATTCTTGCTACAATATCTTTATAATTTTTTTTAATATAATAAATTGCCTTTTATTCATTGATGCTACTGACATTTTACATAAAAACTGAAGTTATCTTTCAAATAAAATATGATATTTGTTTATTTCAAATAAATCATATCAATCTTAAATTCAATAATAAAAAGTACTTATAGAATTACTACTTTCATGTTCACTATTTTAATTTTATCAATTAAAATTATAGAAAATTAATTATAAAATTTAGGTAAATATATATATATATATAAATATATATATATATATATATATATATATATTGGATTAGATTAAATTTCGAATATATAACTCACTTCATATTTTAATCAATAGAAATGGTATATAAATGAATGTCATTCATTTTTACTATACGTAAAATATGAACTGTGCAAACTTATTCTTATCATTGTTAAAAATTACGTTAATATGCAGTCATCCTAACGATCTATGAGTCAGCACTTTCAAACAATCCTGCACTGAATTTTCTTTGTAATCAAGTATGATAAAAATGCGTAGGTTTTCGATGCAGGAGATTCAAATTAAACATGACTTTCATGACAAAAGTGGGATGGATTTAATCACAGAGTATTCAAAACCGTACATATATACATATAATGTGCTTGAATAAATATCACATACATAACATTCTTCACGCTTCTGTTATAATGTAACGAACAGCCTTTTTTATGTTGGGTACAGAATTTTATTAAAATTATTTATTTGTTTTGTACAAACATAACAATAAATATTAAACTGAATGCTAGCAACTGTTTATAATTCATTTTGTTCTAATCGATAGTTAATTGCTATATAAATTTAGATGTTATATAGTTTCATAAAATAGTAGGGTTACCGACCTAAAAAAAGTTAAATTATAGTTCTATAAGTGGAAAATAATTATTTATTACCATTTTAATTGCTTCTTAAGCAAAAACATACATACATACACACACACACACACACACACACACACACACATATATATATATATATATATATATATATATATAAATATGTAATGTAAAACCAAATAGTCATTTTCAAATTATATTTTAATTATAATTTTATTCTATCACATATTTGAATTTTCATTTTGTTCCCATTAAAATATTTATTTTTTACAAAACTTGAAAAAATAATTTTAATATTATGTAAATATACAAAATAAATCTATTTTTTAAATAAATTATTTCTAAAATTTTATTTAGTATATTAAAAATAAAGTTTTGTCTTTTCGATTTTATTTAAATAATAATTTTATTTTTATATATCATGATAAATGATGTTGACAAAACAGTTCGTATGATTATTTACTCTGCTATGTTAATATATTTTCAGTTGTCAATATTGATTGTTCGATATTTATATTATGCAAATGTATTTTACTTTAGGGTTTATGTAATTCGTCAACAAAAAAATAAGTCCTTTGATTTATTTTGTTAAATTATGTTGTTGTATATTAAGATGTGTATATTCATAGTTGTTGAATATTTATTATTTTAACAAGTAGTAATTTTATATCATTTATTTTCTATATGAAGGTAAAAATTAAAAAGAAATTTAAGTTAAATTTTATGTATTCAAAGTAAGCAATTTTAAAATTATTTATTAAAAATAAAATATCTAATAAATCAAATATGAATTTATAAAAAAATAGTATATATATATATATATATATATATATATATATATATATATATATATATCTTATCCATAGTAAAGAAGACAAAAAATCTTAAAGTACTCTCGACCGGTTACTTTACTTCCTACGCTATATAAAATAACAATGAAATTATTTTGTCAGTTGGATTTTTCACATTCATAAAAATCAGGATTTCGAAACGAATTTAGTACAATGGATCACATTAAAGTAGCAAGGGAAGTCATTAATCGTTGTAATGTAAGTCAGTTACTACTTTGTCTATGAGACATAGATTACAAAAAATCTTTCTATTAATTTATTAGATCAGCGATATTGAGAACATTGAAAAAATAAGGAATTGAACAAATCTCTCTGAAACTTTTAAGAAATGTTTATAGAAATTTTACTTCCTTTGTACAAGTACATAAATATATACGATCAACTTTCAAAAAGAAAGTTTTGGGATTCAAGTCAATAAAATATTTTAAATAATTTTTGATAAAAAAATTGATAACAAAATAATTCATAATTTTTATGAATTAAAAAAAAATATTTAAAGAGTGGAAAAAGATGCTGAAGTTTTAGTGAAACTGTTAAAAAAATAATCAAATCATCCAAGTGTTTTAATCACATTACTAATAATAACCTTGGTAACTGTATATAAAATATGATGAACAGTTACAAAATTTATTTAAAATAAAAACGATTTTTTTAAATTTATTAATGTATAAAATAATGCAAAATTTTAATAATTATTGAATGAGTTTACTGATTGCTTAGATTGTTTAAATATTATAACTCATTATTTTTTAAATCAAGAACAATATATCACTTGTTAGTAATATTTAACGATTGTAATCAATTAAGTAATCTATTAATTTTCTAGTCAATTTAAATTTATACTTTATTTTAAAAAGTAGGTAGCTTTTACTTGTAAGTAAATTAATATTCTTTTTTAATAATTGTAATATTTAAATAATACAAAAAGTATCAACATTTTATAATCATATATTATTTTTCGAACAGTATTAATATTTATATAAATGAAAAATATTTACTACTATTTTAAAAATCGTTTTTTAATCAAGTAACATTTTTTTTTCAAATAATATACAAAATAAATGATTAAAAAGAATGTTGATTAAAATTATGAATGGAAATAAAAGTGTAACAAAATTGATAAAAATATTTTTTTTAAATTTTTAATATACAGAATAACCACACATTTGCTTATATATATATATATATATATATATATATATATATATATATATATATAGCTAAATTAAATAAATTAAAGTTCCGTTAATAACAATATATCTGAGAGATATATAATTAAGATATAACAAATTGAAATAAAAATAAATAAATTTTATGCATGCCTAATGGCATGTTTTTTAGTTCAATAAACAACTGTCGTTAAATCGAAATCGGTAAATGTACAAGAATTATTAATGGCATAATAAAAAGCGAAGATCTTTAAAGGTTATTTCCAATCAATACAAATTTCAAAAAATATTCCAAATAAAATAATGTAACAAAAACATACAAATATGTAATTCACGATTGTATTTCAGTAATAATATGTATATATCTGTATTTTATTTGATATTATTATAAAGTTATATTATTTCCAATGTGTAAAAAAACAGTAATCATATTCAATTGCGTTCAACTGAATCACGTACATTATTTGAAATTTTCATGACTACTTCATAAAAAAAAATGATCGACATTGCTTATCTGAAAGAGTGTCGGGTAGAGAACAAATTACCTCCCCACGCCCTCACCTTTAGATGATGATAGCCACGAGCCAGTACGAGGTGTTAATATACACCAACGTACCATATAAGGACACCGGCTCGTTACCTTACCGCCCGCCGTTAACGTTCCAATATTTTACAAGCCAATAAAGTGTTATAACCACGATAGCGAATACGTAGATCGCACACGTACGAAAGAATAACAAAAGTTACAATGCATGTGGAAAAATAGATTACCAGTAATTGTTCCATATGATTGCTGGCAACAAATTATATTTATGGAACGTGTACTGTTCAACTTGAAATATTCTACAGAGTTGGTGTGGAAATTAAAGTGTAAATGATGTATCATAACTGCAAATCTTTTTTGATTTATACAATTTAAAAAGAACAATGTAATTTAAGAAATGTCGAACTAAATAAAACATTGGTCTTAACGTTTTGACGACACACTTTGAGTAAACGTAATTACAATTCGCGAATTTATATGTTTTATTGAAGAATACAGCACAATAAATCAAATAAAACAGCTTTACCTTTTCTGAACATAATAAAATATCCAAAATACACACATACATTTTTTAATATTATTAAATCATGTACTGCGAATTATTTATGTATAAACCTATGAAATGTATTTATATACTTATATATATTTATAGTTTAAAATCTATAATACAATAAATACAATTAACGTTAATTGACATTTATATTAGAGAAATGAATTTTCCTTGATGTATTATTATTTCATTTTATTTTTCTAATCTTATATATTTTTTATTTGATTTATGCCTTTAAAATTATCTTATTAGTACATTATACGACATAAAAACGAATATTAAATTAAAATAAAAATATTGTGTATATAAAATTATTTAAAAATATTGTCATTAGTTAAATGTTTATATAAAAAATGTGAAATTTTTCTTCAAAGTATTCTAGATTTATTGAAGAATCAATTTATATAATCTATAAACAAAAATTATTTCATATAGACTAAAAATATAATATCCATTATTAAACAAATTCCATGAAATATTGATAGTAACAACGATGTATTCTACAATATGATTATCGTTTTCTAATATGCCAAAAGCGGTTTTTTTTTTTGGTCAGAATAAATATAAGATAATATTTTATACAATATAATTTACTATTACACTGTGATATATTGTTAATTTCTCTAAAATAACAGTACAAAGTATTAAAGTTATATTAACCAACTTATTTTTTTTATTTATTTATAATATATGATTTTTTTAAATGATATTGTGATTATATAATAAATGACTATAAACTGTATTAGTACCATTTGAAAATATTTAAGATATGTAGTCAACTTTTTGGAGTTATCTACTTAAAATATAATAATAATAAAATATCAATAAAATCTATAAAGTCTTTTCCAAATACCAACTGAAATATTTGAGTTAAAGTTATAAATTTAATATTCTTAACATAATTTATTTAAATGTGTAAAGAGAATGTTGAAAAATATAAGTGTATTAAAACAAAATTCAATAAATAAGTTATACTGTAAAATAATTTCATTATATTATTGTCCTTTGTGTTTTAATAATTTTAGTAAAAAATAAATAAATCATTGATATACCTGTTTATTAACAACTTATGTAGGGTCAATCAAATATGACGCCTAGATTTGTGTTTTATTAAAAAGAAACTATACACATGTTTCCCTATCCACCACCCTATACAAATGTTTTCTTTTAATAAAACACAAATTTAAGTGTCGCATTTGGATGACTCTATAAAATATATTTTGCTTTATAATGATTTTAGATTAATAAAAAGCTATATACAACTCGTTTGTTTTGGAACTATGGCGAATTTACTTTAACACAAATGAATTTTTACCATCAATACCTCAATTGGTTTATAAGTATTCAATAATCACTTATTGTTCACTTTTTATTTATAACAATAGGTGATTATTGAACATTTGATGTATTTAGTAATAAAATTTATAACCTATTGTGGTATTGGGAGTAAAAATTCATTCGTATTATATATATATATATATATATATATATATATATATATATATATATATATATATATATGTATGTATAGAATATGATTATTGTTTATGTATTTAATATTCAAATTTAAATGTGAAACACGTAACGTGTCGTTATCTTTAAGTGGTCGTACATCAAGCAAACTCCTAGTTGATACAGCATGATAGGGATACGGTCGTTCAAGAGACGTCAATCTTCTGATTGACAGTTGAGCAACGCCATTGGATAAATAAGGGCATCATATAGTTAAATCAAAGCTAATTTTTGTTGCATGGAAAAGATGTGACCTCGTCTATGTTTCATCTTCTTGTTGTAGGTTATATAATGATGACGGTTTATGGGAATACAGTGACAGTAAAGGGAGTTATTGTCGCGGATATAAGTTGAACATAGCTGTTTTATATAATACGATACATATCACATTAATTGAGAATAATGCATATTTAATGCATGTATGCTAGTTTTTAAATTAATAAACAAGTATATAAAGATTCATTATTTTTTAAATTATTGACAAATTAAATATTTATGATATAATAACAAAATGCTTGTTACAATGAAAAAAAATATCTTTATTTTTACATTTGTTATGAAATACAATAAATTAAAATTTATGAAAAAATCTAAAATTACCATATTGAAAACATGTAACCAAATATGTTTCTTTATTCTAAAAGAGACAAATAAAAAATAATTAAAATTTAATTCCATTTAGTTACATGCAAATTAAAAAAAATTGATCTGATTAAATGTGATTTTTTATAATTATGCTTCAATAAAATAAAATTAAAGCAAATTATAAAAAATATTTATCAATGAAAAAATCAATAAACTGTAATATGTATATTTATTCAAAAATTGTTTTTTATTATTAAATTAAAAAACAATTGTAATCACTCAAATTTTGCATTGATTATAAGTAATACATCTCTAAATCAAGAAAATATTATATATATATAGGATCATCCAAATGTGACGCCTAGATTTATTTATATTAAAAAGAAACATGTGTATAAGATGGTGTATAGGAAAACATGTCTATATTTTTTTTGTTTCTTTTTAATAAAACACAAATCAAGGCGTTACATTTGGATGACCTTTATATATATATATATATATATATATATATATATATATATACATACATATATTATAAAATGAAATTAAAAAAACATCTATGATCAACTGCTTACTAATATTGTTATATGCCTTATTATTGTATAAAAAAAACTTTGATATCGCTAAGATAACATATCATGCTTAAAATTTAATTATAAGTAATTTTTAAGGCGTGTAGTAAAAAATTCGTACACGCATAAATATAATATTTACTGTTATGCAAAATGTTACTTGTAACACTTTTACTACCAGTTGAGTACGATAGTAAAAATTTAGCTAACGATGGGTTAACATCTTAAGTAGCATCATATTTTATTAAAAAGACTATAAATATTAATTTATATAACATTTTGTGTTTAAATATTGAGTTATTATTCAAAACATTTTTAAATAAGAATAATGTGTTTTTTTCATTTAATAAAAAATATATAATTTTGTATTTTTAAAAAAATAAAACATATTTTGTAATATGAAATAATAAGCAATTTTGACATTTAAATTCAAATTACGGACATTATACTAAAAACTACACCATACAATTGTCAACAAAAATCTTCTTTTAATAATCACTTACATATCGTGAAACTGTCCAATAATAACACATTATTAAACACGTAGAGAATTGGCAACCCTTTGTGGACCGTCATTGTGTGCCGATTTCATAAATTCGTGAAATTAGCATAAGGAACCTAAATTTCACTTTGATTATCGGAGACAATGTATGTGTATATAATAAGTTTCTTTTTCGTATTGTTGTCATACACATGTGTGGGTAAATTCGCAATGACTTTGTGTACTGAGGAAGAGATATATTATAGATAGGAATACATATGTATGTTATACAAGCATCTTTTTCTGTAGATGGCCATGACAAGGATGAACGTATGTGAATCGATGGATTGTGTAAAACACAAAGCTTGTTTTTTGCGACGACCCATACATGGAGTGAAATAGCCGATGCCGCTAACTGTTATTGTGTAGCCAACGTCCACTGTTTGTACAGGTGATTATTATTCGGAGCTTAATGTCAATTCTCTTCATGTGAAAACAATCATATATATATATATATATATATATATATATATATATATATATATATAATAAATGTAGAGATTGTTAAAAAAAATTCAAACAACTTACAATTGCATAATAAATTAAATATTTGAACATAAAATCATATTCACGAACCAGTTATGTGCAAATTTCCTAATCCTTATTTGAATAAATATTATGAAAAATATATTAAATATAATTTAAACTAAATGCCGACACAATAGCTACTAATGAAATCAACATACAATTCCTAAAATAGTAATGAAATAATTAATTCGTGTAATTAAAAATTTGAGATTTGAATATTAACTAAAAATATAATTGAATACTGTTTCTCAATTTGATCAAGGTTAAGTTAACTAAATTAAAAAAAAATTAGTTTACATTATCAAAAAAGTTTCATTTCGGAATAAATAAATTATATGTAATATAAAACACATATAATCTTTAATTAATTAAATGTATATATGTATATATATATATATATATATATATATATATATATATTATATTATATAAACATAATAAAACATATACATACATCTAATATTAATTATTATCAAAGCTATTTAGTTAAATTTGGTGCCATGAAAATCACCTTTTTTAATATTTTGCAAAAAGATAAATAAATATACAGTAGTATAAAAAATTACTTATTAAAAGATTTTTTTAAAAGTTCAATAATTTAAATATGTTAATCAACTTTTCTTCTTTTAAACATATTAATATAATTAATTAAAATAAAATTAATCGTTATAAATAAATCATATTTTGATAAACAATATATTGATTTATTTTATCAATATTTTCTAATAAATATTATTTTTTTTACTTGTATTTTTGTCTACCTTCAAATTGTAAAAAAAAATATTTAACATTTAAATTTGTGACATATTTAAAATTACAAAAAATATTTTTTTTAACTACGTATAATAGTCAGATGAAAATTAATATTATAATAAAATTTAGTGCAATAATAATAAATTGAATATAGATTTTAATACAGTGATAAAAAAATTAATTTTATCTATTGTTCATACACAATTTTTTTGAATCATATATAAATAATATTTTATCATAATATATATATATATATATATATATATATATATATATATATATATATAATCATTATTAAGAAGTAATATTTTTCATTAGTAAAAAGTAATTTCTTGATTTATGAACATTATCCTATTTACAAATTTAATATATGTTTACAATATTTGTGAAATAGTTACGTATACAGTTCTATTATTTTAAATAAAATATTTTATAATTTTTCTTCAATGTATTACCGACAAGTGTAATTAAAAAGTAATTTAGTACAAATAAACTATCACCCCAAAACCGAAAAATATTGTAAATGTAATAATTATGTATTGTTTACCTTTTTGTTTATGAGCTGATGTGTATTTCGATGGTAATGCCTTCGAAATGTACATCAGCTTATAAATAAAGTGCACAATAAATAATAATTGAACACTTTTACAACATCTTGTTTTATTATTGTGACAGTTCGTTTTTGAGACAGTTATAAAACAAATAGTGACAAATTTAACAAATTTACGTTTTTGAATTTATTACAGTTGACAATATTGACAATTAAATTTAATAATCAAATTTCAAATACATATGTATATATATATAAAGAGAGAGAGAGAGAAATAAATAGATAGATATAAATACAAATAGATAGATAGACAGATAAAAATAAATAAATAGATATATAGACAAAAGTTGTCATAAAACAACTAAAATTAAATAATTGTCTAAAAATTGAAATTAAATCCACAAATTATTTTTGAAGTGAAACTTCTTTAGCCGCGTTAGGGTAAAAAAATTACTGACGCGGAAATAGAGACCTACATGACGGAACTTGATTACGAATTTTTGCGGTTGATTTGAATTTGCATAAATGCTTAGACGATAGAGTGAGAAAAAGTAGTAGATAGAGTGAGAAAAAGCCCATCACGCATGCGCACTCTTTTACCATGTGATTAGATAGCGATAGCTATTAATGCAGGCAGCACGTATGTTTACTATTTGAATGATGTCATTATTATGTTTAGTAATTTTTATATACAATCAGTTGTTGTTTTTAATCTAACTATTTTTGATAGATAATGCAGATGTTGAACTATTTATGCTAAGTATCTTATAAAAAATAAGATATTTAAGTTATATAAATAAATAATTTAAATATCTATACAAGTAATAACTAACGAAATTGCTCCATAATCAACTTCGATTGGCACAACTCCACATGTGGACAAGAACAAATTGCATCCTTTTGTATGTACAAATGTTTGCATGTACTTAAAAGCTCGTATCATGTGGATCGGCTTTAAGAATGGCAGGAATTTGAAAATTTTGTATAAACAAGGATATTTGTATTGCATTTACAAATAATCAATTTTGTGGAATTATGCTAATCTATCTAATATTTGTCTGACACAAATAGGGCGATAAAATTTATCGTATTTATAGTATGAATAATAAACGATAAAGACAATTCTGAAAATCGTCAATTCTACATAAATCATTATTAAAATAATATTTGAAATATTCTAATCGTATTAGATTACACTTGTAAATATAAATATTAAAAAAGGAGTATTAGTATTTAAAAAAATATATATTTTTTACTAGAAACCTGGCATCTTTTGATGGAAGTTATTATATTTTATCAATATCAGGTGCAATTTTTGCAATAATGTATTTTATATTTTTTTAAATTCCTTTTTTTGAAGTGAAACTTTTTTAGCGGCGTTGGGGTAAAATTTTTACGTGACGCGGAAACCACATAATAGTAGTAACGGAAGTCTGATTGCTCATATTTTCTCAGCGGTTTAGTTGAAAATTATGTATATACATTATCTATTTATCAAATAAAAAAAATACTATTAAAAACACATGGTATTTAAAAATTATCGAAACCTATAACAGTTTTGAGGTTATCTGTTGTTTTATTTGTAACAATTTATCACAATAAATTTATTTGTAATTATAATCAAATTATTCTACACTTATCAAAAAATGTTATATTAAAATTATTATGAATTCTTTGTTCTCAGGTGTCATTTTGAAGGTTAATTGAATTTTATGTGGTGTTATAAAATTATCAATTATATAACAACGGTCCGACATTTATCGGTCCGACATCGGTCCGACATTATCGGTCCGACATTATCGGTCCGACATTATCGGTCCGACATTATCGGTCCGACATTATCGGTCCGACATTATCGGTCCGACATTATCGGTCCGACATTATCGGTCCGACATTATCGGTACGACATTATCGGTCCGACATTATCGGTCCGACATTTATCGTCCGACATTTATCGTCGACATTTATCGTCCGACATTTATCGGTCCGACATTATCGGTCCGACATTATCGGTCCGACATTTATCGGTCCGACATTATCGGTCCGACATTATCGGTCCGACATTTATCGGTCCGACATTTATCGGTCCGACATTATCGGTCCGACATTATCGGTCCGACATTATCGGTCCGACATTATCGGTCCGACATTATCGGTCCGACATTATCGGTCCGACATTATCGGTCCGACATTATCGGTCCGACATTATCGGTCCGACATTATCGGTCCGACATTATCGGTCCGACATTATCGGTCCGACATTTATCGGTCCGACATTTATCGTCCGACATTTATCGTCCGACATTATCGGTCCGACATTATCGGTCCGACATTATCGGTCCGACATTATCGGTCCGACATTATATGATATAAAAGTTTTAATTTGAAAATAAATATTAATCTTACTTAACACTTGTGTGCGGACAACGTCTCGACGACGTATTTCGCATACTATTACTAGAGCGCGAAAGACATCATCGAGTCGCGTTGTCCGCATACGATGTGTTAATATGAAATAATTGTAAAAATTGAATTTATTTAAAACATTGATCATTTTCTACATAAATTTTCATCTCGTGTATTTGCCGCTTCTCTCCCTACTACATTTCTTCATTTTGTTACTTGCTTTATTCTGAAGAATTTGTTCACCTACGATTTTTAGTCATACGCTTGTCCGTGTACCTTTTAATTACTTTATTGAAAAGAAATTTCACTTCTGGCATGTGTATATAAGTACACATACCCTTTTTTTCTAAATATTTTTTTTTCAGAAAAGTAAAAGTTTTTATTTAGTAATAAAAATAAAATAACTTACTTTACATTTACAAGTATGAAATTTATTTATTAATATATTTATATATATATATATATATACAAATATAAATTGAAAGAGGGAATTTACTGATAACCTAGATATACAAAAAGGTCTAAAAAGAGATTCATGGATAGATTGAATAGAAATAAGAACAGAGGAAAAAGGCATTACAAAATTTAGGAAGAAAACATCATCTAGTAATGAATAGAAAAGGACTAATGATATATATATATATATATATATATATATATATATATATATATAATAAACATGTTAGTATATAAATACGTATGTATGAAAGTATAATATTAATGTATAATTTACATTATTACTAATAATTATTTTTTTATTAATATATATTTTTATATAAAAAATCTATTGAATAAAATAAAATCTGTAATAAATAATTTTTAATGATTACATAAATATTGTTACAACAAAAGTTATGACGTGTCCAAGTTTTAAAATTTGTTAAAATATGTGAATTTTTTTTATGCACAATTTGTACCAAATATATATATATATATATATATATATATATATATATATATATATATATATATATATATATATATATATACGTTGATAATCAAACGTAACACCGTTCGATCAATGAAGAATGTTTTAGGGTTTCAATAATCTTTATTCAATAACTCATTAAACATTATGACATGTAGTTATTAATATTTTAATACTGACAATCAACTCTTGAAAATAATCATTAAAATATCTAAGCGTTTATCTTAGGATTTTAGAATGAATTGTATTTTTTATTATATATATATATATATATATATATATATATATATATATATATATATACACATACATACATACAATATACAATATCAATTATAAGCAGTTAATATAACTATTATTGTATAAACGTATAATTAGAATACTTATTTATAAATTTTAATATAGGTATAAAAAAAACATAATATAAAAATTAATCAACAATAAAACTAAAGAACGTTATTGTGTGATAAAAATAAACAATTCGAATGAAAACGACTGTAAACATTTATGTAACAGTTTAACAATACAATATATCAGAACAACCGAGACAAGGAATTTCGAACATGTCTGTTACAGAACATCATCATATCGATTGACTGCTGTCAATGTACAGAGGAGGCAACATAACGAACTCGAAAGAGCGCAGCATCCTCATAATAAACAAGAAGTTGTTTTGAAATATCCGTGTTTCTATTCTCACGTTCTTATTAACAATACATAGATATGGGCGGGAGTTTGCTGCACATCTCGTACGGAGTGATTCTATTCTTTTTTTGTCTTATTCGTAACGACATTTGATTATTGGAAAGCTGTCTACTTGTTGCTTTTCCAATTGTATGAATTGAAACCGTACGTGGGTACCGGAAATAACTATCGTCTACTAATAAACTTTTAAAATATCTTGAAGTAAGGTTGGTCCTACGGTATGTTCTTTGATATTAATCTTATATAAACTTGTATATATCTCAACTGGTAAAAATCAAATTATATATATATATATATATATATATACATATATGTGTGTGTGTAATACTGAAATAAATTAACAAAGTTAACTATCAAAAGAATTAATATTTATATCCGTATTTACTCAACTTTTAACATAGTATAATATAATTAAGTTGTCAATATAATTTATCTAATTACAAATATTATTTTTTTTTAATTTTTGTAAATATTTATTTTCGTAATTTTAGTCGTTGAAGAGAAATTTATTATTTACTCAAAATTATAAGTGATTTTAAATTACAAGTAGTCATAGAATATTGTCAGAAATATTTAAAACGTTTAACTAATTTTATAGTATATTAAAAGATTTTGTTAATTGTGTAACTTTAATTAGGATATTTCTATTAAGTTTTATATTAAAAAAGAAAAAATATTTTCATTAGATAATAAAGTAGAAACATTTAATATATAGACTAAAAATTTAAGGTACTAATAATTTATAGACTAAAATATTTATAAGGGAAAATAAAATAAATTTAATTAGAAATAATAAATACTAGTATATTAATATATATATATATATATATATATATATATATATATATATATATATAATTAAATATTAAACCATAATAATAATAATCATATCACATTTCAATAAATAAAATATATTCAATGTATCTTATGATATTTATTGAATATTTCATTAAAAAAATTTAAAGCAGATAAAATAATGTTTAAAATATTATTTTTTTGATAGAATTAAGTTATTTTTATAAATTAAGATATAATGGTACGAAAATATATGATAAATTTTTAATACAAGAATTGAAAATATTTGTTTAAAAAAGGTAAATAATTTTATTCATGTAATTAAATATTTACTCATAATACTAATTTCATATTCAAGAATAACTTAAATCTTTAAGTTATTTAGACAGTGATATATACATATACATTTACGAATTTTGTAAATAAGGAAAGCAGTTTGTTAATAATTATTTTAAATGTATAATAGAGATGAATAACACAAATGTATGAGTTCAAAAAAGTACACTTAATCAAAAACTAATAAATTTGTCGATAACTTCATAGAAAAGATAACCATAGATCAATGAACTTTTGATATTTGTATTCTCAAAAGTGGAGAATAAATAAGATTTGAAAATATAATCATGTTTATATCACATAAAAATAAACTTTTAAAATCTACAATTCCAAAAAAATCTATTAAGAATTCAAGTGCTAAAATAAATTATTCCTAACTTGAATTTTACACATGTGTAATATATTGTCTTAACTAGTATATATTTCAATTTTTTTAAAAAAATCCGTTTGAAAAATAATTTAGATATTAATCATATATATTTTTCTCTAAAAATTAAATAGAATTTTATATATATATATATATATATATATATATATATATATATATATATAATGAAATGATATTTTATCATTTATTCTTTAATAGAAAGTATGTTTAATTTAACACTCTTTAATTTTTGTTGAAAATGTGAATGTAATTATATTTTAAATCTTTTTAATATTTTATAAAGCAAAATATTGAATGCAAATTTGTTATTGAATGAAGGTTTTATAATTTTTTTTAGTTTTATACAATTCAAAATGATTTATTTGTAATAAAAAAATAAATATTTTACCATAATATTTTTTTTTATTAAAATAACACATTTATTGTATATTTAGTAAATATTAATAAATTAATTTTCATAAAAATCGCGCATTTATTTATATATATATTGTATAAAAAGTTAATACTGTCACTATTAATCACCAAATTTTCATATTAAAAATATTGATATTATAATAATGGACTCAGTAAAAATAAAACTAAATGTTATTTATGAATAATTTTAAACAAAATCAAAGGAATTAATTTTGATAATTTTTATAAAATCTTTCATTAATAAATATTAAAAACCTTTAATTCCAGCAGCTACACTTTTTAATTTATATATATATATATATATATATATATATATATATATACAGACTCACATAAATCACATAATGGCACACATAGGTGACATAAGCAATTTATTAATATAATTCAATGAAGTCGTTAAATTAAAAAAATATATATTTAATTGAAAATAAATATAATATTTATTAAATTTATTCATTATATTTAATTCAATTAAATATATATTTTTTTAATTTAACGACTTCATTGAATTATATCAATAAATTGCTTATGTTACCCATGTGTAACTTATGCAAGTCAGTGTATATATAATCAAATTATGCTTACTGAATAAAATATTTATTTTGATATAAAGAATGTTTAAAAACTTTCAAATATATTTAAAAATTATAATAATAACAAATATAATTATATATTATAATTTCAATGCAATTTATTGTAGCATAATATGTCTCAAATATAAGGTATAAAAATATTTTGTACCTTTTTTAGTTTCAATTTTGATATTATAATTTATCTGTTGATAATTTTCAAATAATTTAAGTAACACGAAAATCTATATTATATATACATATATATATATATATATATATATATATATATATATATATATATTATAATTATTATTTATTATATATGAAAATATTATTTGCATAATATGAAATAATAGAATAATAATTAAGAATTCCTCATTGTTATTGTTTAACAAGTATGTTTATAAGTTTGATACACACACAAGTATAAAAAATATTTTTTATCGATATCGGCTTCTTTGAATCAATCCTTGTACTCATAAGCAAATTAATGTGACGTATATTGATTAACATACAAATGTATTCAACAATACACAGTAGACTTAGTATGCGTATTAATCATCAATAAAATAAGATGAACCGGTATTACCATATTAGTACTTTACCTACATTGAACTCGCTAAACAATTCCCTTTGCCTGCGGCTACATATATGGTTAGAAAAGACGACATCGATCAAATTCTTCATTGTTATTAAAAAATAATTGAAGGAAAAAAACGAATATATAACAGATCGTACATGCTTTCGGAAGCAATTCGTAACGCATGATTGGAACGCGTAGTGACACCCTGACATGAATCAAATTAAAATTGACCGGTGGCCCGTTGTCTGCTACTGATCTGTCTGCCCACGCGCCAGCTACAGGCTCAAGAACCGCTCCTCATTCAGTGACAGTAGCACTAGTAACTAACACCTACGGGCCGCTGCTTGCTCTGTACGAAATCTGATTACAAATCTATACTAGCGTCCACCTATGTCCACTTATTCGATAGTAAATAATGTATATATATATATATATATATATATATATATAAGTTCAAAATGCTATTAGAAGTGTGAAAAATGAAAAAACTGCTAAAAATAATAAAATCAGAGAATACATTTTTAAATTAATAGGAGATAAAATTGAAAAGTTCTGACTGATACATTCACTCGATGTTTAGAAAACAACAATACCAAATGAATGAAATAAATCCTTAGTAATTCATATTCTCAAAAAAAGAGACAAGAAAGACTTGAAGAGCTACCGACTGAATAAGCTATTTTCAAAAATATATGAAATTTTCATCAAAATCATTTCAACGCGGTTACAAAGTCAACTGGATTTTTCAGATCATACAAAAAGGGGCAGGATTTCGGAGCTTTACCATAAATTGATCACACTCAAGTATTAAGAGAATTAAACACTTAAGTAGTTTATAGATGGATTAAACAAGAGTATAAAAATGAAATGGTAGATGATTAAAAAGAATAGGGTTTGATCAATGTATTCTTCCTGTTCCTGTTCAAATATGGGTCTTAAATGTTTCAATAATTCAAAAGTTTCAGGCAACCAAAAGAATCATATAAATGTGTATATTAGTAATAACACGAAGAGACAGAAAGAGAACCGAGTGGTTTAGAAAAAAAAAGTTACGAACGTTATAACAAAAGTGACAAGTTTAAAATAGAAATAAGACGGTCATACAGTAAGGAGAAATGATTGTTGATGAACAAAAGAAATGATTGAACCTAGATATAGATTGGAAACCTAGATATATAAAAAGGCCTAAGAAGAAACCTATAGATATATGGAAGAGACATAAAAAAATCTAAGAAATAGATTTAAAAAAAAAACATTGGATCTGTCGAAATGGAATTTTTTATAAAAGGCCTTCATCAAGCAGTGATGATAAGATGAAAAAAGTAGTTGATGATATGTACATACACACACATATATTTATATATATATATATATATACATATATATATATATATATATATGTGTGTGTGTGTGTGTGTGTGTGTGTGAATATGATATATTAAAACTCTCTAATATATACATATTAGAGAAATGTAATTAATAGAACAATTCAGTATTTTTTTTATAAACATCTTTTAATTAAATTAAAATTCAATACAGATTTCATATTGAGATTTAAATAAAATATTCAGAGAATGAAATAAAAATATATGTACTAAAAATTTTGATTCATTTTAAAAATCTTATTAATTTAAACTAAATAATATATTTAAAACTTTCATTACTTGAATTAATTAAGGGTTAATAAATTGAATCATAAATGCTTTTCATTAAAACCCTGTATTATCTATTATTTAAATAATATTTTATAAATTATGATATTAATATATATTTTAATTAAGATATTAATAAAGACAGTGATAACAAAAATAATTATTTTTTGTTGAAAACAACACACTTAAAAATACACTTAATTTCAAATTTAAATTTTTAAAATAGCATAATAAGTATATATAAAAATATTTTTAATTAATTTTATTATTAAAAGTAAAGAATCATAATAAAAATAATATTTATGAAAAAAATTATTTATAAGTTGATATCAATCATTTATATATATATATATATATATATATATATATATATATATGTATATATAATTTTTAAATATATTTATTAGAAGAAGAGTGTATTAATGAGCATAAATAAAATAATTAATGATCAGTTAAATAATAATTAAACAATGTTCAGTAATTTTTTTTATTAAAAAAATTAAATCTAATAAATTCTATTAATATTTAATAGCTCAACTAGATTATTAAACTCAATAAAAATACAATACTGATATTAAATTTTTTTTCTAAGTGGTTATTTTTCGATAACCCTTAATGGGGAGGATTTAGAGAATACTTTATATTTATATTTAATATAAATATATTTAATAATTTTAAAAATTAAATAAAATTATTAGTGTATACAATAATTTTATTAATACTAAGAAGACTTTTACGTCAATAATTATACTTTATTAGTTATCGAAGTTAAAAAAGTTTATTTACTTTTAAAATTGTATATTTATATACCTATATATATATATATATATATATATATATATATATATATAATCATTTTATTAGTAGTAAATGTTAATATTTCATTGATGAAAAAATCCTAATCCGAAAACCTATCATACCGTATAATAATATAATAAAGAAATATTTTTCGTTCATGTATAAAATTCGACATGGGGAGATTTGTGTAGTTGTAAATTAGTAATGACAACGTAAATATAAATGTAATAGTGAACAATATATGTATTTATTAAAATATTCATATTTAAATACAGCTTCCTATATTTGGCAATAAAATATATAATTTACTTCCATAAACGACATATAAAACATATTATAGTTTCTAATGATGCATTAAAATATGCTATAATGAATCGATTTCTCCTGTATAAACGTCCGTAAATGGTACCTAGGAAATATAAAATATATTAATATGAACACTTATGCAAAACAAATCGTCATAAATTATCTGTTCGAAAAACTATTAACGCATGGTAACGTTTCATTAGAAATATAACAAAACATAATCCTGGATCATAAAATTGGATTTGAAAATAATCGGCTATTTTCAAGTCAAGAAATGCAGCATTGAATTCAAAAATATGTCTTGTACTAAATATGTGTTATTTATATGTAAAATATTTCTTTAATAATATGAATAAATATTTAAGTTGTTACTTATAGTTCTATTTAGTGTTATTATTGTCAATTTTTGTATAATTTTTTTAAATAAACATATTTCAATAGTATTAAGAAATACAGATTGAAATTTTTTACTTTCGATAATTTTTAGAAAAATATTATTGATAAGTATATAGGTATTTATAACAATAAATTGTTTTATCATTTATATACATATATATATATATATATATATATATATATATATATATATATAAAAAATCATCCAAATGTGAAGCCTAGATTTGTGTTTTATTAAAAAAAAAAACATGTGTATAGATTTTTTTGTTCCTTTTTAATAAAACATAAATCAAGGCGTTACATTTGGATGCCCTTTTATATATATATATATATATATATATATATATATATATATATATATATATATTGTTGAAAAATTAATTATTTTTTAAAATAAAATTTAGCAGTTTTTTATTTCAATTCAAAGTGAATAATTCGTAATTCATTTTGATCAATAATTTTGAAATACTTTTTATTTTTCTTTTCAAAAACCCTTTATATTATACAATATATGAATATGTTAATATTTAAAATAAAAATCGAAAATTTTTTTGTAGAAATTAAATAAACTGTTTAAATAGCTTAATGGAAACGTATTAACAAAATTGAAGTTTATATGAGTTTTTTTTTATTAACTCGTCATACGTTTTAGTAAATAAAAGAGATATATTCTATAGAGATGAGTATTTTTTCCCTACCAAAGTATTTAAACGGAAATAACTTCGTAAAATATTTTATATGGATTGAAAATATGACTACAAATATTTTTCCATCTTCTACGTTTTATACAATATTTTTATTAAAATATTGTTCAGACATCTAATTCTATAAGTAATTAAAATAAGTTATATTTGCTGTTAATAAGATTAATAAAACTACGATTTCTCAAATATATTTAAGTATGCAAGTAAATATTCGACAGATTTGATTAACTTATTTTGTTACACATATGAAGATACAATTTTTACTCTACATGTTATCACTTACTTTTTAGTATTGTTGTCACAGTTTGAATCTGATGAAGAAATAAAAATGCAACAAGGAATCAGTAACAAATAGCATTATGCACGAGTTATCAACAATAATAAAATGGCTCAGCGTGATACAAACTACCAGCTCAATATTGTGTCGACCCACGCGGTCAGCGGGACGCGGGCGGCTAGGTGTGACGCACAGCACACGGCCACTTGATCGTAGCCGCGATATTACGCGACGCGTAATCCTTTCATTGACCCTTTCAGTTCTCTCTATCATGTGAAAAAGTCGTACTATTATTATGCCAATACATGACGGGTAAATAATATTTATCATTTTATGGTAAATAAAAACGAATTCTGTATTATAGAGATTAATAAATTATATTGAACTTGTGTAGGTACAAGGACTGGTATTAATATTTTTATTAAACTCTAGAAGTGCCTGCTTATAAATATGTATTGATGTATATGTGTATATACATATACATACATACATACATACATACATACATACATACATACATACATATATATATATATATATATATATATACTTATAAGTGTATATGATGATCATATCAAAAATATTTTGAAAACCTTACAAAATGAAATAATTAAATATAAGTAATAATTGTTAATAAATATTAATGATTTTTTTAAAAAAATATTAACTTTAGCATACATATATTGGGAGTACAAATTAATTCGGTCCGTTTTTTAGCTCAAAAAATGCATTTATTTCAAAAGATAATGAATTAACAAATTAATCAAAATATTGTCCATCACTGCTTACAACTTTTCCCCACCTCTCAGGCAATTTCCGAATCCCGTCTCGGAAAAACTTCTCGTCTTTTGAGGCGATCCAATTTTGAAGCCAATTTTCGATTTCTTCGAAAGAAGTGAAGCGGTGACCTGCCAAATCGTGTTGCATCCGTCGAAACAGCCAGTAGTCAGAAGGAGCAATGTCCGGAGAATACGGCGGGTGCGGTAAGATATCCCATTTGATCGTTTCTAAATATTTTTTGACAACTTTTGCGACATGAGGCCGAGCGTTGTCATGCAAAAGAATAACTTTATCATGTCTGTCCTTATATTCCGGCCGTTTTTCTCGTAATGCACGGTTCAAACGAAGTAATTGCAGTCTGTACCGATCACCCGTAATGGAATCACCAGGTTTTAGCAGCTCGTAGTACACAAAGCCCCCTTGGTCCCACCAGATACACAACATAACTTTCGAACCATGAATGTTCGACTTTGGTGTTGATGTTGAGGTCGATGGCAACGATTGGCCGAGCAAAGCGTAGTATTTTTTTTTCTTGGGGTTGTCGTAGAAGATCCACTTTTCGTCACCAGTCACTACCCGGTGTATAAAACCCTTTCTAATTTATTGTTTGGACGTTATTTAAACGTTATTTATAATTGTAAAACAGAAGATTAATTTTTATTAACATTAATTTTTATGACACAAATTTAAACCGCTATACTATTTATTTAAAATATTAATATGAGTATAAAAAATATTCTTATACAAATAAAATGTACGTGTAATAATTTTTGGTTTTGCTTTTTTTCTAATTAAATTTTATTTTATATTTAGATTAATTAAATTTAAAGAAAAAGTATTTGTTTTGAATATTAGTATGTACATTTTTAATTAATTGACTTCCAACCGGATGTTTTGCATCCTTTAAATTTGAGATAAATATTTTACTCCAAAAAAATTAAAAAAATAATAAAAAACATAAAAATCGTTGTTTTTAATATATCAATAAATGTTAAAGTATTCAAGTATATATAAACCGTTATTTTTTTATATAATCATATGTTTTAGTTAATAATTTAATTTATCCAAAAAGGATATATTTTATTTTTTTATATATACACTGGATACAATCCAAAATACTCACTATTAGGGAAGTACAAAAAATTCACATGTATATTTAATAACAAAAACATATAATTGAAGATAATTAATGAATTAATAAAATCATTAAACAATTCAAGGTTTAAACGTCTGAATGTAAAATTTCATATATAGTCATATTATTAAAAATAAAATATTTAATATTTCAAAATAAAATAATGTCGTTTAAATTCATAAATTTACATTTTTGTTACTTTTCAATATGTATATATTTTATTATTATAATATAGATTACAAAAACTTCATCAACACATATATACACTCACACACACACACACATACACATACATATATATATATATATATATATATATATATATATATATATATATATATAATGATAGTATATAATATGAAATTATAATTTTATTTTATACCTGAATTTCTTTATTAAATGAATACAAATGTACTAAAAATAAAAAAGAACAAATTTGACAGTACAATAAAAAGTTAATTAATACATTTATTTTGTTTTTATTGACTTAGATTTAAAATGTAAATATATATAATTTTTTGATTAAACCGTTATGTTTATTTATGAAAAAACAACATTTCAATTATCTTCCTTTCGATAACTACTTAAAATTTAATCTTAATTTCCTTAATAAATATACTGGAAATCCCAATATGTAATTTTATCTTAGAAGAATATATTATATATGAGGTGGCCTAAATGAAAATGAATGATAGTAAAGAACAGTAAATGATAGTAAACAAGTAAATATATGTCTAAACTCTTTAGTCTCATTTGGACCATTCTATATATAAAATATATGTTATACAGTTAGAGCAAAGACATTATTAAGACATTGTAACTATTTTTTATGATTGTTTTATATACAAAACGTTAATTATATTTATAATTTAAAATATTGATAAATGGCATGAATTAAAAATAAAAAAATTATTTGAAATAAAATGAAAAAAATACAGAATTGACAACAGTCAGAACTTAAGAAATAGTAATTCGGCCGGATGAACAATTTCAAAATAACGACAGATAAAAAACAGTACCATCACTCTTTATATTTAATCGCGAATTATTAATCGTTAACACTTACGTCTGTATTTTTTTGTTTCATTTTTCATCTAGTATTTAAAAACCATTTACACTACGGTTTATTTCGTTTATTTTTAATAGGTAAGATCTTCATATCCTTCAGCGATTTTTTTCTATCTAAACCGACTAGTCGTTATTATTTGGTCTCGTTTTATTTGTGCCGCGGAAAAAATGTTAAATTTTAATCAAAAACAAAACAGCAACGACGCTAATTGCCTTTAGCACCTACACATATTATAGTTTAGAAAAAAATTATATTTACTCTCACGGTGGTTAACGGAAATCATTACAAAACAGTCATGACTGTAGGGGAATTAGACAGATAAAGTGTCAGAAATGAAAGCTTGTTTTAAGAGTGAAATATTACTGTTACAATCAACTTGATTTATTTAGTTCAAATGACTGATGGGCAATTTTATAAAATTGAAACTGATGTCTGATTAGCTATTTAAGTTTAACCCTTTATGTTTTTCTATAATTTTCTATCCTTTACAAATTATTTATAACATTAACAATATATTGTGTATTGAATTTTTATTTATTAAACAACTATATTTTTGTTATCTACTTTTGATTTAAATTTCACCCATATCATATTTTTAGGATCATAAATGATTTTATAGAATATTTTCAGTTTAAAAAAGTGTAGTTACTACAACTAATCGAATTTTCTTCAGAATGTAACTTTAAAACATTTTAAATAAATATAAAATATATATTTTCCGTCTCAATTTAATTTTAAAGAATAGAAAATATTTTTTTGACAATATAAATTGTATTTAATTTATAAATTGTATTTAATTTTAATTTTAATTTATAAATTGTATTTATTTGTATTTAATTTTAAAGAATAGAAAATATTTTTTTGACAATATAAATTGTATTAATTTATAATTTAATATAAAATTAAATAATATATATTAATTTTGCAGATAATTATTTATAAAAATTAATTTATTCTCTCTCTCTCTCTCTCTCTCTCTATATATATATATATATATATATATATATATATATATATATATATATACACAATATTGAATTTATGGAAATATTTTATTTAAATTTGTAACAAAATTAATTTTTTCAATTATATTCCATTACATTTTACTTCTCATCTTAATGCACTGAAAATATTGTGAAATCTAAAACGAGCGAAATATGTTTTATGAATAAAGTAATTTTTATGTTTCCAAACATCACTTTTTAAAAAACACGCTATTAGTTTCCCTTCAAACGATTAAAGTTAATCATCAAGTCAAACGTTGAAGTCGGTACCATAAATAGGATTGTACAAATTGTTCCTGAAAAGATAATCATAATTAACACATGAGCATGTCGATGTGTCAATTATGATTAATTTGTTAATTACTTAAATTATATCGTTTCAAAAGACTTGAATGATACTTAACAAAAATAACAATTTACTTAATTACTAATTTTTAATTATGTGAACTTTTAATACGGTTGATTCAATTATTTCTCGGATAAATTAATATTATTTTAAATAAACATTTCATTTAATGATTAAGTATTTTTAGACTGACACAAACAAACACACACACATATTATATATATATATATATATATATATATATATATATATATATATATATAAAGTTTAAAATATACTCAAAGAGTAAATTTCACACTATGGACAAGTTGAAAACCAATTATTTTATAATAAATTTGTATATCAGATATAGCGATGTTAAAATTCTTCTACACTCATAAAAAGTGATAGATTTCACAAGAATAATACTTGAGTACTCAATAATATAAGGTATTGTCGATAATCACATTGTTATTCATGTTTTTTCCAAGTTGGCCATAGAAGAATGACAGCTAGATTTATCGGGACCAGAGCGTTCATGATAATGGGACCCCAGTTCAGGCCATATACCACGAAGACCCGCCAGCTCGTTATGAACATTATGGAGTGTTAAAGCTATCAATTAAGGAATACAAAGGTGTATTCAATAAATTAAAGCGCATGAAATTTATTGCTGGCAATCAGCTGCCAATGTCCGTTTGAGAAATCATGCGATGAAGAAGACGAAGAATGCATGAAAGAATAAGAAGTACACAACACTGTGTTTATGGTTCACACGCCGTAATGTTTGTGTGGTGAAATTTACAACGGTCATTTTTTATCAAACGATGCGTGTAAGTTGTGTTAATGTATACAAGCGGGTAATTATTTTTCCAATATGATATATTAGGTTTACATATAGAAATTTGTAATATTTGTGTCTTAGTTCGGGGATGTAGTAATTAGTATGTGTAAAAAATATCTACCTACCTATATTTCACATACACACACACACACACACACACACATATATATATATATATATATATATATATATATATATATATATATATATACATCATAAATATATATGTTTTATTTTGGCTTTGATAAAATATTTAGCTTATTAAAAAGAGATACATTTTTAAACACTGCCATATTTTCTAATGTTTAATACAATATTATATATATATATATATATATATATATATATATATATATATATATATATATATATATCTCCCTTCCGCCTTCTGGTCTTTTGAATTTCGCAGCTATGTACAAAAAAAAAAAAAAAAAAGGGAGATATTTGGAAGGGAATTTTAACCTTTATATTATATTAATTGTATAGTTTAATTTATGAATTTTCCCTGATATATAATATACAATTATATTGTATTTTGTAATTTGTGACAATTGGTGGCAAACAGTTGACGTCATAATATATTTTTATAAATTAGTTTATTTGTTGTTTACAATTTAGGATTTTTTAAAATTTAACGTTTCTAATCTATCCCTAAAAAAATCATTTCCCTATTATAATAATATATTATTTTATAAATTCGAATTTAGTTTACTTTTTCATTGTTCTATAACATATATAGACAAAGGAAAAAGATATATAAAAATATCAATTTTAAAATAAAATACAGAGAAAACTAATATTTTATTGTAATTCGTAAAAAATGCATAAATATTAAACATTTTAATGTAAAATATAAATGTTATTTCATGAGCAGTTTTCTACTGTGAAACAATTATAATCATAGAAATAAATCATTTCTATAAAAATATCATTAACAATTTTATATATTAAATTTATAGATAAAGATTAAGTTTTATTAAAAAAAATTAAATAATATTTTTACATCATACTAATAAGTTAATGTAGAAATATTTAAACTTTTAAGAAAACATTAATTTTTTTATACAAATTTGTCTCAGAATATGACCTATATATGTAAAATAAAATATAATATATATATATAAAGGTTTGTTTCTATTACGACAAATAAAAAATTAGAAATAATAAATATTAAAAATTTTTAAAAGGGAATCTCGTAATATATCTACGACATATATATATATATATATATATATATATATATATATATGTGTGTGTGTGTGTGTGTGTGTGTGTATGTGTATGTATATACTTTGGAAAAATTCGGAAAATGAACAATAGTTACAAAACCGTACTAAACGAATATTTATTAAGTAAAAAAATTTGATACCGATTTGCTTTAAGAAATATTAATATAAAAAAAATAAAAATATTTCAATATATTTATTAACTTTCAAAGACAAATTTCATAAGCATTTTTTGATAAAAACTCCGAAATGGTACCGAACAAAAATATTTAATTACTTAGGCATTTATTTTCAATCACAATTTTAAAAACAATATTAACAGAATCGAAAATATGGCACTAAATGTTTTATTTTAATTTATATACTTACACGTTTATATATATATATATATATATATATATATATATATATATATATATTTATTAGACCACCCAAGTATATTGTAGGTATATAATAATATTTGAAAAAAGTTATTTTCTTATTTCAAGAACATGCATAAAATTGAAATTATTTTTATTTTATTGAAGTACAAACCCACATATGAAAGCAATTAGAATCTATACATCTTCAAGATATAAATTAATATTATATTGATGATACTATTCATAAAATGTCATCGTTATACTTGTAACGTGCAATACAGTGGGTTTCGATATTTATTGTAAAAGTAATTCATATTTCTATTAATGATTTAATACCTTGCCAAGAGAATATTTAACATATATTAAGTGTTTTATTTGCTACTGATAATATTTTCTATCTTTTTCTTATTTTTTAAAAAATATTACGTACATGAAATGAAAGGTAATTTATTATACGTATAAAATTGAGTACGACATACTCTTCGTTTAATGTAATATAATACTTAAATGTGTACATAAAATCGTACTACTTTAAAAAAATATATAAATAAAATACAGCTTTAATAAATTAAAAAAAAATATATATTATTTAAAAAATATTTATTTTATTTTTCTAGTTTTTCATTTGGGTGTTATATTTTTGTAAACCACTATTTTTATTTTAAATAATAAGAAAATATTTAAGAGAAATTTGTGAAACAAAATAAATAATTTCCTAAATAAATCACAGATATTTATTTAATATAATTGTTTAATATAAATATTTGTTTTAATATGAAACTGATTTTTTTAATTAATTGATAGTCAACAAAGTTAAATTTAATATTTATATTTTAATAGCACTTTCCAGGTTTTTTTTGTAAATTTAACATATAAATTTTAATATCTTTGTAGAGTAATGGTACAAAAATATACACATATAGTACGTCCCTCCCCCATATATATATATATATATATATATATATATATATATATATATATATATATATAAACTTTACCATGTTTTTAAGAATTTCATAAGTAATTGGATACACAAAAAGTATTAAAATGCATATATTAATAATAATATATCTATTTGGGAAAAATCAACACATTTTAAAGTCTTCCTTTTTAAGTAAATATTTAAAAAAATATAACATATTCAATGTTTATATATTTTTTTGAAGGCAAATCAAAAATAAATTGATTTTAGAAAATGAGATATATTATTTTATCTTTTCTTGGAAATAGAATATTTTTGATATCCTTTCTAAAATTATATATGGTCAAAATATAAATTATCAGCTATAAATGAACATAAATAATTCAATATACACAAAAAAAATGCATTTGCAATTAAATATGTTAATTCGATATAAAAACATGTTTTATTTCACATTTCGTGTGATGAGTATTACCAAAACCGGCTATAAAATTGTGAAATACATTATTATATTTATTATAAAGTACTGAACGAAACGCATATTTCTTGAGTAGTCTGCAAGATCGAGTTGATGTTGTTGTTATGAACGCCAAGTGACTTGATGCGTTGTGACAGCCCTCAATTTGTTTCACCCTCGTCCGCGCGCGTAAGATGTCAGAGGTCATCGTCGCCGCTGACACAAAGGAGAAGAACACTGAACACCAGCGCACGGCCAATCGTGCATAATGAAAGTAATTTTTCATTTTCGTGTCCATGCCGCAATTGTTAATGCATAAGTGCACGTGCACATGTGGGTGTCAAAGTGTGTGTACATCGTACACACACTTTCAGTGGCGTAACAAGAATAGAGAAATTTAATAGAGATTTTTATTTTATATATATACTCGTATATATATATATATATATATATATATATATATATATATATATATATTTATATACATAATAAATGAGAAGAAACAGAATAAGAATATTTCACAATTGGAAGTGTTCAAAATATTAGACTGTATTCAAATGGATGATTTATAAGCAACATAAGAAATACTTAACACGAATCAAATTATTTTTCATGGTACAATTTTAAAATAATCATTTGATCTGAGAATACACATATTATACTAATACTATATAAAGATATATATATATATATATATATATATATATATATATATATATATATATATATATATATATATATATATATATATATATATATATATATATATATATATATATATATATATATATATATAGTTATGATCGTTAGTCACGAATCTTAAATAATAGAATAATTCAGTGATTCTAAGTAATATATAGAAGAATGGAAAAATGCATTATAATAATGACATATAAAGACAAAAATATAATTTAACAGTAAGCAAAAATTACAGACTTTATAATAAGAAAGAAAAAATAGAATAGAAATGAATAGATTATATAGGGTCATCCAAATGTGACGCCTAGATTTGTGTTTTATTAAAAAGAAAGAAAAAAAACTATACACATGTTTCTCTATACACCACCCTATACGACAAGAAGAGAAGGCCACTGATGGGTAACGGAAATTATTGTATGAAAACGTCGAAATATAAAAAAATTCAAGAAGCAATCCATGGATAGATGAAATAAAAAAATGAGAAATCTCATCAATGATTAATGGAAAAAAGTCACTGTATCGTTGAAAATGGAAAATTTTGAAATAAGTTTTAACCCAATAAGGCACAGAATGAGATTGATAATTATATATATATATATATATATATATATATATATATATATATGTGTGTGTGTGTGTGTGTGTGAGAGTGTGTGTATGTATAACAAAAAAATAAATAATTGAACAATTTTTAAAAAATGTAACTTAACCAGTTGCGCTGGAATGACGTGCTATGTACGTCAACTGTTATCTGTACCAAATGTCGATAAGACGTGCATAGCACGTCGTGTGATTTTTGCTAAGTTAAAATAACATCGGAGTTCAGTTAGCAAATGCAAGCTTCAAGTTAGCAAGCTTCTGTTTTGAAGGCATACAAATGCTTTTTTGTAGAACTTCATTAATTTTACATATTTTCATTAAATAATAATCAAGTAATTATAAAACGCAATATTTTTTTTTATTATTATAAAAAACTATTTTATAAAAGAACTATTTTATTCTAATAATAGCGCATCAGAAAATGTTGTACTGGATTTATGTAGACCTTTAGTTGATTTTGTAAAAACCCTCTTTTTAGATAACTGGTAGTCATCACCAAAACTGTATCGGAAATAATATTTGAAAAAAATTAATACTATCGGAACAGTTAGATCTAATAGAAAGAATATGCTAAAAAATCTCGCAGTGACAAAATTAAAAACATTTTAAGTTCTTTTAAGATCTTACAATGGTATCTTAGCTGTAAAATGTAAGGACAAAAAAGATATATATTTACTTTCTTCAAAACATTCCAAAGCAGAAATGATTGTAACAAAAAAGAAAAATGTAGAAATTATACAGACCAAAATTGAAGCATTACAAAACCTAAAATAGTTTTAGATTACAATAATGGTATAGGTGGAGTAGACCAGCAAGTTAGCTATTTATCATCTTTTCTTTTAATGAGAAAATTTGCAAAAAGTTACAGAAAAATATTCTTTTATCTAATGGATATGGAATTTTTTAATATCTCTATTCTATTCGGTAAAATAACAAACGTACCAAAACCCAAGAAATACTCCTTTTCAAAAATTAATAATAAATTTGTTAATCAATTTAAGAGTTTTACTAAAATGTTAATGTGTGTATGTATCTAAAAGTTTATAAAAAAAATATTTCAAATTCCAACACGCTGCGAATTACTTTGGACGGATTTGTCACGCGTGCATGTTAAATAATTACCAGCGCAACTGGTTAATCATATAAATTATCTAAAAAAATTAAAGAGAACTAAAACTACTACGAAAAGAGCAATATAAAATTTGTTAAGTATTTAATAATTTATATAAATTAACAAAGTAAATTATTAAAAAATTCTAAAGAAATGTTTATATAGGAAAATCCAAATATGACGATTAGATTTTTTTTATTAAAAAGAAATATGTGTAAGGGACAAACAAAATTTCTTAAATTTTTCAAAAAATTCAGAACCCCCCCTCCCTTTGAAGTTTTTGCGTTTTTTGCCTAAAAATATTTTTTCGAAATCGCAAAATCTAATAGTGGATTTCTATAGAGTAGTGCCGGGGTGTTAGCGATTGGGCGTCGGTTTCACCCTACACGCATAATGGCATCGCAGCAGCGTTTTGAAGTTTTGCTGTTTTGAGCTTTTTTTGAACCGTCAAAATCCAAAATTTCAAAGCCCGTTTGCAATCCTAATAAGCGTCGGGGCCCTTTTTTAATGCTTATACACGAACCTACGGAACATAAACAATACGAATATAACAAAAAATTAGAAAAAAAATTTCGAAATTTTTTAAAAATTACAGAACACCCCCCTACACGCATTTGAAGTTTTTTTTGCGTTTTTTTTTTGAACTAAAAAAAATTTCATTTTGCAAGCTTAATTACGAAATCAATAAATCTAATAGTGGATTTTTATAGAGTAGTGCCGGGGTGTTAACGAATGGGCGTCGGTTTCACCTCTACACGCATATGATCGCAGCAGCGTTTTTTCCAATGCTTATAAGTTTTGCATAAACCATACGAATATAACAAAAATTTTAAACTTTTTTTGAACCGTTTTTTCCAAAAATCCAAATTTCTATTTCAAAGCCCGTTTGCTCTAGCTCGCAATTAGCGTCGGCGCCCTTTTTTCAAATCGCTAAAAATCCAATGCTTATACACGTACCTACGGACCATAAACCATACGAATATAACAAAAAATTAGAAAAAAAAATTTCGAAATTTTCCCGAAATTTACATAACACCCCCCCTTTGAAGTTTTTGCGTTTTTTTCCAAAAAATATTTTTTCGAAATCAATAAATCTAATAGTGGATTTCTATAGAGTAGTGCCGGGGTGATAACGAATGGGCGTCGGTTTCGCTCTAACTCGCATATTAGCGACGCAGCACCGTTTTGAAGTTTTACAGTTTTGAACTTTTTCAAATCGCTAAAAATCCAAAATTTCAAAGTCCGTTTGCGAGCTTAATAAGCGTCGGCGCCCTTTTCTAATGCTTATACACGTACCTACGGACCATAAACCATACGAATATAACAAAAAATTAGAAAAAAAAATTTCGAAATTTTCCCGAAATTTACATAACACCCCCCCCTTTGAAGTTTTTGCGTTTTTTCCAAAAAATATTTTTTCGAAATCAATAAATCTAATAGTGGATTTCTATAGAGTAGTGCCGGGGTGATAACGAATGGGCGTCGGTTTCGCTCTAACTCGCATATTAGCGACGCAGCACCGTTTTGAAGTTTTACAGTTTTGAACTTTTTCAAATCGCTAAAAATCCAAAATTTCAAAGTCCGTTTGCGAGCTTAATAAGCGTCGGCGCCCTTTTCTAATGCTTATACACGTACCTACGGACCATAAACCATACGAATATAACAAAAAATTAGAAAAAAAAATTTCGAAATTTTCCCGAAATTTACATAACACCCCCCCCCTTTGAAGTTTTTGCGTTTTTTTCCAAAAAATATTTTTTCGAAATCAATAAATCTAATAGTGGATTTCTATAGAGTAGTGCCGGGGTGATAACGAATGGGCGTCGGTTTCGCTCTAACTCGCATATTAGCGACGCAGCACCGTTTTGAAGTTTTACAGTTTTGAACTTTTTCAAATCGCTAAAAATCCAAAATTTCAAAGTCCGTTTGCGAGCTTAATAAGCGTCGGCGCCCTTTTCCAATGCTTATACACGTACCTACGGACCATAAACCATACGAATATAATAAAAAATTAGAAAAAAAAATTTCGAAATTTTCCCGAAATTTACATAACACCCACCCCTTTGAAGTTTTTGCGTTTTTTTCCAAAAAATATTTTTTCGAAATCAATAAATCTAATAGTGGATTTCTATAGAGTAGTGCCGGGGTGATAACGAATGGGCGTCGGTTTCGCTCTAACTCGCATATTAGCGACGCAGCACCGTTTTGAAGTTTTACAGTTTTGAACTTTTTCAAATCGCTAAAAATCCAAAATTTCAAAGTCCGTTTGCGAGCTTAATAAGCGTCGGCGCCCTTTTCCAATGCTTATACACGTACCTACGGACCATAAACCATACGAATATAACAAAAAATTAGAAAAAAAAATTTCGAAATTTTCCCGAAATTTACATAACACCCCTTTTGAAGTTTTTGCGTTTTTTTCCAAAAATATTTTGTCGAAATCAATAAATCTAATAGTGGATTTCTATAGAGTAGTGCCGGGGTGATAACGAATGGGCGTCGGTTTCGCTCTAACTCGCATATTAGCGACGCAGCACCGTTTTGAAGTTTTACAGTTTTGAACTTTTTCAAATCGCTAAAAATCCAAAATTTCAAAGTCCGTTTGCGAGCTTAATAAGCGTCGGCGCCCTTTTCTAATGCTTATACACGTACCTACGGACCATAAACCATACGAATATAACAAAAATTAGAAAAAAATTTCGAAATTTTCCCGAAAAAGTTTTTGCGTTGTTTTCCAAAAATATTTTTTCCAATAAATCTAAAGTGGATTTCTATAGAGTAGTGCCGGGGTGATAACGAATGGGCCGGTTTCGCTCTAACTCCGACGCAGCACCGTTTTGAAGTTTTACAGTTTTGAACTTTTTCAAATCGCTAAAAATCCAAAATTTCAAAAAATAAGCGTATTTTTTCCAATGCTTATACACGAAATCAATAAATCTAAAATAGTGGATTTCTACCCCCTAAGTTTTTGCGTTTTTTTCCAAAAAATATTTTTTCGAAATCAATAAATCTAATAGTGGATTTCGTAGTGCCGGGGTGATAACGAATGGGCGTCGGTTTCGCTCTAACTCGCATATTAGCGACGCAGCACCGTTTTGAAGTTTTACAGTTTTGAACTTTTTCAAATCGCTAAAAATCCAAAATTTCAAAGTCCGTTTGCGAGCTTAATAAGCGTCGGCGCCCTTTTCCAATGCTTATACACGTACCTACGGACCATAAACCATACGAATATAACAAAAAATTAGAAAAAAAAATTTCGAAATTTTCCCGAAATTTACATAACACCCCCCCTTTGAAGTTTTTGCGTTTTTTTCCAAAAAATATTTTTTCGAAATCAATAAATCTAATAGTGGATTTCTATAGAGTAGTGCCGGGGTGATAACGAATGGGCGTCGGTTTCGCTCTAACTCGCATATTAGCGACGCAGCACCGTTTTGAAGTTTTACAGTTTTGAACTTTTTCAAATCGCCAAAAATCCAAAATTTCAAAGTCCGTTTGCGAGCTTAATAAGCGTCGGCGCCCTTTTCTAATGCTTATACACGTACCTACGGACCATAAACCATACGAATATAACAAAAAATTAGAAAAAAAAATTTCGAAATTTTCCCGAAATTTACATAACACCCCCCCCCCCTTTGAAGTTTTGGCGTTTTTTTCAAAAATTATTTTTTCGAAATCAATAAATCTAATAGTGGATTTCTATAGAGTAGTGCCGGGGTGATAACGAATGGGCGTCGGTTTCGCTCTAACTCGCATATTAACGACGCAGCACCGTTTTGAAGTTTTACAGTTTTGAACTTTTTCAAATCGCTAAAAATCCAAAATTTCAAAGTCCGTTTGCGAGCTTAATAAGCGTCGGCGCCCTTTTCCAATGCTTATACACGTACCTACGGACCATAAACCATACGGACCATAAACCATACGAATATAAATCAAAAAAATTAGAAAAAAAATGGGCGTTCGAAATTTTAAGCGTCGAAATTTACATAACACCCCCCTTTGAAATTTTTTTGCGTTTTTTTTTTTTCCAAAAAATATTTTTTCGAAATCAATAAATCTAATAGTGGATTTCTATAGAGTAGTGCCGGGGTGATAACGAATGGGCGTCGGTTTCGCTCTAACTCGCATATTAGCGACGCAGCACCGTTTTGAAGTTTTACAGTTTTGAACTTTTTCAAATCGCCAAAAATCCAAAATTTCAAAGTCCGTTTGCGAGCTTAATAAGCGTCGGCGCCCTTTTCTAATGCTTATACACGTACCTACGGACCATAAACCATACGAATATAACAAAAAATTAGAAAAAAAAATTTCGAAATTTTCCCGAAATTTACATAACACCCCCCCTTTGAAGTTTTTGCGTTTTTTTCCAAAAAATATTTTTTCGAAATCAATAAATCTAATAGTGGATTTCTATAGAGTAGTGCCGGGGTGATAACGAATGGGCGTCGGTTTCGCTCTAACTCGCATATTAGCGACGCAGCACCGTTTTGAAGTTTTACAGTTTTGAAATTTTTCAAATCGCTAAAAATCCAAAATTTCAAAGTCCGTTTGCGAGCTTAATAAGCGTCGGCGCCCTTTTCTAATGCTTATACCTACGGACCATAAACCATACGAATATAACAAAAAATTACAAAAAAATTTTCGTAAATTTTTTGAAAATTTCAGAACACCTCCCCCCCTTTGAAGTTTTTACGTTTTTTGCCTAAAAATATTTTTTCGAAATCGCAAAATCTAATAGTGGATTTCTATAGAGTAGTGCCGGGGTGTTAGCGATTAGGCGTCGGTTTCACCCTAACACGCATAATGGCGTCGCAGCAGCGTTTTGAAGTTTTGCTTTTTTGAATTTCATATTTACTTAGTTTCCTTATAAAGATTATTTATTATCTAGTAAACATTCTATTATTCATTTTATTATTTATTTTTTTTAAAAAAATATGACTAAAAAAATTATTAGTAAGTATTTGTATAAAAATATATTTATTTTATTAAAATTAAAGGTGGTCACTATTTGTTTTCATACTATGACAAATCGACTTTAACAAAAATATAACATTTACTTGCAACACCATAGAATTTGATAAAGGTGTCCAATAAACACTTTTTATTCACTTTATTCGCTTAGAGGCTGATTTAATGACCATGCCAACATTATCAAAGCACTATATTATACAATTTAGTCTATTTTTATTTATGATTTCGTTATACATTTTATACTTTTTTACTCTATAGAATAGAAAAGATAACGTTAAATTATTGAGCATTTAATTTAAAGTTATCTTTTTAAATAATTAAAAAAGCATAATATATATATGTAAAGAAAATAATTTCTTTAATTGAATTTGCCGCGCTTGATAGATATTGCGCGCGCCCTTCTAGTAGTCCCCGCTAGATGGGACAATCAAGAATGATTGGCAAATTTTAAAGGTTTCAATATATGAATAAAACAGATGAAATAAAAAACATCAGAAAATAAATAAATAGACAGACAGATAGATTTAGATAAAATTATCAAATAAATTAATAGAAAGATAGTAATAGACTTTAATTGTCGTTTCATCAATTACAGGTAATAGTGAAATACAATTAAAGTGTATATATAATGTATAAAGTGTATATAATAAATAAAGTACATCAATTACAGCAACAAAATTCTAGTCTATTGCCAAATACTTATAAAAGAAATTAATTGTCTTATATATATATATATATATATATATATATATATATATATATATATATATATATATATTACAAAAATAATATTAAATAATATTTAAATTAAATGTTTTTTTGAAAATGAAGTGAGACACCAAATAATTATTTTTTTTATATGCTGCAAATGTTAATGTTAAGTACTCTAAATATTAAAATAAGTATTGTGTTTAATATTTATTTTAAAATTTTGAATAATTAAAAAAAAATATTCGTTAATTCACGTTATTTCAAAATTCAAAACAGAAAGTTTATGAATCTAATTCCTATTTTTAATTGTAAAGTTTTATAAAAAAAATAATGTCACTAAAAATTTTACTAAAATATTCGATCTATAAATATCTGATATATGATATATATATATATATATATATATATATATATATATATATATATATATATATATATATATATATATATATACATATGTGTGTGTGTGTAATGTCAAAAGTAATTTGTATTTTCAATTTTTAATTAATAATTTTTTATATCGACTTTTTTATACAATTGAAATCATTTAACAAATTTATTAACGCACGACACTGTTCATAAAAACCTTTCGACATCAATGCAGGAAGACCTTTCTGATGTGCAATTTCCCATGCATATTCATGTGGACCGACTGTAAGTTGTAAGAGTTGTCGCCAATGGAAATTTTGCCCGATTTCAATTGTTGACGTGTGGGCGTTATTAGCGATGTCCAGTGTACGATTATATTTCGATGTTTGTATGTGGGATTATGTTCTGTTGTTGTTGACTGCATGCAGACAATTACAGTGAATTTAATTGCTTCCAAAAGAGTATATACTATACATATGGATATATTGATTGCAGAGATTCAGCGAATAAATCGTTGATATCGCATACTGACACGATTTGTTATCAACGCAAGTGATGATTTATTGAACAAAAATAATTGGTATTCGATTTATTAAAAGTGTTTCTATAAATATTCACACGGACATACGTGTAATAACATACGTACATAAATACATACATACATACATATATATATATATATATATATACACGTGTGTAAAACGTATAACAAATTTGCATTTAGTACAAAAAAAATATTAGCATGACATGCAAAAATGTTTAGGCAATTTCGTTTATTGTTTCTTCGGAACTTTAACTACAAAAAAAGATAAATCATTTATTCAAATCAATTTCATTGAAGATATTTTTTAATTGATTCATTGAATTACTTTTATTATAAATTGAAATATATGTCGATTTTTTAATTTTATTTATATGTTATTTTATTGTAAGAACGAGTACAATTAAAGTAAAAAAATATATCCAACAATAAATAAAAATAAAAGATTCCTGAAATTTCAAAGATTTAAACAGGACCTTATTGATCAGTGTATAGAAAGAGTATGGTTATATATATATATATATATATATATATATATATGTATATAATTTTTAAGATAAATAAGAAAATAAGGAATTATTTTTTTAAACGTAAATTATGAAATTATTTGTCACAATTAATAAAAATTCTAACCTATAATTATTAAGGTATTAGAAATGTTTCTTTTATGAAATCTTATGTAGATAGTTTATATAAAATATTATCATACGTGTCGTAAAACTGCATATCTTTGTCATAAAGTTTGTAAATATTTAAATAACATAAAGTCGTTATTAAAATAAACAGTTATAATAACAAGACAATACTGTAACTTTTTCTTTTCAAGTTGTCAAATTTACAATCTACATTTCCATTATTTTTGTAAAACCGTCAACTGTATATACTTCAAAAACCAGTTAAAGTTAAGGTTATTGAAGTAGTGACCTATGCTATGCATATAACATTTCAAGATTAAGATTTTGAAAACAAAAACACACATACAGTTGATATGTGGGCGATATGACTACCACTGGCATCTCCGGACTAAATTCTGAGTCAGATATCTCTGTCAGTATATTATATGCACATAATATAAAAGTGTTTATGAGATCGTGGTATCTGATTACTAAAAAAGAAACAGCATTTAAACTTTCTTTATAATGAGCCACCGTCAGTGTTCAGTCCATATACAAACACTTTTGTGATGTCAATCACTCATAATATGTTATAAAGAGTACCAAATGGGCCCAAAATGCTAAATGTACGCTTACACATTATATATGTACATAATTATTTAAAAAACTTGCCGATAAAGCGTTCGTTTTTCTTGATGTTCAGTTTGAAATATGTGATTACAATTAAGAAGCATTTAAGATTGTTTCTGATTAATTCTCATTTGATTTATAATATATTTGGTCAATGAATTAACATTTACATTTAAATAAAGACTATACTTTGGTATATATCATAACAAAATAATCAAATACGAATAATAATATTAAAAAAATATTGATAGCTTTTATATTATATATATATATATATAATATAAAAGCTATCAATATTTTCCTTGAGCATATAAGTGTTAAAAAAATTATAACAATAAATAGTTTTGTTAATGCATTATTAAAATATGCAATATATAAGAGAAATTATTTATAGAACAACATAATTGTTTTGAAAATTAAAATATAAAAATAATAACTGAGATAAGCTTATATATCTAAAAATGAGAAACTCTAAAAAAAGATATGTATAAATTCCATAAAATTGTTTTTAAAAATAATATAGAAAAGGTAATGAACTATTAAATTTTTATAATAAATATAAAACAATAATATATAGATAATTAATAACCAAAAAATATAATTAATATATTTTAATGTCATTTCAAATTTTAATTTAATTAGATACATAAATTATTTTGATAGATTTTAATTTTTACCGAATTCCAAAATTCATTTATGATCCAAAAAAATCAATGTATTTGAAAATTAATTAATAAAAAAATGTACAGTATACTGACTTTTATTTAAAAATAATTTTAATAAATTATTTTTGATTATTTATAGGATTCTTCTATTAAGTTTAGATGAATAAAAGTATGATATAATATTGTAAGTAGTAAAAAATAAAACATTTCTTTATTTATATTAATTTAAGAAATATGAAAAAAAATATTGTATATTTGTATACAATATTTTTTTTAAATATACAATAAAAATATTGTATATTGTATATTCTCAATTATATATATATATATATATATATATATATATATATATATATATATATATATAAATGAGTTAAATAATATATTAGATGTGTTTGTAATTTCCTGTTAGGGAATAAAAACTTATTAATTCTTGTGGAAATTTGAAACTAAAGTTTGTCAGAAATGTAACATAACTTGACAAACGGATGTTTTATCTTGTAATATTAACAGGAAGGTGTCTGTTTAAAAGTGATTAGTAAAAGTACTATGGATAGATTTATTACAAAATTAATCTAATTTTTTGTACACGTATAAATGTCTCTTACATTTATTCTTTTGTTGATAAATATATTAATATATTTATTTTTATATATTTTATTCAAAAATTGTGAGGAAATGGTAAATATATGTAATTTATTAAATATATTTATTTTTATAAGTTTGTTTCTTTATGAATTATATAAAAAATTAAACGTGATTTATTTCAAAATTAATTGAGATCAAAATAAGATACACTTGTCAGTTACAGTACATAATATATCATTATATTTTTCAATCATATTTGCTCGTTACAGACAACGAAGTCCACAAAGTGTAACTACAAACATCAATTACCGACTAATGTAAAACACATTTTGTATTTTGATTTTTATTTTACGATAGAAGTGCATGCAAGTGTTGCATGAATAAAGACCACGTCATGAAAATATATATTTAAAATTTTATGATCACATTCCTGTGTAATGAAGTTGTTCACAGACGAATACATTACTTGATCCGGTGATTAGTTGCACATTGTAATCAGTTCACTTAAGGCGATCATAATTAACCATTTAGTTATTTTAATCGTAATATTACTAATTAAAACATAAGTCATTTGACTGATTTTGAAAATTTTAACCTCTAGCTTCATTCCATTATAAAATAATTATTTTACTTATTAAGCCAGTATGTAAACTTATAAATACTTTAGTTATTTAATTACATATTCACAGTTACTAAGTTGTCTATTTTTAACCATATTTTATAATTTAAACTATTATAAATGAATTATAGATCACTGGTACTATAATTTTTTATACAATATAAAATAATCGAAAAATTATTATATATATTAATGTATGTAAATTTCATTTATAATAAGTTTATGAATATAAGAAAAATATAAGAATTGTTGAGAATCAAATAAGAGTTATTTGCAATTTAATTAGATTATATAAATGTTAACTAGTGTTGATTTTATTTTTTAAAAAAGTGATTGGATTTATGATTATACATTTTAATGTAAATCACTATCACTTCAGTATCACAAAGTGTTGAAAATGAGTTTAATAATTATTTGTTATTCACTTAAATTATTTATAAGCTCATGCAATGGTAATGCCATCATCATCATCAAATGGTATAATAATGGTTATTTAAAGGAAATTCCATCATCATAAGAAAGTTGCATTATAAAATCATTATAAAGATTTTGTAATGCTGCACTCTGATGATGGAATTGCCATCGAAATTATTATTAAGTAAAATATTTACTTATGAATAAATAAAGTAACAATAAATAATTATTAATTACTTTTTCAATATTTTTTAATGTTGAGGTGATAATTAATTTGAGTAAAAATATAAATTGATTTTAATACACATCAATTTTCACCATCTACACTTTTTTTAGTAAAAATATATATTTTTAACAACAAAAGACTCTGATGATGGTGACATCACCATCCAATGTACATTGGTCCATTATTATTAAAAACAACAAAGTGAACAATACGTGATTATTGAACACTTTATAACATATAACGGTATTGGAGGTGAAAATTCATTTGTGTTAAAATGAATTTTCCACAGTTTTAAAACAAACTGTGGTATAAATTGATGTCATTTTTTAAAATTATTTTTTATTCTATTTAATTTTCCTGTTAATCAAATAGTAATATTATTTTTATTTTGGTTTATCACATAAATTTACTAATATACATATTTTTTTAAAAAAATAGTACAAAAGTGAAATAGATATGACTATATTAAAAATTAACATAAACTTCAATTTAAATGTTTAAGAATAAAGTAGGTGGGACATATTGTAAAAAAGAAAAACATCAGCTATGGACAATTTTTTTTAACTTTCTACTTGAAAAATGGTTTCCACTTTGAACTTTATTTATGAATAATAAATAAAGTAAAAATATTTAATATTTTCCGAGAATAAATATAGAAAATTTACATTTAAGCTGGCAATAGTTTGTTTTTGAATTTAAATAAGGAGTATGTAAATTAAATTCCAATTCATTTTAAAATTAATTGTGTTCATAAACAATCCAGAAAAAGTAGTATTGTAATTAATGTATATATTATTTAAAAATAATGTATGTGTTTAAATGATGGTATATGTAAGCATGTAATGTGTATTTTAATATTATGAATAATATACTAATATTTTACGATTTTATTATAAAATATAATATTTTTCAAATACGTTTGATTTTTGCTATATTGATTACAGTTTTCAATTTAAAGATACCTAAAAACAAATTTTAATTTTATATAAAAATAAATGATATAGCGTAAAATTTAATACAACATAACAAATAATATTCTATTTATATAAAAGTAATTATTAATATAATATATAGGCATATATATATATATATATATATATATATATATATATGTATGTATGTATGTATGTGTGTGTGTGTGTGTGTATATTCACATTATATTTATGTGTGTGTACGTTTATATATTTTTAAGAATTTAGTTTTGTAGTTCTAATAGAATGAATTATATTAAAACTCTAAATCAATTAGTAACTAAAGGAAATTCCAATTAAATAAAAAGATACACCCTAGAATAACTTTTTAATTTTATTCAGTGAGCAGGTGTCATTTGAGTGAATGTGTTTTTTTTATTATAGATATTCATTAAAAGATACGAGTTATTTTTTATTCATTTTAATTTATAAAGGTATGAGAATTTATTTCACCGTTTGATTTAATCTAAATGAAGAGTATGTGAACGATAAATACATAATTACGTTATGTTCCCATCAAATTGTATCTACGCTACATATTCAAGCTACTATATCAGTTTAATTACGATTATTTGTAAGTTGCTTTAGCGATATGAACGATCACGATGAATCAAATTAGAACACCGTCTAATTAAATGAATGTTTTTTTGGCAACACACCGCCCTATTAGCGCAATGTAAGTATTACAAAAATATTTGCCGCTAACAAAAAGATATGAAGAATTGAGTCACAGAAGCCGATGTTGATTGATAAATTAACTTGGCCACGGAAGCCGTCCATCAAGATTAATATTGTGAACATAACCTAAAACCGATTCAATCATTCATCATTGGCAGTTTATGTTACAAAAACGGAAACATCAGTAGAAAAAGAACATGAATGAAGAAAATAAAAACAAAGTTGTTATTTGAAGTAGCATGTTTATTAGAAAAAAATACTACGTATTCTTTAACAGTTCTTAATTATATATGACATTCATAACTGCAACGATTCTCACGATTATTCTTAGTCCTCAATAGTAATATAACGATCAATTCATTTGTTATAACTGTGTTTAAATATCAATATTATATTTTTTAATAATTAGTTATTAAAAGATGTATATTTAAAATAAATTTTCAAAATTTTATTCAATAAAAAATGCGTTTAGCAAACAATAACAATTTAAACATTAAGAAAATATGAAATATATAATTTTTGAAAAATTATGAAATATAAGTATGAGATTTAAAGGTTAACAAATTTTAAAATTTTAATCAGTTTTTAAATAAAATATTTTTTCCAAGCAAATATATTTTTTTTATAACAAATATATATATATATATATATATATATATATATATATATATATATATATGAAAAATCGTATGAAATTAGAAGAACAAAGAAAAAACTATAAATATTTTATTAAATTTATACTATAAAAATACTTAAAAGTACTGAAATTAATTAATAAAATAAATATTCATTTTCATTATTATATACATAATCATATTTCATAATAATGCATTTAATATATAATTGACGTTTAAAATTTAACTACACTGCCACTTTATCAATATGAGAAATTTAATTTTCCTTTTTAATCTTGTAGTTAAATTTTAATTATAAATATTAAGCAATTAATTTAAAAATCCGTTTAGTTTTCTTTTTATTTTGCTAAACAAGTTTTGTTCTTATTTGTAATAAGAGATTGTTTTATCATAATCCTAAATAATATTTAGAAATTATAATTACATTTGCATAAAGAGATAACAATTTTCTTTGAAGTCATAGTTTTAAATCAAAATTAATTCTTCTAGTCCATAATCCTAATTTATATATCTTTACGTATCTTTTACATATAATCCCATAAAAATATTTTAAAACCGATTCCGAGTCATATTTCTAAATGGGTTGGTTTTGATTTCGTTGACAGATATCTTAATTGAAATTAAACATCACACGAAACGGCTATGAAATTTGATACGAAGTCCTTCATACTAGCTTGTTTTTTTATGTATTAACACTTTTATAATAACGGCACGCGACTTATCAAAAATATAAAGTATTTTAGGTCAACAAACTGGTTTTAATTATTTTTAACAAAAAAATTGAGTTTTAATCTTATTATAAAATAAATTTTATTGAGATTTGAAATTCTTTTCCCAAAAAAAAACGTATTCATGGAGTTAAACATTTAATAGTTCATTAAAATATATATTCACACATGTGCATACACACGCACAAATATATATATATATGAACGAAGAAATATTATTGTTTATATTTAATTTTTTTAAAATTGTTTCATATTTAAAATTGTTTAATATAAAAGAAAAGATTAAAAAAAATAGAAATCTGGAAATTATTTATACTTCAACTTTTGATTATAAAATCATTTTTTTATTAGAGACACAAAAATTAATAAGTTTTAAAGAATATTTATCTAATTTAATTATTTTATTTATATAAATATTGTGATATTTAGACAAATTTAAACCTTATTATTTTGAAAGCGACACACAAAAATATCAAGTTTCCAATTATAAAAAAATATATACTACAATTGAACAAAACAATATAAAAATATATAGATATCAAAGTACATGTTTTATTATTTTATTACATTTACTTTTTCAGAAAGAAGAAAATATTTTTAAAATACAAGAAAAATGTATTAAAAATAATAAAATAGTTATATCTTCATTTGAGAAACTTTAGTGATATATATTCAACAATAACGCTAGATATTTATTAAAAATAATAAATTTTGTGAACTATATATAAATATATTAAGCTCATATAAAACAAATATATTTATTACGAAATTTGTTTCGTTATTCATAATTAAAATGAATCAAATTGTTTTTATTATAAATAATATTTCAAGATAAGTATAAATAAAAAACATTATTTTTTTATGTGTAATAGTTCCGGGATCAAGTTTATAGATATCTAAAAAACCGTCATCCATTTGTCACTATGTCAATAAATATTCGGTATTGATTGACTGGACTATAGTATAACACAAAACTATGACAGTAAAAAACTGACACATAAGATAACAGATCAACACACTGTTAAAACGAAGATTCGAACTTGCGATAAACAGAACCGCAATCCAAAAGTTACCGCTATTTCTTGTCTTCTATTCTTTCCATCTTGTCTTTTATATATACCACAATTTTGTCGATCAACCTTAATGATGTAGTTATGCATAAATTAGTAACTTTATATTTTTAATGTAAAATGTTGAGTCAACATTTGAATTTTTACGACAGATTCTAGTTATGAAATGTGGTAAATTAATATTTTTCATTGGTGTTTTAGATTAATTAATAATAATATGTTCAACACCTTATAAACGAACATAACTTTTGTATAAATTTTTAATTTTAAAAATTTAATTCATAATGTAGGTTTTATATATTAATATATGTATGTATTAATATATATATATATATATATATATATATATATATATATGTATGTATATATATATATATCTATATATATATATATATATATATATATATATATATAAATTAAAAATTAAACATAATTTTTAAAAAACTCCAATCTTATATATTTTTTTTAAGAAAAAAATACTAATATCAACCACAAATTGAAAAAAATATAAACATTTACTTATAACAAACATTTTAAAATACAATATATTTTTACAATAAAATTTGTGATAGTTTTTAAACTATTTAATCAGTTCAGTGTTAATTATATATTCCAATCAGACGAAAAAAGTATTAATTTGAATATAAAATCTTCCCTATCAAACAAAGTGACAATATTAATTAGTTAACCGTTATTTATTATAAATGGAAATAATTATCATTGATTTATAACGTATAATATAAAACACAAATTAATTTAATTTAACATTAGCAGTTGTACTTCCAGGAAATTATTTTGTATGTAAAAACATCCAAAATTTAATGCATCCTTTACAGTATTTGTTTAATTTTATTTACCAATTAATTTTGTGATAAAAATAACTGTTTAATCCAAACGTCAACACATTCCTATTTAAAAATGAAGAAGAGACATCAAAAGATCTTTCTTGAAAAAAGAAAATAAATTAATACTGAAAAATATATATATTTTTAAATGCAAATAAAAATGAATATTTTTATGAAATTGTATCATTAGAAATTTTCAACTAACTTCACATCATTACTCATTTCTGAATAATTAATTATCTATTGTATTTTTTGTGCTTACATTTTAAAGGGAAATGTAAAAGATATTAAAATTAAGGATTAAATTCAAATATATTATAATTAAGTTAATTATTATTCTACTTCTAAAATTTCAATTGTAATAAGTATTTTTTTAAATTGTACAAACAATAACTAAAACAAATAAATTAAAAAATGAAGTGTTACAATGAAATAATGAAAAGTTTCTGTTGTGTGAAAAAACATTTAATTATAAGTAAATATTTTTTTAAATAAAAAAACTTCAAGTAACTTTATAAATTAATGAAATTATTAAAATATAAATGCATCATATTCAACTATAAAAAATCCAGAAGAAATTTTGATATTCCAGTTATTCTGTCATAGTATAAATTAAATTATAGAGAATTTATTCTACTTTAACCACAAAACTTATAAAAAATGGCATGAAAATGGCAACATCTCTGACAAAAATATTGAAAATAGATAGTTAAAGAAAGAATGAAATTTTACTAAAAAAGAGGTTATTATTTATTTAAGATACATTTACAGTACTTTGACAATAGAAAAAATATATTAATGTAATAGACAAAAATAATTATTAAATGTTCTTCATAACTTCGTTCAATATTTCAAAATTGATCCTTTATAAAAAATCAAAATATTTCGATATCAAATTTAGTTTTAAAAATGAATTGTAGTTATTCAAATTTATCATATTTTCTCGAATGCAAGTGAAACCAACAATTTCATGAAGTATTGTCTTAAACTCAACAAATTGCACAAAAATTGAAAGATAAACTTCCAAAACTAATCAATCAAAAAATATACATATCTATAAATATGTCTAACTCTATTTTTCATAAATAATATTGTATATATATCATATTTACTGATTTTTTATTAATTTAAAATTACTTGGATAATTTCTTTAAAGAAAAATATTTAATAAATGTCTTATAGTTAAAAAAAATCTCGTATATTAATACCAATCTTAGTATTTTTATTTAAATAGTACAAATAATCTTGTTTCTAATTGGCAAAAATGCGTACATTCTTATGTTGTTTATTTTAATTAAAAAAGTTTCTTATGTTCTAATATATTTGCTGAAGTTAAGATTTAAGACATTATTTTTACATCAACTAAATATATTTTATGTCAGTATATATATATATATATATATATATATATATATATATACTGAATATTAGTTTTTTAGTATAAAACTGTTCCTAGATATCAAAAACGGCGATATAAGAGTATTAAATATCTAATGCATATTTATGTATTCATGATTATAGTCAACCTGAGGCAATTTATTTTGTTTATCTTTTGTATATTCTTTATTAGCATAGATATTACCTATACATACATATATACATATATGAGTATATATATATATATATATATATATATATATATATATATAACGTACATAAGCGGATGTGAATGATTATTTTATTCACATTAAATATAATTGTTTTGTTGTACAATACTTTGAACAAAATTTATGCTTATATTAATAGCGTAGAATTTTTTTTCACTTACATTAGTATGGAAATCATTTGATTGAATTTGAAATAAATATTTTTTAAACGCATATATTATTTTTGATCTGATCAACTTCAGTACGTTTTTATTTATATAACTTTAAATCATATAAATATTCGAACATACTTCCTTAACATTTACTTTATATTAATACAATTTCCAAAATATTTACAATGAAATAAATAAACATTTAATTTGTAGCATAGATTCATAATTGAAATAATAAATAACATATACAAGGTAGCTTACTAAATACTTCTTATTTAACTGCACAATATTATAATAATTTGAGATAATAAAACATGATTTGTCTATTTTCAGAAAATAATAAAAAAAATATTTTGTGAAAATCAATTGTGTCAATCACTCTTATTTGTCCCAAAAAAATAGGAAAATTTAAAAAGGGGGGTAGGGTGATACTATATCACCAAAACTATTTCCATCTGTATTAGAAAAAAGTATTTAAGACACTAAACTGGGAATCTAAAGGAGTAAAAATAAATGTAGAGATGCTTAGTCATTTAATATTTGCTGATGACATTATTTTTTAAATAAGTTAAAATGAACTTGAAAAAAGGATAAATAAATTGGATAAAAAAAGTTACAAGATATGCCTTATGATAAACCTGGACAAGACAAAAGTAATGTTGAATGAGTTTTCAAATTAAAAAAGAATTAAACTGGAAGAGCAATAGAATAAAGATGGAAAAATTTATTAGCATTAAAAATATATATATGGATGAAGTAAACAGGAGAGTAGAACTGGAATAGTATCAGTTTTAAATAAATTCGCATATAATGAAGACGAATATTTCTAAATGTTTAAAAGGAAAAGTTATCGACTAATGAATCCTATCTGTTTTCACTTATGGCATTAAAACATGAGTCATAATCTCCAGCAGCTTCCAAAAAGATAAAGAAATGTGAAAAAATGTATATTCGGAATAATATAAAAGGATAAAAAGAGAAATCAATGGATCAGATAAAACTTATGGATGTTATGGCAAAAGTGAAAAGTTTGAAACAAAAATGGGTCAGTCATGAAGCAAAAGAAGAGACCACTGATTTACAAGGGAAGTTATTGATTAAGAACCTAAATATATAAGAAAATTCAGGAAGAGATCTATGGATTCATAGGAAAGAGAGATAGAGAAATTCGTGGAAATGGATTGGAAGAGAAAGGCGTTGGATAGGTCGAAATAGAAGATTTTAGAAGTTACATCCAACAGTGGATTGAGAAAAGGTGAAGATTATTACGATGGTATATACATATATATACACTCGATAATAGTTAAAGAGAAAATGTTATTAAATAAAATAAATTTCCTGGAATTTAAATTTTTACGTTTATTTTTCATTCAATTAATGTGGATTTTTTTCGTTCATTACTAGGATTTTCTTTAAACTACTTAAATCTGTTTTCCTGGAAAAAAACAATGTCGTATTGAATTGTTGATTAGATTTTTATTTCGTCGAAACGATTTTTAATGATATTAAAATATGTAAGTATATTTATTAACAATTTGTTCTTTAAAAGAAAAAAAGGACAAGTACTCGCAGTAACTTCCTTCAATTGTCCTACTGCACAATTTTCGAATTTACATAAAGTCTGGGAACAATAACAATATAATCTGCTATAACAATGTCAAAGGAAATATAGTTGAGAGTAGTAAGAAACAGACTATATATCATCATAAACAAGTAGTGTATGGGCACATAACATAGGCGTAGCGCGTAGGCGATCTTGTCGACATTGATCATGATGTTGGGTAAAGAACTAGAGACGAAAGACGGACGTTCGGCCCGCGGTCGAACCTGAGGCAGGCGCGTGCGCGCGCGTGGGACACGTCACTTCCGGTCAGTGACGTCATAGATGCGGCCATATCACCTGTTGATGATAAGTAGGCGTACTAGCATAGGTGTCTCATAGATCAGAGGTTCAATGTGATAATGAGATATGGGAGTAATATCAGTCTTTCAGTAAGACGCGTTAATAGTCATGTTTCGTCATAGGTTATATGCAAAACATGTAATTATTTAAATTGATAACAAGGAACTAATTTAATCAGATTTCATTATCCTTCAACAAAATAATAATTAAGATTCATGTACTTTTTTAATGTAGTACTTTTTATTGATTATTTTATCAGTAAATGTTAATTAATTTTAATGTCATACGTGAAAAAATGTATACATAAGCATATAATATATATACACACACACTCATATATATATATATATATATATATATATATATATATATATATATATATAATATTACTACACACAAAATGTCAATTTTAAGTTTAACTTTCAAAATACAATATTTTAAATATTAAGAAAACTTTTTTTAAAACAAATTTTATTTTACTTAATCCATTTTTGAAAATATATTATAAATTAATTTAAGAATACCTAAGCATAGAAAAAATATTTTCCAATGTATGTTCATATGATTTAAAAACAATTTTGTTACAAATATTAATTTTTAATATACATAATTATATAGTATTTAAACACAATTATATTTTTATATGATAATTTATATTACATTTTATATATATATATATATATATATATATATATGGAGAAGAAATGCATTGAATCGATTTAAATAGAAAATTTTGGAGTGGCCTTCATTCATCAATGCATAGAAAGAGGCTGCTTCTGTTTATGATGATAATGATATATATATATATATATATATATATATATATATATATATATATATATATATATATATATATATACAAGGATCGTTTGATAAGTATGATAAAAAAGTAAGAAAAACTAAATTGAAAAATTAAATTAAATTAATTAAATAATTAAATTAAACAATAAATAAATTTACCATACTAATCAAACAACCCTCGTGTATACTGAAATAACGCTAATAGGTTTTATATTGATAATAAATATAAAAATGCAAATTACTATTCGAGTCTTTTAAAGTTAAAATAGATTTAATTTATTTCAATAAAATTTAAGTTCCACATACATCACTAGAATTTTCATTTATTGAATTTCTTCATATACAGTTTTGTAACAATGTAAGAATTTTTTCTCTGGTTAAATATAACTTTTTTCTTTAAATAATCATCGTTTATTTAAAGAAAAAAACATCCTTTAAAATAATTATCCTTTTTAAATAATCATCGTTTGCCAAAAGATAATTATCCTTCTAAATAATCATCGTTTGCCAAAAGATACTTATCTCTGAGATATGCTTTTCATAATTCAAATAGTTATTACTTGCTTAAAAATAAGTCAAGATAATAAATAGCGATGGCAGTCAATAAACAAAACATCTACGAATAGTATTCCTTAAATTGATGAAATATAGGTAATCAATATTTTTTAAAAAAAGGCACTAATATAATCAGTGTCATTGTTTTAATTATTGAAAAAAATAATACGTTTTTAAAGTCAAAAACAAAAATCTTTAATGAATATTAACAATACAAAATGTTTCATAAAACATGTTTTTATAAAATATAATTTAAAATTCTATTTCATATAAGTATGTTTTATATAACCGAACTATTAATGAATTCGATAAATATTTATTATTGAAATAAACATTTGAATTATCGTAAATTTGAAACTGAGATATTTTCTATAGAAAAATTGAATAATAAGATTAACAACATTTGATACTCAATGGATAGTTAAGTTGTATACAGATTATATTCACAGTTGTCATTGACAAATGCTATCATCTGATTAAAATAGTCATCCAATGATTAAAATGTTGCTATAATCTTACAAAAATAAAAATATTTATAGTACAAAAAAAATAGTTGAGTCTTGATAACTTTAAATATGTTTATTGAAAACTTTTGTTACTAAATATAAATCGGTATCATATTTCATTTTGTCTACTTAAACTAATAAATCAAAATAACCTTATTTTTCTTAAATTCGGATTTCTATATACTATATAAAAATGAAATAAACTAGTTTTTAAGTTAATATGCGATTAGAAGATAGAAAAAAATACAAGATATAATATATGTATTAGTAGTTTATTCCCAATAAAACAATTAGTTTATTTAAAACGATCAATTAATTTAGAAATAAAATCATAAGTAATTAAAAAGACATATTTGTTTATTTTTGTAATAATCATTTAAAAAAAGCATTAACACATCAAAAATATTTTTACATACATATCCACACAAATATACATACACACACACACATATATATGTATATATATATATATATATATATATATTTATATGTGTATATATATATATATATATATATATATATATATATATATATATATATATATATATATATATATATATATATATATATATATATATGTATATGTGTATATATATATATATATATATATATAAGTTAATAGCGTATTTCCGTTAAATGTTTCTTTTCAAAAAAAATTAATGTATTATTAGAGTAAGTTCATTTTGTTGTCAGCATTGTTATCTAAATTATCAGACATTTGAAATAAGTTACAATATGCTATTTTAGCAAAACTGATTCTTATCTCATTGTGTTGTCATTTGATTTATTGTTTAATTCTTGACATAATTATTTTTGTGGTTAAGAGCTTTATTGTATTTTAGACATTTTAAAGCAATCAATCATGCAATTATGTTTTATTTCTTTCAATTATATAATTCTTATAATTTATTCAATACTAAAAATATAATAATGTAATCTCGAGTACAAAATTAGATAAATATAATTCAAACAATATTACATGTATATATGTATATATGTATATATATATATATATATATATATATATATATATATAACATATGAATTATGTTTGATTTATAACAAGATTATTAAAAAAACTTTTTACTTGAAAACTAATTATTTTCTTGAAACTCATTAGTTATTATATCAGTTCTTATAAGAAATAATGGAATTACATTATTTTATTTTTCACTAGTAATAAAAACTTATAGGTAAACATACAAATAAAAGCATATATAAACACACACATAATATATATAATATATATATATATATATATATATATATATATATATATATATATATATATATATATATATATATATATATATATACATGTATTTGCAGATTAATAAATAAATTGATAGAGATTTATGTACTTATATTTAATAAGCTATCTAAATTACAATTATTTTTTAGTTATTTTAAAAAATAATTATAAAATATTTAAAGACTTTATATTTAAAATAATTAAATATTTTCATTAGTATAATTTACAAATAGTTAAGAATGACTTATTAATTGTTTATTAAATGAATTCTGTATTTCTTTCAGTTTTCTTTACTTACTAGTTTTATTATATTTAAAAAATCATATACAAATGAACAAATATATATATATATATATATATATATATATATATATATATATATATATATATATACACGTATATATGTACGTATTAATGATCTAAAAATAAATCTTAGGTATATAAGGTAATAACTATTAATGACCTAAATATGTCGTAAATTTTGTATTGGAATATCATATGAAAAACGAAAAAATAATTTATTTTATTAACATTAACTTCAAAATCAATTAAAATATACATATTTATTTATACATTTATATATATATATATATATATATATATATATATTTATATATATATACAATTTGTCATAATTATAGCTTTTGTAAAACTCTTAGTTTATATTAAATAATTTTCGAAAAATTTTATTGTCCCCAAATGCATTTCAGCCCACATATTTAGTTAGATATGAAAAATTTATTACTTTTTTACTTTTTTGTATTTACAGAATGATAATTAACTACAGTTATATTTATATACCTAAGTTTATTATCTGAAAATGATATTCAGTAGTAATTTTCATAAAATAGTGTATATTTTTTATTTAATACATAATGAACATAATTAACATTTTTATCTATTGTAATTTAAAAACACATATGTTATTATAATTAAATATCTTCTTGAAAAAATATATATAAAAAAATAATTAAGCAAATGTAATTGACTGCCTATTAATAGATATTAAAAATATCTTTATATGTTATTTATTTTATAGTCAAGTTGAAACTATACTGTTTTTTTTTTTATTATTAATATAAACGGTATAATTTTATGCAATTTTTAATGATTAAACTAATGTGTAGGATACTTGTTTGGAACAGCGTACACAAATAACAAATTTCTACATAATACTAATGTATGTATATGAATGTATGTATGTATATGCTTTTACCTTGAGTTACGTATTTGATTTATAACCAAACTTGCAATAAATTATGTTCTATTGCCTTTTTTATGTTAACTTAAATAGAAAAATATATTCTTATGTACTCATTTTCATATAAGGACATTTTTAATTGAGTTATTATTTCTGTTAATAAATATAGATTTTTTTTATTTTTGGTTCTAATGAACGATTAGATTATTTGCTACTGTTTTATTGAAATATAAATTAATATTTTGATTTCATAAATATAATAATAAGTTATTATATGTAAATGAGTTTAAAAATGTGTTTACACACTAGAAAAAAATATAAAAAATATGCATTTGTTAATATTAAAATAATTTCAAAATTCATTTTTTAGTTTTTCTTTTTTTTAACATAAAATCACATTAATGTTTTTTGATATCCATAGGTTTGAATCTGAATTCAGAAACCAATACTTAATAATTCGATCACCAACTATCTATTTGAATTATAATTAAGTATTTATACTTTTAATTACATTTATTTTTAAATTATTACTTAATAGTTTAATAAAATATGTTGTATAATTTCAACTAATACAAGTAACTTATATGTGTATATTGTATATATATATATATATATATATATATATATATATATATATATATATATATATAAACGAAATATAAATTTATTAATGTTTTATTTACAAGTGATTTTTTTTTAAATAAATACTTTATTTTTTTATTATCGTCATTTATCGTAAATCACTATTTAAGTATGAAACGAAATTTAGGATAATGTTATATTAAACGGTTAGATGAATATGATTAAAACAATGAGTAAATCCATAACGGGTTTCTTAGTGGCGCCATTGTATATTTACGGTACATACAATTTCAATTAATTACGCAAAGAAAAAAATGTACGAAATTTCGTAGTTTTCGATCTGTGTTGATCATGAGTCACAATATTATATATCGCGGCTTCGTTAATTTATTCGGCCGTGTGGGTCGCATGTGAATGGCAAGGACATTAATAAGGCGCCAGACAAGTCGCAAGTATTTCTCTCTAACGGTGTTCAATGAAACGACCCACGCTTTGTTTTGCGGCTGTTGCACAACACGCCATCGGCGTACTACTTTCTCCAAACCGAAGTGCATATACACACATTCATAAATAAACACACGTTCGTTTATATATAATTTATAATCAAAACAAGTGTAAACATTCACGATATCTAATGACTGCAAAAAAATAATTTTCAAAGGCGATAAGTGTTAACAGAAATTATATATTTTATTTGAAATTAATTTAATACATCACCATTCTCCTAATTATCTACAAGATTAATTATTTTTTACAGTTTTCTGAGCAAATTAGCATTTATCATTTGTAACTGTGGTTAAGAAAAATAATGAGAAATTAATTTATTATGACGAGTCGCTATATCAAACTATTATTATTAAAAACACGAAATCTACGTGTTAAAGTTGAAATAAATTGTAATAATTTATATTACACATCATTGGCTAATATAAACACCGTACTACACAAAATTAAAAAAACTTATTATTTTCAACCAAGCGGTAAAAAAAGAATATATGTAAATTCTTATTCACACACCTATATACAAAAGTTCACGCACAGACATATATATATATATATATATATATATATATATATATATATATATATATATATATATATATATATATATATATATTAAAAAATTAATAGTTTTTTTAAAAAAAATATATGGGTGCTTCGATTATTAAGTAAATTATAACTCAAATATGGACAATATTAATTACCTTTATTATATTTCGGTTATTTATCTGTTAATTTCCCGATTTCATCTTATATTTTTTATATATTTTACAGAAGAATTATATTAAAAAAATAATTTATGAATTTAAATTTTTATTATATTATATTATATTGAGATTTAAAGATGTTTAAAAACCAAAATATTATTTAAAATACACTAATCAGAACTATAACTACAATTTTTGCTTGGAACACATCACAAAACTTTTGAAAAACCAATACTATTTTTAGAAAAAAAGTACAAAAATATATGAAATGATTTTTAATTCCTTATATATTGACAGTATATTTAGATTTGATTATTAATTAAATAATCCAAAAATATAACTGTACTATAATCCAAAAAGTAATTAATGAATGAATAAAAAAATTTTGCTAAAAAAAAATTTATGAGTTGTTTGTGTTTTTTAACTAAAAAAATATCTAGTGAATATAAAAACAATACTGCTGTAAATTAAAAATTAATATAAATAAAAATGTAAAACATTTAAAATTATAAATTAAGGAAAGTGAAATTAAAACTATGTTATATTCCAAAAAGAAAATAAATGAATATTATTTTTATTACATAATTCAAACCTTTTAGTCATAAAAATATAATAAACGACTATGTTAATATTTTTAATCTTTTTCCGTTATTTAAAAAAATACAGATTTTTTCTCTTTATTTACATTTATATATATATATATATATATATATGTATATGTATATATATATATATATATATATATGTATATGTATATGTATATGCCAGTAAAAAAGTTTAGAGTCTTTAACATTCTGTCGAATAACTTATTGCATAAGAATAACTAAAAAGGATTTACATGACTTTACCTACCGTAATATTTAAATAAATAAACAAATAGACACATTCAACTCATGAGATGTGAGTTCTTTGTAAATTATTATATGAAGAAAATGTTCTGTAAAGGTTTTTAATACTTCCATAGTTCTATAATGAACATATTCATAAATTTCAATTACAAGCTCACCTAAGTCTGTACATTCTTATGCACCAATATAAATTGTTTGTTGATAATGTTAAACTGTAGTTATAATTACTAAGTTTTCTTGAGTAATATTGAATACTTATAATCATACATACATTTAAAACACATGCACGCATTATATTTTGCGATAATTACCGTATACGTCAGTAAATCCATTAATTGATAACTTTGTTAAAGACTTGGATAACTAGTCTTCCAACTTTCAGAAATGCATATAATTATACAGTTGCGTCCGTTTGCTCATAGTATCGTTATTAATTTGTGCATTGTGTCTGATGTTCATTCGACGACAGAACAAAATGATAAACATGAATTTGTTTGTAATTTATCATCGTAATAGTTGTTTATTCGCTAACGAGAGTATCGCCTCGAGTGGTCTTATATATTATTTTTTTGTGTGTATCTATGTATGACTTATTAATTGCTTATGTTCACAGTACGTTTTTCAATATAGAAATATAAAAAAATATAATTAGATTTTTGAATCACTAATTAAAACAGAACTGAATTTGATTAGTATTTGTAAGTAATATAATTAGATTGAAATCAAATATAACGTATCAGTTTACATTTTACTTTGTGTATTAAATTTATGTATATAAATTTTTTTATAAAAGCGAAAGTTTCGATTCATTTTAAAGCAATATAAATTTAATGACAACTGTAATCAAATTTTGTCCTCTTTTAGAGAAATAAAATGTTATTAATATAAAGAGAACTATCATTAAATAAAATTATATATATATATATATATATATATATATATATATATTGCATCGGAGTGGTGTAAATAATTAACTTTGGTGATTCAGAAAAAATATTTAAGCACATCTTTATCTTTTAAGAAAATACAATGAATTATAAATAAGAGTAATTCAAAAAAATATCTACAATACATAAACTTATTATAAAATGTAAGTAACCACAAAATATAAGAGTAAAAACAATTATATTTCATGAAATTAAACAACTTTATAAACTATTTTACTGTGATACTGACAGATATTTCGAAAGTTAAATTTCAACATATTTTTGAAAAATACAATTTTTTATTTCATGTATTTTTTTTCTCTAACTTGAAAGTGAATTTCAATTATTGATAAAACATTTCACATACGTGGAACTTTAAATCCAAAAAATTAAGTGAATTTTCTGTTACATTTAATACAGTTATTGTTGAATGAATTTTCTGTTACATTTAATACAGTTACAATTTGCGTTATTCTTCTATCTATTAACTATAAGTAAAAAAAAATATTTATCTATAAATAAAATTATTTATCATAAACCTAAATTAAATTTACATGTATTCTGTGTACATAATAAAATTATTTTCTTAAAAAAAATAATCTCACACTTAGATTTTGAAACCAATTACTCTAGAGAATTTTTTTTAATCTGATACTAATGGAAATAAAGTCCTTGTTTATTATTAGATTTGTTGCAATATTAATTTTAATAATAATTATCATTTAATATTATTATTGTACTTGTAGAAATAAATACACACACATTCATATGTGTATATATATATATATATATATAGAGAGAGAGAGAGAGAGAGAGAGAGATGCATATATAAATAAAGAATAATATATTTATTTGATTAAACATTGATACCATTTTTGATATATAATAAGTAAAATTGAACATGTAAAAACAATATATTTGTATATAAATATTATACTAGCATTTATAAAATTTACATACAATTTATTCTCTTGGTTAACAGATAGTATTGAATTTATTTAAAGAAATATTTATACTTGACTAAGAAATTAGTTTTACATTTTTATTGTCATTTAAAAAAGCAATATAATTTTATTCACTCATTCGAAATAATAAACTATAAAATTATTTGATTAAAAATTGTTGTGTAGGTTTTATTGGTATTTTTAATAAGTATTTTAATATTTCTTCATAGTTATATTTAATCGTTATTGATATTCATATATACATGTGCATATATATATATATATATATATATATATATATGTGTGTGTGTGTGTGTGTGTGTGTGTGCATGTGTGTAATGTAAAATTTATTATTTGTCTTCTGAGTTCAAAAATTTTATTTTTACATTGCTATCATATGAGAATATTCAAACGAAATTTAATTTTACCCTCATGTAAAAATAAAAAAATCTAAAATCTAAAAGATTGTAACGTAGTTTTTTATCTAAGTTATTTTAATTTTTATATATATTAAACATTTGTATAATTGTGTCAGTATGCAAAAAACATGATTCTAATAAAAATATAAATCAATGTTTAAAGCATTGAAATATCAAAGTTATATTTTATATATATAGTTTTCTTAAAATTCAAAAATATAAAATTTTAAGTTTGACCATAGATATATATTAGTAATAAATAAATGAAATGTTACACACACACATACATATATATATATATATATACTATTTATGTGCCTACACACATATAATTTAATTTTGCCTATGGAAATCATAAATTGTTTAAAGTTGTTTCAATAGTCTAAAATGATTTATTAATAAAAACGGAAATACTTCATATTATTCAATAAGTTTAAAATTAAATGAATTATTTACTGAAAGGAGTCCAATTCATTTAGAAAGTTGTCAAGGTCACAGTTCATTAAAATTTTAACATAAAATATGTTTGTTACAAGATCAAATTCGAACCTTTAATATATTATCAGTCAGTAGTTAAATTTTCTATTCAGTTCATAATGTACCATATTAAAATTAATTATGTGATTTTCAGGCCATTGATTTAATATATACCTGTTATTATTTATTGCCATTTAAAAATTTTTTTTAACTATTTTACTCACAGCATAAATATTATTTTAAAAAATAATTTCAAGTATTTTTCAAAAGAAGAATTTGAATAATGCGAAGTTATTAAAAAATATCAATAAAAAAATTGCTAGTAAAACAAGTATTGTTAATATTTTAATGTTAAATTAAGATGTGTCGTTAAAACAAATATTAAATTCAAATGATATATAATAAAATTTTACTATTGTTTTTAATCTTAAAACTTATTATAATTTCCATTCTTTACGATTCTTGTTAAATATACACTTTACGATTTGAATAAGAATTCATTCTTTTTTATACATTTTTGATGTTATACATGGAACTCATAATTTTTTTTTTCAATTATTTTCAATGTTTAAATTAAGAATGTTTGAAAACGTATTCATCTACTTAAAAAATAATAGAAGTTGTAGTAGTAAAAGAACACAAAGAAAGAAATTAAAATATTTTGACAGTGGTTCGATATTTATGAGTGTCTAATATTCGGATTCAAATATAAATTCCAAAGTTGTCGACTGAGCATTGACAAACAATTAAGAATCGCCGATTAATCGTTTGTCGCCCATCGCACACTGCGATATTTTATGCGCATGACGCTGCGCCCAAAGCACTATTCGTTTTCTGTATAATTAATATTTATCAAAGACCACCCAACTAGTCCGTCGCTCTGGACATTATTAATGGAAAGATGTGTAGTGAGAAGTCAACGTTTTCTGAAACATAATTACGGGCCTGTTTCGATTTTCGCAACTTTTAATCGTCGGTACATTATTATTAAAGTGTTATTTACATACGTGTTATGCACATCGTAATACGAGAGCTTTTATGCAAAACGGTAGTTATTGGAACAATCACAGTGGATGCTATCGGTGCATTCAATGATAATTAGTACCTCCTATAGTTTATTGTTTTAGTTTGAGATTTTCATGATGCGACGTTTAATTGAAATCGTTCAGATAATAATCTTGAATAATAATTAAAATCATCTGATAATCCATAAATATACATATATTTCTCTGGTTATCTATAATTATTTATATTTTGTGTAAGGCAAGATGATTGCCAATGATAATTTAAAAAAAATAATTGGAAGTAATTAAATAGGAATAAAATTATTTATAAGGCAATAATCATAATAAAATATACATGCACATGCACGCATATGTATATATATATATATATATATATATATATATATATATATATAAATAAATATATTTTATCAATTCTATTTTTTCATATATTCTTACTTTTCAAAATGAAATTCTATTTTTTCTATTAGAATTTGTTATTTATGAAGTGAATATAACACTGAGTCAATTTGAAGCTAAGTTACATTTAAATAAGTTTCAGCATTTGTGGATCTTAATAAATGTAAATAATCTATTAAGTTTAAATGAAAAGTTATTATGAATATTATATTTTTAAAATTCTATTTTATTGTACAGCTTAATGTGTAAATTGATTTTATAAAATAGTTAGTATGCTAACATGTATCTAGAAACATTGTTAGCTTTTTAAGTCCAAAAATGTTATTTTTTTGAGGTGTGATTTTCTATTTTTTTTATTGTATCAATATTTTTTTTATTAGTTACTTGAATTATTTTTATTGGGTTTGTTTAAATTTTAATCAGAAATATTATGTTATATCAATATAAAAAGGTAGATATGATACATGGATGAAAAAGGAACAAATTTATATATATATAATGAAAAATTGATAAAAAAAAATTATTTTAATTTAGACCAAATAAATATACTACAGTCTTTTCGTTTTTGTTTTCTAATTTTTTTTAATGTAAAAAAGAAATTAAATTATTAAATTTTCTTTCATTTCATCTTTTGTTGATTTATTGTGTACAAATATTAATTAGGCATTAGAAAATTTATGAAAACAATATTCACAGCGAGATGATAACTATCCTTTTTACAATTTTATTTCGAAATCATATTCGAAAAATAAATAAATCTTAAAATAACATATAAACGTAAATGATCATTTTTTTATATTAATAACTTAGAATATTAATAATTTGAAATAAATATCTTCCAAAACTAGTTCTTACATACATTAAAATAAAATAATTAATAATATAAAGCCTACAACTAGTTCTTAAAAATTCAGTAAAATATGAGCTACTTTTAGAATAGAAAATTAAAAAAAATAAATGTGATACGATTTTTTTAAAAAAAATATATATAAAAGGCTTATTAAAAATCATAGTATGTTAATAACAAATAATTTATTTATATTATTTTTATATTTATTATAGAGTTGAATAAATTTTCAGTCAATAATATTAATATCTGTGTAATATGTTACTTGTTTTTCTATTACTTTTAATCATAAGTAATCTTAGTTTTAGAGATTTGTTATTATATAATAAATAAAAAAGAAGTACATTCAACTCAACTATTATTAAAGTGTTGACTAATTTTTAATTACAAATAATATTTTTTGCTTGTTTAAAAAATAATCTTACTTGATTTATATTTTGATTTTTCAACTTTCAATTTCTTTACAACTAGATCGCTAAGAGAATATAAATTTTAAATGAGAATTCAATCCGGTTACATTCATTTCGACTTAGCATATATCAGTAGCGGTGTAAAAATAAAAAAAATGTATATAAAAAACATACATACATAATATCTAGCGATGGGCGAATAAAAAAATTCTCACCATAATTTAAATTATTAACACATGCGTCAGATTTAATGGCTCACATGTCCCAAAAAGCGCCTGTTAAATATCTATTGAAGAATAAATAACATCGCGTTTAATGTATATTACATAATAAATTATCGAAATTCTATCGGAAACAGTTAATCAATAAGTTCACTGCCACTATTTATTTTATATATCGTGTAAGCCTCGAGCATAAATACTCTATTTGAATTTTATTTAGTATGTATATTACAAAACATTCATGTAGAGAACTTAAGTAAGACTTTTTTTACATTAACATCATGCAGATAACATATTTATGGTTCGAGGGAGTAATATTTATATTCTATTTAGACGTATCATGTAAATCTAATATTTGTTTTAGTAAACTCTATATTTAATATTGAAATGAAAATACATTTTTAAACATTATTATTATTAGATAAAGTATTTAAATTTGCAATGTTTAATAATATTCTACAAGATTTGTTTTGATACTGATTTCAGCTGTCGTTAATAGCTTTTAATGAAAGGTTTTAAGTTATATCAACATTTATGGATGACGATACACTTTTATTCATTTTATCTCTCAACTATGTTGTGAATACATTTTTTATCTTCATCTTTAACACAATATCTTTTAAGAAGTTTATTAACTAAAAATATTCTGCATACTAATAATTATTGTACTTCAAACAAGATTAATGCTATTGTTCAGAATATTTTCGTATCTGAAGAATACTTTTGCAACATATTTATTTTGTTTATATAATATTTTTTTTTGAATAAAATTTGTCTAGTTAATTGAAAAAGGAACAATCTTGATAACTATTTAAATTTAATTTTCTAATATTTTTGAATTTTAACACAATTTTTGGATGTTTACAATATTTCAAATAATTTATTAACAATTATATGATATTAAATTTTCTTGTAAATGTTAAGTTTTTTAAATTTTTTAAAATATTTTTCATTGTTATAAAATTAGCAAGTATGCTTATTTATTCAAAATATTATAAGTTCAATTTCAGATATTACTCTATAACTTATTTATAAATAATTTTGAAATGAGTAAAATAAATTTACATTAATGAATCTAATATAATATAATGAAATACGAACGATTATATTTCTTATATAAAAAAACATTTCTTCAATTTGTTTTTATATTTTTTATCTAATTTAAAAAATTACTCAAGTTTATAATTATGGTTATCATTATTTTTAAAATTAAATATTTTATTCTGTAAATAAAATTTAAAATTTGTCCTCATTTAACTTGTCATGATTTTTTAATAAATCATAATTTTTTATTATACATCATTTTTTTGATATTTATTATTCATTCCAGTTATTTTAAACAAATCATAGACAATTAATTAATCATTCTCATACGTTATTTATGAAAAAAAAAATTAATATCTCTATCTATTGAGTCTTTCAATTATTTTTCAAAAAATAATATAATAATAGTTTTCATTTAAGACTCGTATTACATTTCTGGTTAAAAATTCTACACTATTTATTATATCAGTTTTTTTTATAAAATACATAGTTATATATATGTGTGTGTGTGTGTGTGTGTGTGCGTTTATAAATTGACTCCTAAAGATTTCTAAACGAAACGTACAGGTGCTTACTGATACATATTGTAATAGAGAACGTTTCATTATTTTCATTCAATACAGTATATACTCCACATTCATATATACTAAAAATACCGCCGGTTAACTGTCTTGACATAATTATATAAAGGCACGTCAGACAAAACATGCTTTTGTGAGCAGAATGAATTCGATATCTACATGACTCATTACAATCATAGGCATCTCGATCAGCATCGATAGTTCAATTAAATCTTCGACATTTATATCTGTCCATACGCCATATAAGTACGATGTACTATAATAAATTTTATTCTTTTATCAACTATAAATATACCAACAATGACCGTATATGTTAGTTAAACGGGTCGATAACAAATGATCAATTTCAAATCGAAAACTAGTTTAATATTTTTTTTTCATTGATTACATCTTTCATGAATATATCGATGCTTGCGAAACGTATGAATATAATTTACAGGTACTTGCATAATAGCATGCAGTTTTCATATATGTGTTGATCTGCAAATAAGATATGAATGGTGATTGTTTTGTATATCAGATAAATGAATTAATCATCGAATCACGATTGAAATGACAAAACAGAAAACTTGACGTGAAGTAATACGTAATTATTATTCTAAAGTCATTTATTAAATAAAAGGCGCAGTTTAAAAAATTAATTTCTTATGATTCATTAATACGATAAATGCATTTGAACAATAGCATTAACCTTATTTTAAATACAATCATTCTTAATTTAATATTTAACGAACAGTGTGATTTTATTATAGTTATAGTTTAAAAAGGAATCGACAACGATCATAAGGTTATAAATCTATAATATATAACAAACATAAATATTATTACGTGTCAAAAATGATTATAAATTAGAAATTTAATTATTCTCAAATAGAATTATTAGACATTAATAAACAAAAGTTTATATTATCACAATAAAATATATCAAAATAATACAATATATATTTGTATAAGCTACCTATAAAATATTTTCATAATACTCATTAATAATTATTGATTAACACTTGTCAATTTACAGTAATTTTATTCATATTATACAAAATATCAGGTTATTAAATATTTATTATTGTGTTATCTTCGTTCATATTTTTATTAATTTATTATATATAAAAGTGTATAATTGACTTCACAAATCATTAAAAATTTTATACAAATTATAATAATTTCTTGAATTTTGTGGTTTGATATAATGAATATTTTATGATGAAAACAATAGTTACAATGAAACTGAATGTTAATAAGCATTTTAATTTTTATATTATCTTTAATTGCAATTAAGATGTTACTAATTTATTTTCTACAGATCTTTTAAATATTTTTATTACATAAACATGTTTAAAGTGAAATTTTAACGTAATTAACTTTATTTTAAGTATGTCATAAATACGTCAATTATATACCATATTTAAAAATAATTATATTTTATATTGGTGCTAATAAATAAGAAATATACATGAAAAATACTAATAATTTTTTTAAATTATATTTTTTGATAAATTCATTCTGTTTTGGATTATATTTGTACCAATTAGTGAATTTGTTACATTTAAAACAATAATATCATATAAAATAACAACTTTAAATGAACAAGGCAATATTATAATATTTCAAATAGATTTATTAAACTATTAAAAAAATAAACAATGTTAGTAATAATAGGAGTATGCTAAAAAAAATTCATGTTTAACATACTAATGTTAATTTAATGTGCTATTTATAATTAATAAAATAAAATTATAGTAAAAGAACACAACCTTGAGAAAATCTAATACAATTTTTAAATTATAATAAATATGTGTATTGTTTTCAATTTTTAACTTTTTGCAAAATAAATTAAAATAAATATTACTATGAAGTATATAAATATATATATATATATATATATATATATATATATATATATATATATATATATATATATATATTATAAATATTTTGTTATAAATTTCGTATTGAAATATAATATATAATTTATAAACAACGTACAATTTATAATGTTTGTAAAACTATATATGCCTTGACCTTATGCGAAGCTCTACTTTATATTACGTAGAATATAAAGATATTCGTTAATTATTATTATTTTTAAATTTTTGTAAAACAAAAAAATAAATAATAGATTTTTTAAAATTTCAAGATTTTTATCAGCACTTTTTATTAATTTAGACTTCTATTAATTATAAACTTATATTTAATATTTTTTCCACACAAATTTTATAATAATATGTATTTATTATATTTAATATATTAAATAATATTGTTTTTAATTTTTATATTAATAACAATATTTCTATACATTTTTTATTTTTGTTAAAAAAATATAATTATTCAAGATGTTCACTGCCACTTACATTTTATATAATAAATACATCCTAATTTTTATGATTGGGGAGTCATTTATTAATATCTGTCTAATGAATTTTTTTTTAAAAAAAGATCATAAAAATACAAATTTTATTTTATATTCTATAACATAGAATGCTTAGTATAATAATAGATAAGTAATGTATGTATGTACCAACAAATATATAAAAATGTGTATACTATTTTCGTTGATGTTTATTTTATACTGTAGTGAAATATTATCAAAGATTTAAAAAATATGATAATTCTACAGACAAGAAAGGTTCAACGTGGTAATCAATTTCTAAACATAGCAGTTTTCAAATTAATATACTTCTATATTAATTATTATCTGTTTATTGTCAAACTTTTAATATATTAAATATTTTTTAAAGGTTCAAATTTAGTATATTAATCTATTTTTACCAACTTTCAGTATAAAACATATTGTATCGAGATATTGGGGCATTAAAAATATTAAATGAAAATTATAAAAAGTAAAATACCATACGAAAACAATATTTTTGAATTTAAATGAAAAATATTATTTAATTACTTTCATTTTTATTATATAATAAATAACACTTTAAATTATAATCTTTATTATTTTTAATTTTAAATTATTTATACTTTATTAGAATAAATGCATAATTTTATAAAATTCAATTCAATTTTATAGTGTATGCTTTTTTAAAGAAACATTTTTTATCTTTATACGAACTAAAAAATAAAATTAAATACTTTTAAAAAATCAATATTTAAAATATCAATAAGTTTTAAAATCGATGGTCAATAAAATGATCTAAAACCTTGAACTGTCGATTTGTTAGTAGCAATAATATAATTCAGGATACCACAATCACGATATTGTTATCAAATTAACAATCAAACACATGTATACATAAATATATATATATATATATATATATATATATATATATATATATATATATATATATATATATATATAGATTTATAAATATATGCGTTTAGATTTTAAAATTCAACTTTCAACTTGGATAAATCCCATCCTCACGTACATTTAATTAAAAAAAATCTTTATCGTAAATAAACGAACTCTATCTAAATGAGATTAGAACACGTGTTTGTTGTTTGAGGTTATATCAATAATAAATGTTATATGACGAATCTGTTTTCATGAGTACGAAAACTATGTTGTTGTTGCATCCTACAAACATTTCAATCATCCATGAAATTGCCCTACTTACATCACGTTTTTATAAGATCGGCTGCGAAAAAATATATGAACGATGATGAAATTGCCATTTACCTACACTGTTGGCCATAGTCACGAACATACTCACTGCTGCTGTTATTGCATTTGACTTGTGACTCTACATAAAAAAAAACCTGTCAGGGAAATAATAAATATATCACGATCCATTTACTTCGTTCACATCATTTATCATGAATTAACTGGAATAAAAAATTACATGTGTGTGGGATTATGCATTTTATTTTATAAGAAAATATACGAAGTTAATTTCAATATAAGGATTTATACTGGTGAGTGGGTTCATATATATGAATATACTTTTAATATTATCAAATATATATATATATATATATATATATATATATATATATATATATATATATATGAACAATGGAATTTACAAACAAGTAAATTTCAGAAAAAAAGTATCGTGATAAATAAAAATGAAAAAAAACAGATATTTTTTACTACATACGAATAAAAAATTGATATGTTATAAATGAATTCATTTTTCATATTTAAATCTCTAACTGTAATTTATCAATTTTTAAACTTCTAAACGTATGATTTATTTGAATCTTAACATCAGTGCTTCATTTTGCTAAAAGTAATTAGCAAAAAACTAATACCTGTTTCAGTTAAAATAAACTTACGTATGTAAAGAACTATTATGAGTTAAATATATTTTTTTCTATTTGTTAAATAAATATCATTAAATATAAATGAAAAGATTGATTTGAAAATACAATATATATGAAAATAGTTATTTGTTTATAATAGAAAATTTTAGTTTAAATTATTATTTTATTTCTATTAAAATTAAATCAAACTATTTACTTTAAAATATATTTCATTGTTTTATTTTTATATATTTATAAAATTATTTTATATTTAATAATTTATAAATTATTTTTTATTTTATATTACATATATTATATATATATATATATATATATATATATATATAATGTTTATATGAAAGAGAGTTAACTGATATGAAATGAAATGAATGAATATAAAATATGAAATATGAATATGAAAATGAATATGAAAGAGAGTTTTAATATTAAAATAAATTAATTTTTAAACTAGACAGATCTTAGTTCGTAGCAAATCAATCAATATATTTTTCAAATCTGTATTAATAACATTTTAATGAATTTCATCAACTAAGAATAACAACTCTACCAAAACAAAATGTCAATTAAAATTAAAAATTAAATAATAATACTTCCATTTACAAAAATTAAATTAAAAAAACTTTTTATTTATGTGTTTTGATAAATTTCTCCAGCTCTAATTTTGTCAAAATGATCTTCTTGACATTATAATATTTCTTCCATGTTATTAGGACAACAGTTTACAAATTTATCTTTAAAATCCTTTTTCAAATAGTTCGATTAGATATGAAGAGATAATATCTTCAAAATGAAGATTTATGTATTATCTCGATTAGGTTTTTTATTTTAAAATAAATCAAAAATTTATCACAGAGGAATATTTCTACCAAATTTATTTTTTAAAAAGGAAATTTGAAAAATAAACGTTAAAATGACTTGAAATATATTCATCGATGCAATTAATCAATTTTAAAAATACAGAAATTTTACAGCCTTAAATGTAAAAACTAGGTATTAAATTTTATTCTATGTATTTTTTCTGATATCTGTATTCAATAAAAAATAAATTGATATTTTGTTATAATTATATGAATTTTTGAAAATGATTTTTATTTTCTATTTTGAAATTGTTACTGTTTTCATTAAAATTTTATTATTGTTATTTACTAAGAATATTAAAAAAATATTCTAAATATAATTGTAAATGAAAAATATAATAAATGTTGATTAAACCATTTTATATAATTTATTTTTTCTAAATCATTGAAGATCTATACTTGAAAGTTATGTGATTAATTTAAATAATAATTGTTAATTTTTCTTTTTCAAAACATAAAAAAATATTTAATGAGTTAAGTAAAATATAATTTATTACTTATCATAGCAATATTAAAAAAATATTCTAAGTTAATAAATTTCTCTATTACATTAGAAATTATGACCGACACATTTACTAGGAATAAATAAAATTACATATTTTTACATTTTCTTGTGTAAATCATATTCAATATATTAAATCAAATATAATATAAAAATATATTTATTGCTTGGAATAAAATGACTATTTATTTTTATCAAAACCACAAACTAGTATCACGTATAATTATTTTTCATATCATGTAGTATATATTTTTTATTGTCATGTTTTTGCAAAAAAATATTAAATTTTTATAAAAGCAAGTGTTGAAATATAAAATTTCAACTCGTTTTACTTGTAAAATGTTATGAAATCTTCATATGTAAATACAATAAAATAATACATGATATCATTACCTGAAGATGTTTTCATTTACCTCCACACTTTATATTTTGTGATTTAAATTCTACAAGAATATTTTTTAAAATTATGAAAATGTTTCGAATTAAATAAAATGTTATTTTCTTTCGTTAAAAAATTCACCGTAATATAATATTACAAATATTATAAAGTTTGTTGTTTACTAAATTGTTTATTTTTTTAGTAATACTTATGTAATAAAAATATACTTATATATATATATATATATATATATATATATATATATATATACAACATAAATAGAGAGAAATAAAAAGAGAGAGATTGATAAATTACGAACAAATATTAATTAAATTTTAGAATTTTTCATGAATGTAATTATAAGATTTAGATAGGGGACTTCCAATTGCGTATATAAAGATTTAAAAGCACAAGTTTAAATTACTTACGAATAAAACATATAATCGTATTTTAAGTGCAATTATTTTTATAGTATCACGTATTACTAGTGGCAAACCACGACTATCTGCATGTTTCGATAACCTAATGTGTAACATAATGAAATTCTCTACATCTGACTACAAGACTAGAGTACGTGTGAACACAAAGTATTGTGGGTTTGAATAACCATCATGGGCGAGTAATCACCATTACACACCATGTCGTGCGATGCTTATGTATATCACCTGACCTATAGAACAAACCCTTGCGATAGATGTGAACGACGATATGCTGGTGGTCCCGCTGCTGAAGAATTGCCAATTAAGGTCGACAAGACATTGCTGGTCGTCTATTGTTTGACCGGAACTACTGAGTACTATGTACTTATAGCACACGATCTTTACGATAATACGAGTAAGTGAATTACAAAATAGATCTATTGCAGTATACCACTTAAGTGATTTTATAGTACTTAAATTCTCGATAGTATTTTTGCTAAGTAAAATATTTTTCAATTAAATATGCAAATAATATCTGCAGACCGCTTATTAAAAATTCTGTAAATATTATATATATATATATATATATATATATATATACATATGTGTGTATGCCAATCAGTAAATATCAAATGTTAAAATTTTATTTACTTCCATTAATACAAAATATTATATCTATTATTTCTTATATCATTCTATTACTATACTTTTTCTTGTAATGACTATTGAGATAAAAATTATTTCAATCTAAGTAAATTAATTTTTTATTTAATTTTATTATTTATAATGAAATAAAATTTACATAATATACAAAATAAAAAAAATAATTTCAATGAACTGCATAAATTTATTTCTAAAAAATAATTATTGTTTAAAAATTAATCAGTTAATTAATCTGATTAGTTAAATTAAAATATTTTTTTCTTAAGCAGTTAAAAAATAAATGAGTTAAAGAACGATTACAAATAACAAATTATAATTAAAATTCAGCATGCTTAATATTTTTTTAAGACCATAAAATAAATTTTACATTTTTATTAATTTTTTTTAATAAAAGTTACTAAAGAAAAATTAAAACTCTTTTTATAATAATTAAAAAAATATATTAGGTTGTCAAATATCTCCCCTCCGCCTTTTTGTCTTTTGAATATATATATGTACATATATATATATATAAATATAGATATATGACAACATAATATTTAAAAACACCTTTTCGTGTGTATGTATATATATATATATATAAACCCATCCCTCAATTTACGCGGAGTATCCGTTCCACGTGGATTCGTTTTACGCGAATGAAAATCGCGTAAATTGAGTCTGTCAGTACAATAGAAAAAATATTGGAAATAAAAGCTAGTAAAGTTGTAGAAACACATATTTATTTCACATAGCTTAACAAAAAATAATGACGTTTTAGAAAATAAAAGTAGATAAATTTTATTCGGTGTCACCATCGCTACTGTAATTCAAAACAATCCACCTTTTATATATGTATATCGTGCTTTTATATGTTCAAGTAAGAATTTGCGTCACTCTGATATATAATAAATTCCGTGCAAATTATATAAAATATAATCTATTTGACCGCGTATAAAAATGTCCGTATAAATCAGGTATAATTTGCCGCGTAAAAAAATTCGCATAAAAAAGTCCCGTGTGAATTGAGGAACGGATGTATATATATATATATATATATATATATATATATATATATATATATATATATATATATATATATATATAATATATATATTATATACAAGTTTTATGAATTAATAATAAATCATTAAGAACGTTAGAAAACATAAAATAATGGAATTTTAATTTACATACAAATATAATATATATATATATATATATATATATATATATATATATATATATATATATATTATATGTATATTTCAAAGTACTTATAGACGTAGGTAAAATAAACCACTCATAAGTTAAAATAACAATACGGAAATAAATATTATTAAAAATACAAACTAAGAAAATATTTACATGAGATGAATAAATAATGCAAATTATCAAGAAAAGTATATGTCTTCCTACATAATTCAACTTCTTTAAGTAGTAATTGCTAAACACTACTTTTGAAACGATTTATTGCGACAACAATACAATGTTCTGTTATTTATTTATTTAATAATACGAGCGTGAAAGTGGACGAGGTCTTGATTTTTCAAATAGAAACAATTTAAATGACTAGCCCCAATCAACATTGATTCATTTTTATTGTGTTACGCATTCAATAGCTTAGTAAATTGCAGTTAATTAATGTGTGGGTTGGCTGACAAGATCGCGGTGTGGCCACAATTTACCAAATAACGTCCGGTTCACGAGCACAATTAAGCTTCTTTAACTACTGTGTTAACGTAATGTGTCATTAAAGTAACATAAAAATGTTTAACATTGTTCTACATATATAAATAACACACGACTATACATGTCTCATTAAAATTTCAGGACTATTTAATTGTTATGTCGATTATAGTATTTATTATTATGAAATGCAGCGTTAAGACTTTAAAGAATTTTATTAGGTTTATATTTTAAGTTCAAAGTATTTAGCATTTATAGTCATTTTTACTTTTATTATCCACTATATATATATATATATATATATATATATATATATATATATATATATATATATATATATATATATATATTTTATTTTATGTTATGGTAATAAGATTGCCTGTCAAGATTATTCAACAACCTTTTTTTTAAAAAAAAGTCTGTTGAGTAAACAAATGTACATTTATAGTTTTGGAAAAGTTATTTACTACCTTAGGGCTTCGTAATAAGTTAAAATAATTTAAATTATATTTCATCCTCTGTATGAGGTAACTCACAAAACAATATGTATGAATATATGTTTATTTGTGGTGCATGTCATTGAACGACAAAAGGTCAGGTCGACATCGTGTGAGCAAACAAAACATTGATCCGCAGAGATTAAGTCGTAGGTGATTCGATGACCCGCTTCTGTCATAAACGTTAATTGCAAGCTCCATGTTCAAGTCTATGTGTACACATATAAACGTATGAAGTATCCTCTCTGATTCATCTGATCATTCTGATCGATCTATTATATGTTCACCACATGTGGGCGCCTATAATCTTTTGAATTGACTTAGTAGAACTGAAATAAATGAGTATTTAAAGAGATAAAAACATTCATATAAATATATTATTTAGTATTTAACCTTTGTCTTTTCTTAGATGTTTTCTAAACCACACTGATTTTCTTAACAGATAGAAACGAGATATAACATATGATAAAATGTCTATTATAAATGTTTATTAGAAAAGAATTTTATAACTACAACGCATCAAATTAATTAAGTTTTCCGGAAGTTTCTCTTCAAGCTCTCAGATTAAATCAAAATAAGACTGTCAGTTCTTATTAAAAAGTCAATTCAATTAATGTTAGATGTTTCAAATGAAATAAATTTGAATAAATTATTATAGTTTATTTAAATTTTAAAATTTTTGAATCTCGTACTGAATAAAAATATCCAATTTGCATTCATTTCAAGTTATTAACATTTTTTGAAATAAAATCTATAAGAAACTACATCTATAAACAAAATGTAAATAAAAATATTAACAAAAAATATTTTTAAAATAAAGGAATATTTCTATATACTCGTATTCCTCCACAATTACTATAATAAATTTATTCATGTATTTTGAATTAGATTTTTTTTAGATAAATAAATATATTTAATATTTATTCTACTTTATTAAGATTATTTTAAAATCAAAGGTTTATAATATTCCATTCAAATTTTAATACTTATTTCTATTTTTTATATAATACAATGAACTTTACTAAGTTAAGTTAATAAATAATAAAATCAATTATATATAATGAATCTAATAAATTATACTTCTAAAAATTAAAAGTATTATATTATCTTTTATAAAGAAGCGTCAAGTTTAATCATTTCTTTTAGCTACATGAAAATGTTTTATTATCGAATGTATTTCGAAACAGTGAAATATTTTTGTACAAGATTTGCACGTCAATTGTACTTACAAATAATTTGATTTATTATTCCTTGGAAATTTATATAATAATATTAAAAATATGAATATTTGTTCCATTAATATTTAATGTAAAGAAATAATTATTCTGTAAATTTATTACGACATACAAGAAGGTTTTTTTACAATGTATTTTTTCTATTTTGTAAATAATTTAATAAATATTCTAAAGTATTTTTTACAAGATATTAAAATAATTAAACTTAAAAATATAGTATCTATTTATTTCGCCGTATCGTCCATGACATTTAAGTCTGTGTCATTATTTTCATCAGAATTATTGCATGCAATAATGCATAGTGAATATTATTATATTGTAATCGGTTTAGCGTCCCATGTAGGCGGGAGAACTTTACCGATTATTATAGTAAAATATACAACACGCATAATAATATAATAATATATCACCCGGCCCCTATACATTTTCTATGTATATGTAAATATCAACAAAGTCTTGAACACATATAGCCGAGTTCTATTTTATATCGACCCACGGCAGGAGAGAATACGTCTTATTTATTTGAAATTGTTGGAAGTGTCGTAAAAATAAGATACCAACACGCGCGGTCATATTTCACCAATATCTCGTTTATTGCGACTGTCGGGACTTTTAATCACATTCTGAATGCATGAAATATGTTTTTAAGAAGATATATATTATCTTAAAATTATCTTCTTATTATATTTTTATTACAGCTAATTTTATTTTTGTATGTAGTTTATATTAAACAAAACAATTAGTTTACTAATAATGCATGACACAAAAAATAGTTCTTAACATTAAAAATTGTATTTAATGTTACTAAATAATTTTTGACACTTTAATTTCATCTTTGACTGATATTTTAAAGTATATCTAAATATGTAAGCTATCTGTTTATACTTAGAGTTCAGAAATTTAGACATTAAATGCAAAAATTAAATAAAAATATTTGACATTCCAAAAAAACATAAAAATGCTAATTTTATGAATTTTCAAATGTGATCAAAAAAACTGTAAATAAACGAGAACAGATAAAAGAAATTGATATAATAGAATAAGTAAAAATCACTGATATGTATATGGGCAGGATACTTAGCAAGAAGAAAAGATAATAGATCGATAAAGATCGTTATGGAATAAAGATTTAAAGATAACAGGAGACCAAGAAAGAGAATAAATAAGAAATATCATCAAAGATAGGGAAATAAAATTGTGAAGCACATTTTATATTTAAATATTTTCTAATATTCTTACAATTTTCCTATAAATCATATATATGAATGAACATGAGAAAATATTTGTAAAAAAGATGTACATAATGTAATTTATTTAAAAAGTATGCAATAAAGATAAATATAAAGTTCATATTTTATTTTTAAAGAATTATAATCCAAAAATAATCCTTTTTATCCTACGTAACTTTTAAATAATTTATGTACTTTCGCAAAGTTTAAATTACAATACGATATATATAGATATATTTATATATATATATATATATATATTTGTTACAAAACTAGCAGATTCTTATTTAAATTATTACTTTATTGCATTTAACTGCTTTTCAAAACATCTGTCATTAAAAACTGTTCAGTTATTAACAGCATATCAAATAAATAATGAATAATAAAATTGTTAGTTAAAACAATTACAATTATGTTAACATGAAAATAACAAAAACAAATACTAATTTAATAAAATAAATGTCGTAACTACGAAAACATATAAATTAAATTAATAATTTTATACCAATATTAGATTTAAGTAGAATAATGTGAAACATAAAACACATGAGCAGTAAAATATAAATATGTGAGCTCGTAATAAACAATTAATATACAAGAAAATACTTATATAAGGCGCTCATATTTAAATATAAAATTTAATAGCACGTTAAAATATTCAACAACGGTGTTCACTAATAGAATAAATGTTATATATTAAATTTTATTTACGATTAAATTATCATTACACGCTGCACTTTCTGTAAGTCATAAGTTATTATGTGTGTATTTAAACATGGAACGAGAATTTATGTTCGTTTCATAATAAAATATTCATTAATTATTTTCAAATATATGTGGGTTTATATATATATATATATATATATATATATATATATATGTGTGTGTGTGTGTGTGTGTGTGTGTGTATATATAAAATAAAATATTAAAATAATATAAGGATGAAATATAAACACAAATAAAATTGTTGTACATACCTACATTAGTCGTAATATTTATATGTGGGTGTAAATTTAAATTGTGTGTGGTTGAGTATATTTCTTAGTTTTATGGTTTAAAATAAATGAAATAGACATGTATTTTAATGATTCAGACATTTTCAAATAAATGTAATAATAAAAAATGCTAAAAATATGTAAAATAAATTATGAAACTTTATTTTTTTTTAAATATTTTCTTCATGACTAGATAATATTTAAAAAATTGCAAGCATTGTTTTGATTCTTTCCAAATATTCTAAGAATTATATTTAGAATTAATGAAACTAATATATTAATTCTGCTGTTAAGAAATATGTTTTATTTTTTTAATAAATATTTATGTTTAGAGAAAAATGATATATAATTCGATTCTAAATTTCTCTATTCTATTTGGTTAATGTCTTTACATTTTTATGTTATAAAAAAATAAAAAAGAAGATTGTATGCATTTCTTAATATTTTCTTTTTCTTAAAAATAACAATAATTGTTAAAATATTGCATTGACATTATTTTCAATGAAATTATATGGTTCCCTGTTATAATTGATATCATTTAACTTCTATAGACATCTATCAAATTCAATTAAAATTGTCTAGAAATATTATTTTTATAAATTATAAAATAAGATATTATTCAAAATACTATTCTTTTTGGGTCAATTGTACAATTAAAACTTTTAATCTCTAATTTACAAGTGATTAATAATCTCTCTAACAGATTCATCACAACATCAAATTTAATATTTATAAAGGCCTATCTTATGAACAATTATTATAATTTATTTCGTAATTTGTCACAGTTCTTTTTTAAAATCATGTATATATTCAAGAAGTTAATTTGAATTATTTCAACATATATGCAGTATCGACATTATTAATAATTTGAAGATATTGCATGAACTACATGTCTAATAACATTACACAATGATTTTAGAATTTTTAAAAGAATCCGAAGATACTAAAAAAAATGTTTAATTTAGAAATATGTTGTAATCAAAGTAAATCTCGTTTAGTGACATCCCAATGTTAAATAAAAAACATTAAACTAGGTTTAATATTCACTGTCTTTTCTCTATAGCATGGTAAAAATTCAATGTAACAACAAAAACTTTAATAAAATATCTTTAGAAAAAAATAAAATGTGTTTTGATATATTATTAGATATTAATACCTATAAAATTATAAAATACTATATCAAAATATTAATTAAGTTAAAAGTCAACGATAATTTATATGTATACCATCATCATATTAACCCACTGATGGACGAAAGTCTTACTAAATTATATATATATATATATATATATATATATAAACACAATGTTTATATATGGATGTACATTTGTGTTATACATTGTATTTAAGACAGAGTTCCGTAGAAAATGTTTTTATTGATAAAAAATTAAAAATGTTAAAAGGAACACATCGTTTCGATAACATAAAGACAGTTAATAGAATGGCAACAGTAGTACAGCGGTGAATTGTCACAAGTTTCCTGTTTGGGATCTCATCGACCGTGGTTGGAATGTAACAAGGTCCATATCAGGTACGCAGAATAGAATAAAATGCATTTGGGCCGATACAGGGTGGGTCGACAGGTAGACGTATAAGGAAGCTGATGGACAAGTTTTCATTTTATCAATGCAACAGATAACCGATCATGTATATTGTATCCAAAGATCTGTATATTTTTTATTTCATATAGACAGAAATAAACAATACGTTAATACTAAAGAATATATGAAATGAATTGAAATTTTCTAATATCTATAAAAAACATTTTTTTGAAAAATTGAAAATTAATAATTAATAATAACCTTTTTTTTAATAACAGCTACAATATTAGCAGTAATAATATTTTTGTTATACACTTTTTCTTGAAATGTGCACACAATAATAAAAACAAATAATTAAAGGCACTGAGTAACTTATGATAGAATATAGTAATTTCTCTAATGTACTTAATAATAGGTTATAAAATGCAATCTTTGTTCAGGAAAGTTGTAATAAAATAAATAATATGTGATTAAAAATAAATAATTTACAATTAATAACACTTTATGTTATGTTATACACACTTTTACACTTCTGTTTATAAATAATAACAGTATAAATATATTTATATATATATATATATATATATATATATATATATATATATATATATATATATATAGCACATAAAGAATAATTAATATTTTCAATGTTTTCTAACTATGATATATTTATAAAATACCATGATTATATTTTAAAGGTAAATTTTAATATCAATAATAGATTTCAATTCATATTTGAGTTATCAAATATTTTCCTCTTGATATATATATATATATATATATATATATATATATATATATATATATATATATAAAATTAATGTATAGATGGGACAGAGATATACAAAAATTGCTGCAATGAAAGAAAGGCATTAGATTGATCTAAGTGAAAAGTATAGGAAGAGGCCTTCATCCAGAAGTGGATTAGAGGAGATTGTTGATGATCATATATATATATATATATATATATATATATATATATATATATATATACAAATGTGAGTGAATGTGTATAAAATTGCTAATAAAAATTAATAATGTTTCAATTTGAAAAAATATCAAAAAAATAGCACAAAATATTGACTTCAAAATAGTGTAAAAATTCTATTTGTATTTATATTGAAACGAATTTAACTTCAAATAACTAATTTTTAGTTGTGAAAATAAGCTAGTTTATTTGAAATTTAGAAAAGTAGACTAATTTTATAATAAAACTTTATAATGAAAATAGAAAAATATTTATTTTAAAATCAATATTCTTTGAATAAATAATAGCTATCAGTTTCACAATTGAAATCCAACAATTATTATTTTAAGTTAAAAAGCTGCATATCATAGAGAAAAAATCGTATTTAATATTAAAAACCTAATTATTACAATATTTTTCATAAGAATGACAATTTAATTATAATTTTGAAAATTAAGGTAAAAACGTTACTAAAATACTTAAAACTGTATGAAAAATAAACTAGAGAAATATTTTATAGCATATATAGATAGATTACTGATAAACACAGTTTTTATTTTTGGAAACAACGTTTTAAAAAATACATTAGCTCATTGGCATAAGAAAAAAATATGTTTTTTGTATCTGATAATAAAAAAAAAATAATTATTTTTTCGGTCGAGAAACTTTAGTTTAAATAGTGTGCATAGTTGATACTATTATTAGAAAAATTAAAGAAATTAAGAACAATTACAATTATATGCTACTACAAATATTCGTGAATATAAGGGATAATAAGAATCAATTGAAGATCAAAAATTAGACTTATGCAAACGAAAATGAATATCAAAAATATTCAAAAAAATTTATATATATATATAAATAATAGTAATACTTTTTTGCACAATAAAAAAGTTTATTTTATTTCTGTATTATACAAATATTATAAATAATTACGAAAGGAATTATATAGGTAAGAGATGAACATACTCGTATGTTTAGTATAAATAATTCCTAGTAAAAGCTTTTACATTTACATAATTTATTTAAATGTGCGTATAAGTGTACATATATATGTATATACATAACTATATATCTATCTATCTATCTATATTTATAAATACATACACACACACACACACATATATATATATATATATATATATATATATATATATATATATTAATGTGTGTGTGTGTAAGTGTATATTGAGAAACAAGTTATCTTGATCTTAAATTTACACACGAATGGTGGATTCACTTGTTATAAATACCAATCAATCGTGAACATCGATTGCCACAGGTAATTTTTTATGAATATGTGTGTATATGTATCGTTACGAACAGTGAACTGGAAATACTAGTTCAACTACTTATTGGTAGATGCAACTACTTGATGTTAAACGATTTTTGATATTAACATCTGTTTTTATATAAACGCGCGCGATTAAATTATTATCTCGTTAATAAATACTACATTGAACATACATGAATTATTAGAATATTGACGAGTTCATCCTCATTTTACTTATTTATTTCATGATCTTACAATCTTCATTCCGATTCAAGTACAATGTATGTACAATATATATTTTCAATTAATTAATTGAAAAATGTTTAGTGTTGCGTGTTTAAACAGATAAATTTTATTGCTGTTGTAAATTATATTATGATAATTCAAACAAATATGTAATAGATTTAAAAAATAATAATTAAATATTTTATACTATATATAAAAAGGAAAATTACCTGTATATTTTACATATATATATACTCGTATATATATATACACTGATGCGCATCATTTTGTTCGTAACACTACCCTTCATCGTGATCTCCGATTTCCTACGGTCGATGAGTTTGTTCGTGAGCAGGCTCGTCGGCTGTATGCGCGGTCGGAACGTAGCGACAACCCCCTTATCAGGGCGTTGGGGACTATCGACCTTGTCGATGAATACTCCAAGCACAAGCGGCCCCGTCTGCTTGCTCCGCTTGGGGCTTCCTCGTAAAGGTCTGTGCGACTCTTTGAAAAACTTGACCAGCAAAAAGCCACTTTGGTGGCTTGGAGCTTCCCCTGGTCAAACGTTTTTGCAACAGTTTCAGTGGAGCGCATGCTTCACTGAAATTTGAGATAGGCTCCTATTGTGCTTCCTTTCTATCCCTGCTACGTTCAGGCATTTGTGCGTCTAGAGGCATTACCCTTGGGTATCCCTCTAACAACCGACCACATGGTGGCCGTTGCAATCTTTTGGGTATATATATATATAAGAGATAGTAATATAATTACATTTATAATTTCTTCCATTTTTATTTAAATTAAAACAAAATATGGAAATTTTATTTTAATTATTAAAAATTAAAATAAATTTTTAAAAAATCTCTTATTTGTTATGCATTACTTTTGATCCTTTAACTATATTAAATACATACATAAATATACAATTACTATAAATTAAAATAAAATATATTCAGCATTATAATGTAAACAGATTTAATATTTAAAATAAAATATCTAGTGTTTAAAAATGTCTCAATATTTGAAATAAAAACTCCTCATTTTGTTTACATTCAATTAAAGTTAGTGATTATTTCTTTAAATAATTTTTTAAGATAATATTAAAATCTTATCTTTGTCTGTTCTAAACATTATAATTTGGTTTTATTTTTGTTAATAATATTTTTTATGTAAATAATATAATTATTTGAGAATTAGTTATTATTGATTTAAAAATTCGAATTCAAACTTGAAATTTACACTTTTATAAATATAATTTAAGGAAAAGCTGGTATCAATAACTGTAATTTTAAATATTGCAGGTAGTACAAAGACAATAATTGTACATTCAATCATTTTAGCTCATCTATATGAACATAAATATATACAAATTAATATAATTTAGTAATAATGTTGTAACAAAATAATTTTATCAAAATCAACCTGTGAACAAGTCGGCTTGTTCACCTCACATGATTATATAAGAAGTGAAACACACTCGCTACATATGGAATTGGCGCGAGATAATGCATCAACATCTTAGATCTGCTGTGATAATCTATGTACGTGCCGAGATTACACGAACGGTTGCTATTCTTCATGTATTTTTCATTGTCGGATTCAGTATGCCACGATTTGTGTGTTGAATTGACTTAGAACGTTTTAATTTATAATAGTGTTTTCAAATTTAAATCTCTGTCTTAAACAACGATTAAGATAAAATCGTCAACATGAGCAAATATTGTCTATTTAATATTTATGTTCAGAAATTATCAATATTTATATTTAGTTAATATCTTTCCATATCTTATTTAACTTAATTTCAATATTTTTTAAATATAATGTTTTTAAAAAGAACAATTTGGAAACATTATTTTCTAATTGTGTTAATAATATTTTATATATAATATTTTTATAAGTATTTAATAAAAAATAATCTATCTTTCACTGATTAGTAAATTTATTTTTTATTAGTTTAATATAATTGTACTATTGAATTCTAATACATTATAAATTGTCATTAAATGTCAATATATATATTATCAACAGCAGCAGCCCCTTTATATTCATTGCTGGATAAAGGTCTCACTAAAACTTTTTACTTTGTCTAATCTAATACCTTTCTCTTCTAGTTCATTCTGACTATACACACACACATACACACATTTTATATATATATATATATATATATATATATGCGTATGTATAAATAATTAAAAAAAATATATAGTTTTTATGTATCTAAAATTTATACTAACGATTTTTATTCTGATTTTTCGTTAACTCTATTTAACTTTTTAATTACTTAATTTGATTAAAGGTGTTCATTAATTTAAATAATTTGATTAAAAGTGTTCATTAATTTAAATAATTTGATAAAGAATAAAATATGTAAAATAAATGACTTTAAATACTAGCACACATACTCTTATTTTCTAATTTATTATCAGTTTATCTTTATTCAATCCAGTTAAATGCACGTAAATAAATTAAATCACAGTGAATATAACAATTATTTTTTTCTTTCATTTTATAGATTTTCCTTGAAAATGTGTAAATATTTAATTATCACATATAAAATAGGCATTGGATTTTACTTTTATTACTAAATTCACTTTAATGTTATCTTAATTGTCTATTCTTGTTAATCGATTTTAACGCTAATTGATGTTCTAATAAATAAGTAAATAAAGGCATGATAATTTATAAGAGTGATAATTACATTTTCTAATCTAAAATTGTTTATAGCCACTTCGAGTTTGATTATAACATATATTTTTTCTGGATGTTTAAAAAATATTGAATAATAATATTTTTCAAATATATCTATTATTTCAAATTACATTTCTAAATAAAACTACTTAAATTTTAATAAATAAAAACTTATTGAAAATAAAATTTAAAAATGTAAATTTGTTTTCAATATGTCCAAAAATATTTTGCACCAAAATAATTTTTTTCTGAATATCCAAAAATAAAATTCATTTTACTTATAAGGAAATGTTTTTATATTTTTTTACAATTAAAATTATTTAAAACAAACATGTTATAATATTCATAAAGAAATAATAATATATATATTTAATTTTTGAATATATTTGCAATTAAGAGTAGCGGTACTTATAATCGTACATTATATGTTTGTATATGTTATCAAAAGATTTCTCACTACAAAGTATTTGCCAATTGAAATGCTAACCGTTCGTTGTACTCAATTAACAGATTATTGCTCATACATTTTTATATGTCGTTTGTAACGTAGTAACATTTGCAAGGATCTTTATGTGTAGGTATTCGTCAAGTACATTTACATGAAATTATCGTTTTTAAACATGCCGGTTTACTAATTGGATGTAAACGTCTTTTCGTAACGAAAGCACATTGAATTTAATTGGCAATTATTGTTTATAAGTTATAATGTTGGATTTCAACTAAATAGAACTGTCAAAATGAAACAGGAGCAATTGGATTTATTTATTTAATGTGTATTGAAAATAATACATCTATTGAAATTTTACTGAGAATTTAATGAATCATGTAAACGATTCAATACAACTACGTAATTAAACATTTTATTTATTATATATATATATATATATATATATATATATATATATATATTATATATATATATATATATATATATATATATATATATATATATATATATATATAAGTTATCACTTTTTATATAAATAATCGAATTAATAACCAATCAATATTAATAACATACAGATCTATATTTTCTTATAAAAATAAATATTGAATTACATCCTATTTTCTATGTTATATTTGTAGAAATAAAATGATGATTAATTGAACCTCTATCTTTTAATTCAAAATGTTAATCAAATCTATAGTTATTATTAATACTGTTCATAATGTACAGTTTATTTATTTATATATATATATATATATATATATATATATATAAAATTATTATATAATTATTATTGAATTATTATTTAATGTTATCTATTTTTCAACTTATATATCCAAAATTTTATTAAAATACAAAAATTAAGTTCTACAAGTTTAGTATTTTAGAAATATTAACGTTTACTAATAAAAACATGTAAATATCTAAAAATTAAAATAATTTCTTAATTTTTTAAAAATATGATATATAAACAATTTGCATCTTTAAACATTATAACTATTTAACACGTTTTCAATGTAGTCATGTGTATTAAAAAAATTCTTTCAAATATATATAAGTATTCGAAAAAAATCCTAATATTGATATTTGTAAAATATATTAAATATAATACAAAAAATTAAAAAATATTAAGCTATTTATGGAAAATGTCAATATTTATTCATTTATTTTTGCATTAAAAATAATTAAATAATGCTTATTAACTAGAAATAACTAAAAACGATAAAAAAATTCATGCATTTTAATATTCACATAATTATGATATTATGTCTATAATATGTATACTTTTTAAAGAAAAAGAATAGTGATGATTATCTTCATAAAATAAATATTTCCTATTTTAAGATTATAAGTTAAAATGTTATATAAAATGATCTTTTCTCAATTGATTTTTACAAGTAATCGACATTTATTAAATTGTTGGTAAAGTTTCAATATTTTACGATTTATAAAATTATTTTGTTCTTACTTAATTTTTATTCACAAAACTACATTTTTTGCTCTAATTGCATTGTTTCAATCATATAAACATTTTGAATTGAGATATTTATATTAATTTAAGTAATAATAAGTAAATTCTATTATAAAAATATTTAAAATTATTTGTATTATGCAGAAATACTTATTAATATAAATTAAATGTTGTTTTCTAAAAAAATCAAAAAAATATATTCCTATACTATAAAATATAAAAAATACAAGAAAATATAAAGAAGGAAAAATTAGTTCTATAATTCTTTTTATGTAATTTTTATTTAATTGCAGATTTTTTTCATATCTAAATAGATCGAGGAATATACAGAATGAATAAAATATATAAGCTCATTAATTGACAATATATTAAAAAAATGTACTTTCATTCGTTATAATAGAAAAACAAAAATAAATATTTCTAAAGAACTGAATTATTAAATGTTGATTATGACATATATATATATATATATATATATATATATATATATATATATATATATATTAAAATTAGAAACTATTTACTCAACATAGGGAAAGTTTTCTAACAATTGATCGATTAATGTTAAAACAAAGTGTGAATACGACTATAAATTTAAAATATATACATATGCAGATACAAAGATATATATATATATATATATATATATATATATATATATATATATAAATATATATAAGATGCATATATGTGTATATATGTGTATTCATGTCAGTTTATATGAATCTACCAATAGTCGACAGTGGTATGTTCATAAAAGGCTTGATTTGAAAACAATTTTATAAATCATACTATAAAATTACGACACACTTCCTTAAAAATTTATCTTGAATATGATATCCTTTTTAGGCATGAATTCGAAATTGTATTTTTAAATGACACATTTCTATTTAATTTACTTATGTGAAATTTGCAATTTCAAATATGTGAGTGATTAATTCTAATTTATAATAATTAATATAATCAATACATTTTGAATAAAATAATTCCAATTAGGATTTTTAGGGTAATTACCAATTATTTTTATTTAAAATTTATTGATAAGTCATTTAGATTATTTTTTATTAAGGATTTTGTGCACATGAACAAATCAGAATATATTACAGAAATGATAAATGGATGAAATGATAAAAAAAAATATTGACATTATTCTGTCAACTACAGATATGATGAATGCTTTCCATGGATATATATATATATATATATATATATATAGAGAGAGAGAGAGAGAGAGAGAGTATAGATATATTCGACATGTGACAATCTTAAATAATATTTTAAAGTCACAATTTGCAATATGTCTACCCTTACGAGGATACGGTCCAGCAGGTCAATGACAACAATGTAGACAGGCTGCCATAACGAGTCAACCGTCATAAACGGTGGATTATATCACGTAAATCACATACAAATGTAACGTGGGAAAATGCGAGATATCAATTTATAAATAGGTACATGTCGCATGTAGCATTGCTAGCACGTTCCGCTAACTCGATCGAAGATCATGAATTATTGATGAGACTGTAACTTATAGCCATCGTGCCGAGTCAATAATAATAACGTTGTCCGATGTAGAAACTCAACCGAACATGTTTTGTTCCGGTCATATGTTATTCTTTCATATTTTATATTATTGCTTTTGCGTGTGTTGTTTTCTTTATATTTTTTTCTATTGCATTTAGCCCAAGTTAAAAATTATGCACGTTTTGCGGAATAATAATTAATTATTTTGTTTTGTATTAAACATATATTTTATAGAACAATATTAATCTCATGATAATATATTAATTTACTATACCCATGTTTACATAAAATATCTCCAAATGATTATAATAAAAATTCAATTTAAATTCAATAATTACAAGACTGTTATATTTATCAGTATATCACACTTTTTAATATACAAACATCTCTCTCTCTCTTTTTCTCTCTCTTTATATATATATATATATATATATATATATATATATATATATATATATATATACATTGGGTTGAGTCATAAATAATTTCCGTTTTTGCATATCAACTCTAATTTTTAATAAAAAAAAACAGAAATTATTCTTTATTCAATTATTCGCCATTATTTGCAATGACTTGTTGCCATTTACTAGGTAGCTTTTCTATTTCTTTTGAATAGAATTCCGATGGTTTGACGTGAAAAAGTTTTTGACCAACTTTCGAACTTGGTTTTTATTCGAAAAATGTGTACCCATCAAAGCACTATGCAGCAATAAAAAAAAATAACAATCGGATGATGCTAGGTCTGGTAAGTATGATGGGTGAAGGATAATTAACCAACCAAGTCCAAATTTTTTTCCTGTGTTGTTTTTGCTTTATGGGATTTTGAGTTATTATGGAAAAGAACAACATTTTTCCTATTGACGAACGCAGGATGTTCCTTTTCATCCTTTTCTGATGAAACAGAGATGTTTGAAAATATAAAATATGATTATCTGAGTTATAAGTTTCTTTGTAATGTCACTCTATGTTATCCATTTTTTATGACCAGTCATCAATCTGTATAAAAACAAACCGATACTATCTTAAGAAAATAATAATATCGAAATACAACTCAGTCTACGATGCTGCAGTACTTAAAATCATGAAACAAAACCAATGACTGAGTTTGTTGTATAAGTTCTTCTGTAAAAACCCACTTTATTAAGAAAAGATTCGACTCTGAGTAAATTATTTCCAGGAATAAAATGCATCTTCATCCGTGAAATCTTTTAAACGGAATTTCTTGTACCATCTTTGCATTATGAGCGAAGATATAATATATGCACGAAAAATAAAGCAGCTTTTTATTGTCACCATGCTCGATTTCTCTTTTTTGGAACTTGTAAAAAACCACGTACAAATTTGTACAGTGCCTAAAACACAATTCCTAACAAAATAAATTTATTGACTAAATTACAACAAGAAAATAATTATTTAATACTTGTATTCGAAATCATAAATTCAATTTTAACCGACAGTATTAGAATTGAATAGCTGTTAAAATACAAATTTTTAGATGTCTTTCAAGTTAAATTTTAATATCATAAAATAGTCAAGAAATTTTTGAAAACATCAATGGATCTGTATTGCGTTTTTTTACTATCTAAGCTCCAGGATGTTCACAGATATCGCCTTTTATGACTAACTTTCTCTCTAACTTCATATATATATATATATATATATATATATATATATATATATATATATATGAATGAATGGAATAATCGATCTTATATAATATGTTAAATAATAAAAATGTAAAGATTTAATATGGTATATTTAAAAAGGTATACTTAATATTGAAAACCATAGTAATAATATATATATATATATATATATATATATATATATATATATATATATATATATATATATATATATATAAGTGTACAAATAAATTATTTTTTTTAGTAGGAGTGTATTGATAGCTCTAAGCAAGTTTTTCGCAAAATAATGATGAAAGCAAATTAATCACAATTCGTATACAAAACAAAAGTGATAGAATATAAATAAATCGTTTAATGCAATTCGAAAAAATGATTTATCAATGACCGTATATTAGTTAAAATCGATTAGTAACAACCCATATGACTTTTTCACCTTTTCGAAGAAAAGTCATGTGAATTATTCTACAGGGTGCTTTATCTTCTTCAGCTATCATTTTGAAGCGTGAGATATTAACTTTCACCAACGACCATTAATATTTAATTACAATGAATTCCTACTGTACGGTCATTTGTACAATTTTATATGCATTAAATATCATTGAAATGTTTCATTGGAATGTTCTTTCCACACATTTTCTATTTAAGATGAAGTTCTGCGTTTATTATTCTTATTAATAACTGTGTGTTGAAAGCATATATGAGTTGCCATTAGCCAAATCGATTAAATTTATGAAACAAAAATTAAAAAGATTGATAAAATAATATACATATTCTTTTTTAAAATTTAAATACAAAAAAACATTGTAGAATGTATTATTACAGACGTAGTATGAAAGCACAAATGAATCATTCCTTAAATATAAATATTTTAATATTTATTACAAATGATGTTATCAAAATAACATTAATTTAATTTCACCAATATTTATTTTATATTTTCATAAAATTATTTCTTATAAAAATATTATTTTTTATTTTTTCTCCTATAAAGCTCCTATTTTATATAATTAAACGTAAATAATTTATATTTCTTTTTAATATTTTTAACATTTAATTTTTTCTTAAATATTGTATGTATATATATATATATATATATATATATATATATATATATATATATTGTCCTTGAATCTTCTACTAAAATTTTCTTTAAAAAATGTTACTTAAAAACATAGTCTTATAAACATTTATTCAGATTTTACATATTTTATTATTTTATGTTTTAAAATTATAATCGCTTAAGATTTTTTTTTTATTTATTTATATTTACGTTTATTGATGAATAGCATGAAGTATTAGTTACTTAATTATGATTATTTTTAGAATTTATAATTGATTTAAATAGATATTTTTTAAATTTTTTTACAGACATCGCGAGTCGTCTTCATTCTACAAATCAGTAAACATGTTTTTATAAATGTATGTATGTATATATATATATATATATATATATATATATATATATATATATATATATAATAGTATGTTAGACTGATATTTGTTAGAGAATGATTTATATAAAATCATTATGATATAAGTATAAAAAAGAAAGGATTAATTTTAATGACAAAGTTATAATTTCCTGAAATGGCATTCTTAAATATATTTACTTGTCTTCTAATTAAAAAATGCGTGAAAAAACATATAGGTATTACATTACAAAAATAATTATATGATTATTTTTCAAGAAGTATTAAAGTTTATATGCGTTAAGATATTTAAGTTAGACATGCGGCCTTATGACGCTGACACTCCTCAAGTGTATAATTAAGCCAGTAGCGTTAAACCCCGCCGGCCAATCTGTTGATCAGTCCAAGTGTGTATTATTTAACAGTTGGTATGTTGCGTCTTCAACCTCTGGCATTGCACTATTCTTTTAACAATATTATATTGGTCAACTGCCGATATTACATTGCAATTTTCGTACTAATAATCTGATAAAATGCCGACAAGTTCCATTGCGTTGCAATGTAGCGAAACGATGAGGTGATTTTTTATTTATGGAAATAAACAACTTGTTGCATTTTTCATTATGTACATATAAACAACTCTTTTTAAAAAAGCTCCACTTTTTATTTTTCATTGCTATTTTTTCATAAATATGTTTAATGGGTACCTCGAATAACTGACAATTTAATTTTTTTATAAAGCATCATATTTGTTCCGTTGCAAAAATCATAGTGTCTAAATAACATCTGCGATAACAAATACTAGGTGTATTTATTGACCATGTGCGTTAGCGGTGATAGTCTCTGAGAACAGGGCAAACGACCCTTTCCAAGACTATAAACCTCCGACACCGACAAAGTGTAATTGCTTATAATTTAAGGACACAAAGACATTCGTTCCTTTTTGACAGCAATAAACCGTACACCGCAATAAAATATACCGACGATATTAGAATAAATACGCCGAGAAAATAAGTATTTTTGTCAATCAACATCCGACCAAACAACGGAATCGTAGTGTCACTGTTGTAACACTGATAAATTAACAATCCGAATATAAACAATAAACAATCAGTTAAATCACGTTAAGTCGGGGTTTAACAAATTTTCCATGGTCCTTCGAGCCGGATTTTCAGTGAATAATTAGTTATCGAAAAGTATCAATAAAACGGTGCGTTTGACATTAATAGTGACACGATAAACAAAGTGATACGATTCATTATAAGACAGCAATTATACAGCTTCAATTATAACTTGTGGAGTGTTTTACAATTAAAAAATACATATCGCTAACCCGTCGCGATCGTATCTATTCCAAAGCTACTGGACATTGGTGAGTGTTCAAGAAATTGTTATTAGTGCAACAATCTGCCGACCAACAACTGTAGCCGTAGACGATCAAGAGAAGAAAAATCAGCGTGTGTGATCTCCATCAAATCGGTAAGCTTGTATTAAAATAATCGCTTGTCCACTCTTTATATTCCCTTTCCACTAAAATGGCTAACGCGGAGAAGATTAAAGGATTAAAACGTGAACGCGGTGTTATTAAAGCCGCGATCACCAACTTTAAAAAATTTCTCGACAAATATAAAACAGAAAGCCCAAATTTAGTGAAACTCAGCTTGCGATTAGAAGCGTTCAAGAATCTGTGTAAAAACTTCAACAATATACAAAGTGAATTAGAGTCATTAGATACAGAAAACGAAGAAACACTGATAACTGAAAGATTTGAGATACTAGATGAATATTTAGATGTTCTCTCCGATGCCGAACAATTAATAACTACAATCGTACAGCCGCCGCAACAAATAAATTCTTTTGCGAACAATTTAAGCTCTAGTACGAACATGACAAGCATTAGTCCGGATAATAGTAACAGTGAACATCAATCTCAAATCGAACCTCAAGCGCAATCCGTGACAAACATAGGAAGACCGCGACGCGTAAAATTACCGGACGCGATATTGCCAACGTTCAGCGGAAAATACGAGGATTGGTTATCATTCCAAGACGCGTTCACATCATTAATTCACACGCAAGAAGATCTTACTAACGTACAGAAACTTCAGTATTTAAAATCAGCAGTTACAGGACACGCCGCTAAGAAAATTAAAACGTTAACCATAACCGGCGAAAACTATGAAATCGCGTGGAATATATTAAAAAGGGCTTACGCAGATGAACGTTCTATTGTTTCGAGACATTTAAGCTTGTTGTTGAGGCTTCCAGTGCAAACAAAAGAAACTGCTGAAGGCTTATACGAACTCGCCGATGAAACGATGCAACATGTCGAATCGCTAGCTGCCTTCGGAATAAACGTATCAGAAGAAATTCTCGTCGTGAACTTAGAAGAAAAGTTACACAAAAACACGCTTGAAAAATGGGAAGAATCGATTAAAGGTAGCTCCTTCCCAAGGTTGGAAGAAATAATAACCTTTTTATACTCCACTGCAAGGCGATTAGCAAAAAGAAGCCAAGAAGTGAGCAATAATGGTGCTGCCTTGCAGAAAGTGAATCACAAACCGTCGTATCAAATGCCACAAACACGAAAGGAAAACGTGAATAAAGGACAGACATTTTTAAGTAATACTACAAATAAATGTAAAATTTGCTCAGCAAAATTTCATCCGTTACATAAATGTAAAAAATTCTATTCATTTGATTTTAACGGGCGTTTACAAGCAGCAAAAGAAGCATCGGTCTGTCTGATTTGTTTGCGTTTGCATGAAGGCAAAGAGTGCAAATTCAAAAGATGTATGGTTTGTGAAAATCCACAACATTTTTCACTTCACGACCATCAAACTCGAGTCGATAATAATTGACTCGCAATACCCACAGGAATAAATCAGCAGCCTTTAACGTTAATATCAAATTTACCACAAAATCAGGTAATCACAAGCGCATTTATAAATATAAAAGATTATAGAAATAATCATATAACTTGCCGCGCATTACTTGATACATGCTCTACAGTAAATTTAATTACAGAAGAATTAGCTAATAAATTACATTTATCAAAGAAAAAATGCTGCATTCCTGTAGGTGCGCTGAATGATTTATCAACAACAACGAATTATTCTGTAACAGCAACGTTTAAATCAACGCAAAATGACTACTCCAAAACCGCAGAATTTTTAACTATACCGTGTATATCTGACACAGTTCCGAGAGAAGCAATCAAACGAGAGAGCATTCTTATTCCAAAAAATATTAAACTCGCGGATCCAGAATTTCATAAACCGGCACCCGTCGACGTGTTATTGGGATCAGGGCTTACTCTCTCATTATTTTGTATTGGACAAATAAATCTTTCGAATGAAACCACCGATTTGTATCTACAAAAAACAAAATTAGGATGGATCATTGGAGGAACGGTCAATACGAAAAAATTGAAAAAATTGCCATGTGTAACTTGACAGATATGGAAATAAATTTAGAAAAATTTTGGGAAATTGAAGAAGGAGCGTCCGAAATTCACCGATCAAGGGAAGAAATCGAATGTGAAGAACATTTCGTAAAAAATACAACCCGTGATAAAGAAGGACGATACGTAGTCGCGCTTCCCTTCAAAAATGATCCAGATCAATTAGGCGAATCGCGTACACAAGCGTTGAAAAGGCTAAACTCGTTGTTTATTAAGTTCCAGAAAGACGTTGATTTTCAAGAAAAATATAGCGCAGTAATAAAAGAATATTTAGATCTCGGACATTTAACAGAAGTAAAAAATCCAACGATGGAAGGTTTTTATCTGCCGCATCACGCCGTGATAAAAGATGCAAGTACGACAACTAAACTTCGCGTTGTTTTCGACGGTTCGGCAAAAACGAGCACCGGTATATCGTTAAACGAAATTCTTCTTGTCGGTCCGACGATTCAAGATGACATCTTTTCTCTCTTACTACGATTTCGACTGCACACGTACGTAATCTCCGCTGACATTGAGAAAATGTATCGGCAAGTCTTAGTAAGAGAAGAAGATAGAAAGTATCAGCGTATATTGTGGAAAGAAAAGGATGAAATAAAGACGTATCAATTAAATACCGTCACCTTCGGACTAGCTTCCGCTCCCTTTCTTGCTATACGCTGCTTAGAAAAATTGGCAGAGGATGAAGGAGAAAAATTTCCCGCCGCTGCACAGATCTTAAAAACCGATCTGTATGTTGATAACTTGTTAACGGGAGCCAATACTATTGAAAAGGCACGTGAAATCCGCGACCAAATTACCAACCTATTAAAATCAGGTGGATTTAATTTGCGTCAATGGGCCTCAAACTGTAGTAAAATTCTACAAGGCTTATCGGAAGATCAAATCGATACGAGTTGTCAACTAGATCGTGATCAAACTTTGAAAACTCTCGGTATTTCATGGAGCGCAAAAGAAGATAAAATCGTTTACACAGTGAAATTTGATAAAATCAATTCAGCAAGATCAAAAAGAACGATCTTGTCGGAAATCGCAAAAATTTTCGATCCGCTAGGTTTATTAGGCCCAATTATTTTGTATGCGAAATCGATCATGCAGGATATTTGGAAAGAGAAACTTGATTGGGATGAATCAGTTTCAAGCAGCATCTACACAGCTTGGCGAAGGTTTTGCGATCAAATTCACTTAATAAACAATATTTCCTTTGATAGAAAAACTGTAATATCGAAGAAAAAATACATTGAATTGCACGGTTTTTGCGATGCAAGTTTAAAAGGTTACGGCGCGTGCATCTATTTAAAATCGGAAGACAAAAACGGTGTAACAAAATGCGAATTATTTTGTGCAAAATCTCGCGTAGCTCCGGTTAAAACCACAACTCTTCCTCGTCTTGAATTATGCGCAGCTCAATTGCTTGTAAAATTGTTTAAAACAGTTTCTAATACGATAAATGTTACATTTTCAAAGATAGTTTTTTGGTCTGATTCTGCTATAACATTACATTGGATTAATTCATCACCACATCGTTTAAAAACCTTTGTTGCTAATCGCGTATCAGATATACAGTCAATTAAACATTCACACGTTTGGAAACACGTATCATCACAAGACAATCCTGCAGATGCGTTATCAAGAGGACAACTTCCATCGGAATTCTTAAATAACACGCTATGGTTTCACGGACCAGCATGGCTACAGAAAAATGAAAGTGCGTGGCCTCAATTAAAGTTACCTGGTTTAACACAAGAATTACCAGAAGTTAAAAAAGGATGTTGTTTTATAAGTACCAACAAAGAAGAGTCGCAAGATTTAATTAAACAAACACAAAACTCGCAAAGGGATTTTGAAATCTTCGAAAAATTTTCATGCTTCATTAAATTAAAAAGATTTGTCGCTTTATCAATGTACTTGAAACGTGATAGAACATTTGAACACACCTTATCACCAAGGGACTTGATAAATGCAGAGAAAATAATTATACGAAGAATTCAATCGATATATTATGCTAAAGAAATCGACAATCTTCTTAAAAAACAAGCATTGAAAAACACTAGCAGGATCATCGCTTTATCACCGTTCTTAGATAAAGATAACATCTTACGAGTGGGCGGTCGATTAAACAAGGCAAACCTGCCATACGAACAAAAACATCCGATATTACTACCTCGATCCAACCATGTAACCGAAATTATTATTCGATATTTTCATCTTATTAATTATCATGGCGGAATACAAACAACACTTTGCGCATTACGACAAAAATATTGGCTTCTTGATGGACGTAATCAAGTAAGAAAGATAATAAAAACATGTGTTACCTGTTTTCGCGCAAATCCGCCAACAGTCGAATATTTAATGGGTGAGTTACCAAGCGTAAGAATCACGCAAGCTCGAGTTTTTAGTAATGTCGGCATTGATTACTGTGGTCCTTTTTATATAAAAGAGAAAAAACACCGTAACACTAAACGAATAAAAGTATACGTAGCCGTATTTGTCTGTTTAGTTGTAAAGGCGGTACATTTCGAAATCGTGAGCGATTTAACTACAGAAGCCTTTATCGCTGCATTAAAAAGATTCATTGCACGAAGAGGCAAACCATCGAATATCTATTCAGACAATGGACCCAATATAGTAGGCGCGAAAAACGAGTTAAAAGAAATATACGACTTCTTAAAATCTAATTCGACTCAAAGTGAAACTCAAAGGTATTTAGCGAACACGGGCGTAAATTGGCACTTTATACCACCGCGGGCACCGAATTTCGGCGGATTATGGGAATCGACCGTAAAACTACTGAAACACCATATGAAACGCGTCTTAACCGATTGTTTATTTACGTTCGAGGAGTTAAATACTTTTGTAATCGAAGTAGAAGCCATTATTAACTCTCGCCCTCTTACTCCGTTGTCGTCCGATCCTAACGATCCTTCTGTCCTTACTCCTGGTCATTTTTTAACAAGCGATTGTTTAACAAGCCTGCCAGAAATCGATTTCACCGAAACACCAACAAATCGGCTGTCACACTGGCAACACATCCAAAAGGTTAGACAGCACTTTTGGAAGCGCTGGTATAAAGAGTATATCAACGAACTCAACATTCGCCACAAATGGACTACAGGAGAGCATTCGATAAAAGAAAATTCCATCGTGTTACTACAAGACGAGGAGCTTCCATCAATGCAGTGGGCAATAGGACGTGTTATCAAGACTTTTCCTGGCACTGACGGAATAATCAGAACAGTTTTAGTAAAAACCAGTGCAAGTGAATATAAGCGCAGTGTTAAAAACTTAGCACTGTTACCAATTAAAGACAATTATTTAAGGGACACTAACGAATAATACTCAAGTTGATCGTAACCTCTCAACGGGGGGAGTATGTTCCGTTGCAAAAATCATAGTGTCTAAATAACATCTGCGATAACAAATACTAGGTGTATTTATTGACCATGTGCGTTAGCGGTGATAGTCTCTGAGAACAGGGCAAACGACCCTTTCCAAGACTATAAACCTCCGACACCGACAAAGTGTAATTGCTTATAATTTAAGGACACAAAGACATTCGTTCCTTTTTGACAGCAATAAACCGTACACCGCAATAAAATATACCGACGATATTAGAATAAATACGCCGAGAAAATAAGTATTTTTGTCAATCAACATCCGACCAAACAACGGAATCGTAGTGTCACTGTTGTAACACTGATAAATTAACAATCCGAATATAAACAATAAACAATCAGTTAAATCACGTTAAGTCGGGGTTTAACAAATTTTCCAATAATTTCATAAGAATTTCAAAGTAAATAATATATATATATATATATATATATATATATATGTAAATATAAAACACCTTAAAATTATTTTACCATATTTCCTACTCTATATTTACTATTTAAATACATTTCATAACGATATTGGTAAGCAATAAAAATATCCTAGCAGTAAAATATTTACACAGAGGTGATTCAACCGATAGTGCTGAGGTAGCGAGTGATTGAACCGGTGGCAACAGACCACGAAAAAATGTCCATTGCTTCGAGCAGCAGGCAGTTACCTGATTGATACCGATTACATTACACGAATTACGGACATTATGCGCCAGACACGCCTCTGAGGTGTCAAACGATCGTGAGTCCATTTGCATGTCTGCTACTTACCGCCCTTCAAGTAGAACATTACACAGTGTCGTAGAAACTGTTATATATAAACAAATAAAAGTAATAGCTCTAATTAGAAATCTAAGAAATACGAATTTCATATAGAATTAATTACTTGTGTATAAATCATATAGCATAACACTTAAAAAGTGCTTATGTTAATAACTATGTACTTTAAAAATTGAAATTAGACTATTTTATTGAAATATTTATTTATATTCTTGCAAATTATTTTAATTATAATGTTTATTTAAATGATCATGTTCAATCGAGTATTCCACGTATAAAAATAAAATATTAATCAATATTAAATACAAATAACACAAATCGATCTTTTTTAAATAATATAAAAGATATATATTTGTATTTTAAATATATATTTTAAAAATAATTTATTTAAACATATGTTTTTGTCAAGAAAACTTTATTGCAAAAAGTTTAAATAATAATATATTTAATCTATATAATTATGTAGCATTTTTATATCATTGATTTATAAGATTTTAATTTAAATATATTGAACATATAAATCAATTTTCCTAAAAACTCTTTATTCGATATTTTTTCAAGAATATATTTTGTAACTACTAAAATAAAAATTTGAAAACAGAAATAAAAAATCAATTACTTCGTCAAAAGTTTTAAATATATATAATATTTTTATTTTAATATTATAATTCACTATCTGTTACTTAATATTTTTTTAGATATTTTTTTATGTTTTCTCTACTCATTTTATTATCTAAAAACGATTATTAATAATAAAAAAGTATTATTTGAAAAATACGGTAAATATGAAATACACATCTTATATATTTACGAACTCAAACAACAAAATATTTTATAAACATATTTCATAATCAGTTATTGTTTTTGTGTTTACTAATATTCATTCTGATGGCTATTGTATACTTGAAGCTCTATATTATAAAATGAAGTAAAGAAATTTTAACGACGGTAGTATATGTATAGACATATGAATCAGTGAATGTAGTTGACAATAGCAATTATTGAATATCTTTATAAAAACTTGTATTGAGACGAGTGATTCATTGAAGATAAATTTGCCACAGTACTAAAAAAAAGTCATAAAATTTATGAAATATATTTTCCGCCTCATGTTACTTGCAGTTATATATATATATATTTCTATAACGCGGTTTCGCTTTAACACGGTTCGAGAATTGGGGAAAACCCTCATACAATACGGCAACCTAGAACACGGTTTCACCTAACATGATTTGAGAATTAGATAAATCTCTGTACAACGCTTAAAGTTTTTAAGAACAAAATTCGAAATTAAGGAAATTTCCGTACAACACGGAACGAAATAAGAGCTTTTAAGTGTACAAGATATCTCATTGGAAACTTTTCATTTGAGCGTGTATGTCATATCAGATTTACTGTAGAATTTTGAAATTTATTAGAATTTGAAATCCATTTTGTTCGTGGAGTATTAAGTACATTTTAAAACTTTGTGTTTTTCTTTTGACTACATTATACATAGATTAAAAATTTTCGGGTACGTATTATTCAATCTTTTTTAGAAATAGTAATTATATTTTTCATTTTTGTGAATTAATTTGTAGTCCTGAACTATGTCTGGCGGAAATAAAAAATACCTTTACAAAGATATTTCATCTCGCTAGAACAAAAATTACAGATTTTACTCTCAGCTAAAAGTAAGTAATCTAAAATAACAGATTTTTTGCGAAAAGTAGAGCATAGAACTCAAGATAATCCTGAAGAAAGTTTAGAGGATGAAGATATCTTATCAAAAAGAAAACGAACTCGGTTAATAGTGCTTATTAGTGATGACGAAGAAAACATTATTTAATACATATTAATATGTAATACTTTTGATGACAATTGCTTTAATAAATATATTTCTTCTAATTATAAAAATATGATAGTATGTTTATCTAATTTCTGGAACTTAACTCCCTTTTTTGCATTAGTTATTTGTTTCATGTTGCACGGATTCGTATAACACGACATTTTTATGAACGTAACAACTGTGTTATACGGGGTCCTGTATATATAAATATATATACATATGACTTTTAACAAAATATATGAACCGTATATTTTCATTCAATTCATAATTGAGTGCTTAGAGTTAAGTAAGATATATCGAACTAACATCTAATAATCTAGAAGCTTATGTATAATTAAAAAGAAAACATTTCATTAAATATCAATCATTCTTGAACTATACGAAATTATATATGTTTTGATATTTTTTTATATATGCTACTTTCAAATAAAGAAATTGAAAAAATATACTTCTCAAATTTTGATTTGTATTAAATACTACTTTAGTCAACATCTTTGCAATACTTCAACATTTATTTCAAATCTATTTTTAATGGATGGCCTCTAGCAGCGGTAAATATCAATTGAACATTTTTTGAATAACAAATTAATCTTGCCACTGTCTTGAAAATAATCAATGACTTAAAATATAAGTTAAAGTATTTTAATGCTCGCTGTATTCCAAAATATTTTTACATTATATGTAATAAAAAGAAATGATTATAAATTAAATTTACATAATTAATTGTTTATAAATTATGTTTAGATACATAATTCTAATAAAAATATAAAATTTTTATAATACTAATTCAACATTTTTAAAATAACAATTCTAAAATGAGTGATTTTTGTATTTTCATAAATTATTATTTACATCTAAAAATTATAAATAAAAGAGAATTTTATAGGAAAATATTTGAAAACATTTATATATATGTATATATATATATATTGCAAAAAATATATTTTGCACTAAATACTACGTGTGTGGTTTTTAACAAATCCCATTAATTTAATTTTGCCTACGGAACTAATTATGTGTTTAAAAATAATGAGATGTGTTCGTAAACGGAATAATGACATATGTTCTAATTAAATTAAGGTTTGTACTAACCTAATACTAGTTTAAAATCAGTTTAAAATATTTTTATAATTAATTTTTCGTGTAAAAATATAGTCGGTAGTACTGCGCCACTGAAAACAACTGTAAGTATTATTATTTTTTTATAAACGACTGAGATATATTCTCAGTAAGTAATTATGCCACTTACAAGTTCAATTTATTATTTTTTAAAACGGTACAGATTTTATTAACTATATGATTATTTTTCATACATCAACAATAATATAATTTAACTTTATATATCACATGTTGAATTCTATATACTCAATACTTCGTTAATTAAATTAAATTCAATATATATTATATACCATATTATCAATTATTTTTTTATATAAATTAATACATTAAGTATTTTTTTATTTACTTTACAAGTAAACATTTTTTTTTATTTTTTTTATAAAATTTTACAAATTATTATTACCTTTGATGTAATTATTTATTTTTAACATAATTCAAGATAGAGAAATATTTTTTTATTGATTTATATATCTTATTAATTTAATATTTTTTTTCCTTAGTTCATGAACACATTTTTTTAGGTTCAATTATGCATACAAATATTTTCATAACAAATTATATATATATATGTATTTATGTAAGTAGAAAAATATAAAGTTTAGTAATAAAAAAGCGATGGCTCTCAAAACAATTTAGAAATATTCAAAAGTATTTTAATAGAAATACTTTAAAATAATATTAACGCTTTTTTATATCTGATTTTTTTCATTTAAAAGTGACAAAATATAACATACGAATTAAATGCCTGTCTAAAAAATAATATCATCTAATAAATAATATTAATATTATCTAAAAAATAATTTTCACATATTTTAATTATTTATTATCTAATGATATTTAAATTGACATTATTATTTTTTTTAAAAAAAAATAATATTAAATTAGGTTATTTATTTTTAAAAAAAACTCTTTTAAAAATTACCTGTATCACTTATTTTTGAATAAATTATAGATAAAAGGTGTAAATTAATCATATGTATAAATAATAAAGGAAAAAACTGAACATCTATTAATATTAATAATCAATGAGATCATTTTTAAAGGTAAAAATCGTATGAGTATCAAAACTAGTTCTTAGTAATTTTAATAATTGATTTGCTTCAAGCTTTATTTTTCACTTAGAAATTAGTTGTAATGAATTTCTTTGAACTTATCTATACACACAAACGATAAATACATAAACACGTATTACGATATGAAATATGTTTATATATTTATGGTATAGATGCAACCTACTAGTAAAAGTTATTTTTTTAAAAAAACACTAACACTGATACAAATATGGTTATGTATTAAAGTAAGAGTTGAATTTCTTTTACTTTTCAATGAGTAATTCAATGATGAATATTCAAGTTATGTGTTTTTTTTATATTACAAATAATGAATGAATATTTTGATTATTATTTTATTTCATATGCATTTAGTTATAAACAATAAACTGAAATAAAGTGAATCATTATATGATATATACATTATATATATATATATATATATATATATATATATATATATATATATATATATATGAATATACAAGATCATTTATTAGAATGAAAAATCACATCCACGTATATCATTTCCAAATCATTCATCAAGATTGATACTTGTAAATTCATAAATTAAAACATCAAAAATATATAGGCAAATAGTATTGGCATGTTATTTTATTATACAATAAACAGTTATTAAATAAGAAAATAGAAACAAAAAATCAGATATCATACACAAATAATGATATAGGTATGCAATTAATGGATGTCAATAATTAAAGTAATATATCTGTCATAACACTAAGAGTAATACTTATTAAGTAACTGGCTTCTTCCTTTGCAATTAAAATTCTCATTATATCAAACGTAATCAATCGACAATCATTATAGCTCATCGCGCATATGTATTAATAGTATATTTTTTGTCAATATAAATTTAACTATATTGTTTCGATAGATGACCAATTCAATATATTTTTTTTATATTATATATTGATAATATGTATACATACTAAAAGTCACTACCCATTGAAAGCTTTACAACGTACAGTGACTTTCAGCCAGCTATATAAATATGTTTATATATGTGTATCTTGATATATATATATATATATATATATATATATATATATATATATATATATGTTTGATTTTATATAAATCGTCACATAAAAATATTGAAAATGGTAATAAACAAATTATCAATTAAATAAAAAATGTAAAATATGATATTTTTATTATTATTAATACCTATTATACAAACACTTGTTAAATTAATCAAAAATGTTTATTTTTAACATTAATATATTTTAATTTTATTGAAAAATATTAAATTTTACTATTTTAAATATATAAACATTATCATAAAATAAACTAATTAAAAATGCATTTCTTTATGTGATTTGTTTTGAAATTATAATGAATTCACTTCCACATAAACGAACTATTACCCCAATATTACAAAATATTGAAAAATTGTTCAATAGCTATTTATTGTTTACTTTCGTTATTAATAAGCTAATGCACATTTCGATGGCAATGTTACCATCATTAGAATGTTAGGTTATAATATCTTCATTTAGATCTTTATAAAATATTTATAAGATTTTTATAAAATCGTTATGAAATATTTATCTTAATTTATATTTTATAACATAATGATTTAATGATGGCATTTCTATCGAAAGGCGTATTAACTTATAAATTAAAAAAATGAACAGTAAATAATTATCTACACTTTTTCAATATTTTTTAATGTTGAAGTGATAGTTCATTTGCGTGAAAGTATTTTTTATAACTAGAATATTAATTTTAAAATTAATTATTTTTCATTTATTCTTGAAAATATAATGAACATTTTAATCAAAGCGCATGGGTATATAAAAAAAATTAAATTTGTATAAAGTTTATTTTATAAATATAATTATATTTATTTCATAGAATAAAGTAATATATGTGTATATAATTCAATAAAAATATTATAGTTGTGATAAAAAAGTATTTAATTGATTTTCTTCACTGGAATATTTTAAACAATGATAGAATTAAATCTTTTTGGAGTATTACCTTTTATGTTCTCAAGTGATATTCATTATTTTAAAATATTTGAATGCCTAATTTTTCAGAAAAATCTATTTAAAATTAGAGGAAAATGAATGTAAATTTATAAAATATGATAATTCAAAAATTATTTTAAATCTTTTATATATTTAAAAAGAAACAAAAAAAACTAAACGAATGTTTATTTTTAATAAACCAAAAATTTAGGCGTTACATTTGGATGACTCTCTCTCTCTCTCTCTCTCTCTCTCTCTATATATATATATATATATATATATATATATATATATATATATATATTTACGAGGGTCGTTTGATAAATAGGGTGAATTTATTTATTATTTAATTTAATTAATTAATTAAATTTTTCAATTTAATTATAGTTTTTCTTGCTTTTTTGCCATACTTATCAAACGACCCTCGTGTATATATATATATTTATTGTTATATATGTAAATAATGAATATTTCAAAATTAAACAAATATTTAACTATGAACATATAAATGTATATATGTATGTGTGTATATTCAATAGCAACTAAACATTCCAAGTAATTTAAAATGGCCCACCTGACGATATTACGTTGCAAATGTGTCAATTTTTTTTAATAAGACTCATGTTAGAAAAAAAGTAATCAGGTTTTGTCAGCAATATTTAGATTTATCAATGTGCTATCGTTTTTTTACTAATATAATATCGGAATAAGATTGATCTTTCATGTCGTATATAAGTAAGCTATATAAAAAATATATAAACACTTGTTATAACGGCTCGTCTTATTGTTCGAACATAATTGAGAAAAAATAATTACCTATTGTAAAATCACTATATTAACTTTGTTTTCTTTCATGTATTTATATATGTTTTTAATTATATAATAACAATATTTATAAAATGGATTGAATGAAGAATATATAATTACTAATAATTAGACATACTTGTAATTTTATTTGCAATTAAAAATATCATTTTTGAATAAAATATTAAAAATATTTTTTTAACTATGATAATGTTAATTGTTACATACAATTAATGAAGAAATGGTACATAATATTGTTCATACAATTATAGAAAAAATAATATAATTTTTATATCCTAGAAAATACAATATATAAAAAATATTTGTTATAAAAAAAAATTCAAAGAAAATCCCTAATAAAAAAATAATACTTTTCAAAAAACAAATACATCTATTTAATTCTTGAAAATGATATGAAAATGAACAAAAAAAAATAAAAAAATTATAATTAAAATATATGTAGAAGTGAATTAAATTCTGAATATTATCATACTGAAAATTTATAATTAATTAAGTGAATAAATTTGAGTGTATAATATTTGTATAAAAATATGAAAGTTTAAAATTCATTTAGTGAAACAATAAAACTACAATGAATTAAAAATTAAAATACATTAGTAATTTCATAGAATTATTTTAGAAGAAATAAAATATTATACAATAAAATATATTAATAATAAAATAATTGTAATTTTAACATTTATAGAGTATTTTATAAAAATATTGTATGAATAGTTTAAAGCAGGGGTCGACAAACTTTTTTGATTATCGACCTCCGTAAAATCATCTAAACCTTTTATCGACCCTTACAAAATTTATTTTTAGTGGTTTATTTATGTGTTACAAACAAAAAAAGCTTTTACAATTTTTATGCATTTATTTTACAATTTTACATTTTATATTTATCAATTTATGTAATAACAATTTTATAATCATCATTTTAATAATTTTTTAATCAATTTTCCCATCGACTCCCTAGCCCGGACCAATTCCCAATAATGTTATATCGACCCCCAGAGGTCGATATCAACGGCTTTGGCGACCCCTGATTTAAAGTATTTAACATTTCACAAAAATGATAAAAAATGAAATTAATTAATCTCATATAGTTTACGAATATTTAATCATTGTAAATAATATGTATATATATATATATATATATGTATATATATATATGTGTGTGTGTGTATATATATATATGTGTGTGTGTGTGTGTGTATATATATATATATATATGTGTATTTGTGTACTTATTAGTGTTTTTGTTTTTATAGAATGACAGTTAAAAAAATCATAACTTTTGATTGAAAAATACATAACCTTTGATGCGTCATTATTTATATTCGTTTGGAAATTGCCGAATCGTGTTAAGTTTTTAGTTAGTGGAACAACGTAATTAATTAACAAAAATATCACGATTCACACTACCAAAGAAAAAAACCACACGACCACTATATAAAGTCGGTACCGACAGACCAATTCTTCGTAACAAAAAAATATATATATCAGCGTTTCAGTCTGCGCTCGACAGTAGCCTAAAAACCTTTCAGTTTATCGATTTATAAATTTCGATCTATCGAACTTCTGAACAGGCAATCATGTCCACATTTCGCGATACCGGTTATAATAATAATCGAGCGGGTTCAATAGCTTCTGGTCAATTAGACTACAGCGATACGCATAGACCAGATTGTATCGGGCATTGAAGTAACGTCATTACGGATTGACCATTGATACGCCATGTCTTTTGAACGAATGAATGTTGATTGTTTAGGTGCGTCGACATACGAGGTCGTTTGCACTAAATGTTATCAGCGCTTTCCATCTCAAATTTTATTATCTATACCGTATTTTGTCATTTGATCGTGTGGTTCAATATCCGCCTTTTATTGACCTTTCGATAAGGAATGAATAGCCAAAAATTTGCTTATCATATTTCGAAAAAGTATTGTCATTACAACAACAAATCATTTCATTCTTAAATTCGTTTCGTTCCAATACATTTTCATTTCAGATATAAGCAAATTACTAAACAAAAATATGTTTAACTTTTATTCACTTTAAAAAATGTCATTTAGTCTTACAAAATTACATTAAATAATCATCTAACACCTTTTCGTGAATCATAAGGTAAATAATAATTAAATATTACATTACAAAGTTACTATTAACATTAACCAGAATTGGAAGAACAATTAACGTATCAAGAAAATAGATTTTCCCGCCAATAAATTACATAGGGTAATCCAAATGTGACGCCTATATTTGTGTTTTATTAAAAACAAACATGTGTATAGGGTGGTGTATAAAGAAATATGTGTATAATTTTTTTGTTTCTTTTTAATAAAATACAAATTTAGGCATCACATTTGGATGACCATATTTATAATAAATTCTTAGTAAATATATAATAAATAGACAGTTAAAAATATAGATATATATTATACTTGGTTATGATAATTGTTGACTAATGTATTGAATAAAAACATTTAACGTTTATTTGTAATTAATTTAAGAAAACATTTAAACAAGAAAGAATTGAATAGTATCGTAAAAACGTCGAAATAGAGGTAACAAGTAAAATTATTGCATGTAGAATGAAGTGAAATTGTCGAAATCGGTAACGTGTAAAGAAATAAGGAGCATGTTATGTCGTACAGTGAATTCAATTTAAAAGTCGACGGTGTGAATAATTACTAGAGAGATCGAACACGCGCACGCATGCACCCGCATATCGGAATCCGGATGACGTGATGTTTATGTCTCGTGCAGTAGTCACTCCAGATCCACCGCAGATAGGTACAATTTCAGAATGATACCGGCACAAATGGCGATGTTAACGTTAGTGTTAATAGTAATTTTTCATATTTTATTAATAAAGACTAGTTTATAATTCATCCATACATATCTACAACTATTATTTATAATTACTTATTATATATATATATATATATATATATATATATATATATATATATATATATATATATATATATATATATATGAATAATTATACTATATAAGAAGTGACTATAAAGTAACAAATAATTAAAATTAGTACCAGTATTTTCATTCATCTTTATCAAAAATTATTTTTGTCCAAGTAACGTATATATAAGTATTTCAATTTATCCATTAAAATAAAAAATTAGACATACTTTCCAAAAATAGCTAAACATGATGGCTTTTAATAAATTTTCAAAGAGTTATTATCAGTTTTTATGACACTAAATTTATTAAAATGTATTATTTATTATAAAAATATTTTGGAGAAATATTTTTATATCTCCTAAAGATATTTAAATAATCCAAAATGTAAGTAGAAGAAATAATAGGTAAATAATAATGAGTTCAATAGTTAATTTTTTAAAAAAAAAAATGAAATAAATATAAAGTCATCCAAATGTGAAGTCTAGATTTGTGTTTTATTAAAAAGAAATAAAAGAAACTATACACATGTTTCTCTATAATCCACCCCATACACAAATTTCTTTTTAATAAAATATAAATCATTGCATCGCATTTGGATGACTTTATATATATATATATATATATATATATATATATATATATACATACATATAATAAAAATTATTAAAGTTTTTCTCATATATCATTTTTAAATATTAAAGTGTAATTAAGAAATGTTCAAAAACGTAAAAATGACATATAACTTTTTAAAATATACAATACAAAAAAAATAAGAAAATTTTAAATAAAGAACAAAAATTTTAAACTTTATTAAAAGTGTTTTTAAACCGACAAACCTTGAATGACAATTAATGAATCATAAAATTTGAAGACTTCGATGTCGTATGTAGGATGCTGTATGCAACGACACGACACATATTTTTATTGCATCTTGTAGTAATATATTATCAATCACAAACGACTATGATGTACAAATAAACTACAAGCATCTTTACAAACATTAAATATTTTTTATATACGATCGACACATTAAACGTATTAAAATAAATGTAAATAAGTTGTTAAATTTTAATAAAACACTTGGAAATCATGAATAAACATATAGCATTTAATAATCACTTTCTTTCTCATTCATGAAGTGAAACGTGTTTAATTTATAATCAATAATATTCACGCATACTTCATAGTGTATTAATATCAATGAATTTATTTTATTTTTTTATTAACGCAAGTCAATAAATTAATGTTTGTTTTCCATAATAAGGAAATATTATCAAAAAACTGTCATTTTATATCCGTAAATATTTTTTTATATTACACTCATATATTTTAACTATTTTCTGATTTAATTAATTTTTTTCCTATATCTTATATTTTTAAAATAATTATCTGTGTTCATTTACGAAAAATAATTCAATTTGTATAATTATTACAAATTAAGAATATAAGTGATCTTAATTTTTATAATTAATTCCTAAATAAAATATTATTTTTATTCAAAATATTTATTTAGAATTTTATTATTTCTACTTTGAACAACAAATAACATTTTTTTTAATCTAACTTATTTTAAAATTTTCTTAAATCAATAAAGACAAAAATTATTATATAATATTAAATAATATTTAGAATACATTATTAATTATATATATATATATATATATATATATATATATATATATATATATATATATATGTGAGTATATTAAAATAACATTACTAATTTTTCGTTTTCAAAAAATCAAAGTTTAACCATTTGATACATAAAATTAATTTAATAATTTCAATTAAATATTTTAGTTAAATGAACAAAAAATTAAGAACTAAACTTTATTTGTAATTTTATAGAAGGAAACTGGTTATAAACTCTTACGAAATCAAAAATCCTCAACATATTTTAATGACATGCTAAAATAAAAATAGATTACTATGAATAGATTTTTCAATTTTATTTTTTGTATTTTTATTACCAGCATAAAATAAAAATTGTTTTCTCCTTTATATCTTTTGCCGTTTATTTCATACGTTAGAAGAAATTCATAGAACAATTTATACATGAACTTGAACATGCTCAAGAATAATTTCATGCGATTGTAATGTACACATAAAATAATTTAAATATTTTTTAGAGGGCAATAAATAATTGCGCCTTAATAAATTTCTATTTTTTTTTAGTATATAGAATTAATGTTAACGTTAACATATGTGATCGGAGACTTGAATAGCCGAAAAGTAAAGAGCCGGGACGGATACAAGTCCGTGGATGTCGGTGCGCTACCAGATAAAAATACTGACATGACAGGCGTATTTGTCAAAAGTCAAGAGTGCCGTCGTTTCCACTCCGTGACCCGTTGATTTTGTGTTGCTGTTGTTGCTGCTGCCTTTTTACTCGATGTTGTTTTTTGTGACAGTTTTTAATTATCTCGTTGATCGTCTCGTTAATCTTATTGAATCACAAGACTTGTTACGTTTATTAACCCGTACTGTACAAATCAAATTATCATACGACCTTTAAAATATTTTTAGTCCAAATTGTAATCATTATACAGTTATAAGTATGGTTTGTAAATAAAATATAATTTATTTCTGTATTTATTTGCAAATCAAATCAAATTAAAAAAATAAGAACGAGTTATATATTGTGTATATATATATATATATATATATATATATATATATATATATATATATATATATATATATATATATATAACTTTATAGGTATTTCTTTAGTAGATAAATCTTAATGATAACGGATTTAATAAAATTGTGAAAATTAAATTTAATATTTTTTTTTAAATAAAATTTGTATTTATAATTTTTCTTAAAAAGTATTTTTATTTACGAAAATAGTTTTTGTAATATAATTAAAGACAAACAATTATTCATTTCATGATTTACTGCCATAAAAAGATTGCATTTTATTTGAATAATGCGTATTGAAAGTCATTTTTGAATTTATTGAATGATAAATTGAGAATAATTTTGAATGAATAACTAGATCAACTGATAAATATTTATCGGCAATAACCTTTACACTGCGATATTCAAAAGCAGATGAATTTGATATTATGGATAACAGATAAAAATCTGCTGACGTAATGATTCACAAACAAGAATCTCACAACTGACTTATATGTCAATGTTGATGTTATCAAAAGGTACAGAGCAGTCAAGTACCACATTCAAATTTGTTATTTTTATTAACGTCTCTAATTACCGTGTAGATGTACCATACCTGATAAGCAGACACATTAATACGGGAACAAGAACATTATTTCGATGTAGTTAGTCTCGGTTCATTTGGACAACGATATAATTTATATAAATTTATTTATGATGAGCGTGTTATTTATTTAGACACGCTCCCGCGACAAGCGTTGAGAGCAGTCGAAATGCGAGACTCTTGATTCTTCGACTCCTTTCACGGGTCATCTAAATCAATGAGATGGCATTCCATGCTTATTGCAAGAATACACTTTTTAACTCGTAATTTATTTAATTTAAAGTGTTATGTTTTCGAGTAAGGAATTCCGTGCAAATTTTATACAAGATTTTAAAAATTTTATGTCTTTTTGTGGGTTATTTACGCGCGGTTGAAATTTATTTTCTTTTACCGACAAAAGAATATATGTATATGTATATAGATACGATATTTAGTTTTACACTGAATTCAATATTTGTTCTATAGTGTTGTACTATTATTTTTCATATTAATAACAATAATATAAAAGTGTATTAATGATATTCATTAATTTAATGCCACTACATCCTGTCATATTTCATCGGTCCTATCAAATGAATCTGAAACCTTGACATTCACCGTTAATCTAAAGAATAGCTTTCGTGTCATATAACAAGAAATGGAATGCCCGATGTTTGAACTAATTTATATAAGCAAAAATAATTATAAGCTAACAAAAAAATAAATGTAAGTATATGATTGATAGTGTAATGGAAGTAAATGAAACAGAACATCTTGCATGTTAAGGTTTTTTTTAATAACGATTGAAGAAAATAAATTACGAACGAACAAAATAATCAACTAAAAATTTAAGAAGTAGCACGAGTTTGTTAATTTAAAAAAAGATAAATTTAAAATATTTGCAGGGGTAAAATAAACAGATATAAGAAAAATATTTTATAACAAATAATATTTGTATTAAATATATAGTAAATTTATTATCAATTCAAAAAATATGAAACTATTGTCAAAAATGCAAAATTTAATTAAATATTTATATCAAGCAGTTATATTTATCAAACAAACATAACTGTTTTTTATATCATTATTATTTTCTTTATTAAAAATGATTTTATGATCGCTATTATTTATAAATTAAAAAAATATTATTTTTAGTAGAAAATAATTATTAGTAACAAATTATTTTTCGTAACTTAGTATATTTTTATTATTTATTTTAAGCAAATCTTTTATATTTTCTTTAATTTTTGAAAAAATAAACAAATTCCTTTTTAACATTATTAAAGTATAAATACAATAATAAACAAAATACAAAAAATCACTTTCTTAAAAAAGTAAACTCTTTAAAATTAATGTAACTTTTTTATAAGACTCTTTCATTACTAAATTATTTATTTAATTATCAGTAAATGAATTGAATGATCATTAAATTTATATCTACAATATATAAACTAATAAATAATTACAAATATTTATACACAATTTATTATAATTATATATATATATATATATATATATATATATATATATATATATATATATATATATATACATATATATGTGTGTGTGAGTGTGTGTATGTATGTGAACTACATATTAATTTTAATAAATTTAAAAACAATAATGAAAATAATATGAATAATATAATAATTAGTAAATAAAAAGACGATAAGTTTAGATTTGAAGAAAATTAGAGATCGGGGTGAACAAATAAAAAATGAAAATGAGTTTTCTCTATTTATAATAAACTATTATTATTACATGAACTAATTGACTTAATTTGCTTCAAGTACTTATATACTGGTATTTGCATTCATTTCACGATAAATAAAAGTGTTCGAACGTAGTGTTATTATAATAATGATTGCAATTACTGGATGATTTAAAAATAAACTTGGAGTTGTGGCATATAAGAAGCACACCTTGATATCAGTTTATAATACGTGAATTTTATATTAATATATCATGTGTCAAGTCGTAGTCTAATTTTTCTTTATGAGAACCGGCAGTTTCTATGTGTACGGTAGTGTTCAATATTTATTAAATACTAGTTAATATTTTTTTAAAAAAAATTAATCTATAGATCGATGGACTTTATTTTAAATGATTTATTTGCCTGTTTTGTGATATTATCAAAGTAATCTAGTTCTTTGGTGTGTTTCAGTGGTTAATACCAAGTTTGAAACCATAGGTGAGTTATATATAATAAATCATTCAAATATATGAAAACAAACAGTTGTAAAATAATATTAAAATGTAACATGTCAATATTATTAAAAGTATAGTTTAATATAAAGTGGCATTAGGAGATTTTTAAACATAAATACTTTGTTAAAAATTACTTTTAAACTTTATAAATATATATATATATATATATATATATATATATATATATATATATATATATATATAAACCGAAGTAATTTATAAGAATAAATATTTTATTAATTTATTTTTATTTAAAATATTAAATTAAATCATATACTTTTTCTTAAATATTTATGTCCAATTCTTGTAACTTTGAATATAAATTTAATTTTTTCATGACGTATTTGTCATCATTCTAGAAACATTGAAAAAAGAATACGAAATTATATGTCATAAATAACATGAATTATATGACTTTTTTAATAGTTTAATTATTTCCTTATAAACTATTGTACATTTATTGAAATATTTTTCTATAAACCAACACATTAATAAAAAATATTACTGCTATTGGTTTACTATTAAAATTATGTTAGATTTATGTGGGATGCAAACACATTTAATATATATATATATATATATATATATATATATATATATATATATATATATAAATATATACAAGAACTTTTCTTCGTAAATATTCCGTTCATAGTATAAAAAAAATTAGTGGGAATAAATATATTTTTTATGTTTTCATACATGCTCTTATTAGATATTAATACACATGTACACAGACATTCACACACTCTCTCTCTCAAACATATACATACATACATACATACATACATACATACATACATACATACATACATACATACATACATACATACATACATACATACATACATACATACATACATACATACATACATACATACATACATACATACATACATACATACATACATACATACATACATACATACATACATACATACATACATACATACATACATACATACATACATACATACATACATACATACATACATATACATACATACATACATATATATACACTTATACATACATACATACATACATACATACATACATACATACATACATACATACATACATACATACATACATACATACATATACATACATACATACATACATACATATACATACATACATACATACATACATACATACATACATACATACATACATACATACATACATACATACATACATACATACATACATACATACATAGATATATATATAGATACATATACATACATACATACATACATACATACATACATACATACATACATACATACATACATATACATACATACATATACATAAATACTTACATACATACATACATACATACATACATACATACATACATACATACATACATACATACATACATACATACATACATACATACATACATACATACATACATACATACATACATACATACATACATACATATATACATACATACATACATACATATATACATACATTCAAACATACATTCAAACATACATTCAAACATACATATACATACATATATACATACATACATACATACATACATAGATACATACATACTCTACATACATACATACATACATATACATACATACATACATACATACATACATACATACATACATACATACATACATACATACATGCATACATACATACATACATACATACATACATACATACATACATACATACATACATACATACATACATACATACATACATACATACATACATACATACATACATATATATATATATATATATATATATATATTATATATATATATATATGCACAAAGTTATCAAATTATTTTATGAAAACATAGGTATTCATTCAGTATGCAATACAAATTAAAGTCAATTAATTAAAATTATTTAACTTAAATGGTCCGTTAGATATTTTGCCGTTGGCGACGATAAAAAATAGTAGAAATATTAAGAATGTGATATTGGCACAAGTAGCTATGTTGTAACACGGAACTAGCTGTACACTAATAATAATCTAACCTGTTGTAAAGATCGTAGGTTCAAATTTTCCGGTTGAATAAATTCATGGAATTAACCATTACTACTATTTTGTATCATACATACATGTGTGTATGTGTATGTGTATGTATATGTATAATGTTTATTTAAGGTCATTAATAAATTTTTGTATTATTTTGTAAAAGACTACATTCCTGAACTATATATAAAAACACTACCTAGTATAAATTATTATTTTTATTTATTTTTTACTCAATATACTGAATATTAATTGAAATAGATTTGTGTATTATCTAGTATGTACGAGTGTTATTTTATACATTTAATTCAAAATCAGCATCTGTGAGATAATATTCATATTTTTAATACAGCACATAGTTTAATATAAAACGATACTATCATTATTACGTGTGAAGCAACATCGTACTTAATAAATTTTCTACAAAATTCAATTACTTGCTTTCAAATTAATACAAGTTATTATTAAAATATGAAATTATAGATAAACTATAAAAAAGGCATATATTTACAATTATTTTTACGAAGATGTTATAAATATATCTAATTTTAATATTTCTATTTGATTTCAGTATATCATAAGAAATCTTAACTATTTTCTTTCCATAACCATGTAAAACTCTATTATATATATATATATATATATATATATATATATATATATATATATTATAATAAAAATATTATTAATAAATAAAATTATTAATATATTCTTCTATAAATTACCGATTAAAAAAATTTATAATATATATGTCGGCATAAAAATGACCTAAATATAGAATATAAAAAATTTTGTACACAAAAAAATTACCATTGAATTTAAAACGTACTTACATCATTTTTCACCAAACTTTTCTAATATCAATCGCGAAGCATCACTAATATCCGAGCGTAGACAGTGATAGAATAATTCAGCATCTATACAGAAAAATAAATTTGTTGTTAATAATATCGAATAATTTCATTTTTTTATAAAATTATACATTTTATAAAAAATCATATATATTAATAAAAAATAAAAAAGTTTGGTTAATAATGTTACTATATAGGGTAGCCCAAATGAGATTTATGGATAGTAAAAAATAATAAATAGTAATAAGCAAGTTTATATACGAGGGTCGTTTGATAAGCATGGTAAAAAGTAAGAAAAATTTAATTGAAAAATTTAATTGAAAAATTTAATTAAAATAATTAATTAATAAAATTAAACAATAAATAAATTTACCATATTTATCAAACGACCCTCGTATGTCTAAATCCTTTAATCTCATTTAGAAAAAAATACTATACTATCTCATTTAGAACATTGAACATATAACACAGTTCATTAACACATACACACAATTATATGTAAATGATTTTAATTTAATTATCTATTATAGTTTTTGCACAAATTACAACATTCCTCCACTTCTTGTCTGTAAATTCGTTTGAAGTTGTTAAAATATTTCTTATTATTAATTTACTCTTAATTTTAAATTCATTTTTGTTATTAATTTTCATAAATAAAATAAAAATTAATTTCATGTTTTATAAAAAATATATTAATTTTCAGTATATTTTCAATTAAATTTCTTTCAATTATTTATGATAAGTCAACTGATATTTTTAAGTAAATAATTATTTTTTAGATGTCATTCAAAATAGTTTAACTCGAATTAATGATTAAAATTTAATATGAATATAATTTAGTTGTTTTATTAACGAAAAAAAAATATAAATTTAAATTGTTTGCAGCTAATATATTTTTTTAATAATGGTTTTTGTTAATATACTTTTTTCCTATTCGTACATGTAAAATCAAATAAGATTAACATACGAGAATATTTTATTAAAATTGCATAAAGCAATTAATAATTATTTTTTATATATAACTTCATATGCAGTTCCAAGAAAGTTGTTATATATGTCGTTGAATATTTTGAAAGTATATAAAACTGTTCTTATTTAATTAACATACAGATAGCATATTATTTAAGAACATAATTTTAAATGTCATTTGTACAATATATATTTTTAATACAGTTACTTGATGGGATCATATATTAAAAACTGAGATTATCAACCAAATCAAGTTATCATTTGGTTATCAATATTTAGTCGATTACTACACATACCTGTAATAATTCAACATTATGAATATATTATACCGATTAATAAACTAATATTACTAATACATAAATTATATCTTAGTACTAAATTTAATTAAATACATCAATAAATACAAATTTTTGAATTATTTTTAATAAAATATAATTGTTTAATTAAAAAGAATTCAATAAATAGATATTTACATTTATTGAAATTTTGTTATTTTAACTTTCATTAAGTTTCTATTTGGAAAATTAATTTTATAATTTATAAAAATATATTGTAAATTAATTTTCCAAAAAATAAATAGATTAGTAATTAACAATACTAACAATTTGATTCGCGTTTAGAAAACAGATAAATTAATAATTAATTTTTTCAGTTTCAATTTCATTCCTCTGTTTAAAATTGTATTTATAATTTACTTATATTCTTCGAATATATTTTTATGTAAATATTATAATTGGCAATGGGTTCATTTTACAAGTGTAATAAAATATATGACTTCATATGAGTTTTTATATATTTTTAAGTTACAGTTGTTAATAAATTTCTATGTTAATTATAATGAATTATATAAAACTATCGTGTATTTTTATTAAAGTATCAATTATTTTTACGTTCTTTATTAAATGAATAAAAATGATATTTATATATAATGCTTATATAAGAAGGAAAATATCTCTAACGAAATAACTCATTACCATAACAAGTGAACCAATTTATGTTATTACATATAAAAATTTGTAACAAGTATGTTCATTTAAGCTACATATGGAGAAAGTATTTATTTATGTGTATGTAAACAGTTAATTAGACGAATGGATTTAATAAATACGAATAATATTATACATAAATAAATAACTGTATCAGCTACTAATAGTTTTACACATCTTTACTTTCATTTTTACACTACAGTTATGTAGATTTAAGTCTACTCATTTATACGTTTGTAAAATCATTTAAAGAATTTTTTTATTTATCCATAAAATTTTACGTATCTTTTTATTATATATATATATATATATATATATATATATATATATATATATATATATATATATATATATATATATATATTGATGTTTTTTACTGAACAACTGTTTTTAAATTCGCTTTATATATTTTAATATTGATTTAGTTATTAAAATAATTGACTAAAGGTATTTTTATCTAATTATGTTTATAAAATGAATATTATGACTAATAATTACGATTATTGATATAAATGTAAACATTATTTTACAAAATACATTACTTTAACATATTATCTAGGCATTTTTATGGATTACTAATAATATATTTTTGTTATTATACATAATTTTATAATAAATTCAGATAAAAAGATATTGGCAATAAGAATTATTAAAAGAAAATATTTTCTTAGGGCCGTAACATTCACTGATACTAATACCGTTTTAAAAAAATATAAGTTTATATAATTTGATATTTATTATTTGATTATAAGTATAAAAATAGTTGTATGTTTGCCTTTAGTCAAACATAAAATATATATATTCAGTTCATCGTATAAACAGTAATATGAAATGGAATAAATAAGCTATAAAAATAATCCTTATTTTACTATTCTCTAAATCTATATAAGTAGATCTTAGAAGACAAATATTGGTTTTTCTTCGATCAAATCAGATAAAATACGATCGAGAATCAAATTGTCGATTATGAAATGTCAATTACGTTTTATTACTTAATAAATATGAATATAACATTTAATCCGATAATTATTTATATTATTATATTCATTATTTATGAATTTATTTTTTATTTATACATATATTTATAATGAAAATTCGAAGCGTATTATAAATATTCGATTTGAAAAGTTAATCTGATGAAAATTTAATTAAGTAAATATAATCAGTTCTTGAGCAATCAGTTCTTTATATAAATATTAACATGTGAAAGACCTAAAATAACATTTTAATAAACTATTTAAACAATTTTAAATGTCAGAATAAAATTTAAAGTTCAAAACATCATTTACTTATCTTCTCCAGGCTTTTGTATTAGAAACAAAACTTACATAAATCATATACGAGGGTCGTTTGATAAGTATGGTAAATTTATTTATTGTTTAATTTAATTAATTAATTAATTTAATTTAATTTTTTAACTTAATTTTTTTTATATTTTTACCATACTTACCTAACGACCATCGAATATATATAAATATATATATATATATATATATATATATATATATAAATTAAACATACATTTTAGTAAAATAAATATGATTTTATTTTATACACAAAATCTATAAATATTATTTTATTTGTTAGTGCAAAATTATCTTATTTTTAATTGAAATTAAATATAATTATTTATTTAAAATATAATAACTATTTTAATTTATACCTTTTTATTAATATGATAGAGTACATATTTTTGAAAAAAACTATTGTAATATATTTTTTTGTTACCATTAGATACCACAATTAATTAGGTATAAATAATGAATTAGTTTTTTTTATACAGTTTATTTGAAAATAATTATCTTCATTATCAATGATTTTCATATTATAGCAATTTGTTTTTATATAATTAAAGAATAAATTTTAATGGAAATTAGTGTTAGTTTCATGACTTTATGTAGATTTTTAATAGTTTTGTGTGTATTTTTGTCATTTTTTTATAAACATTTTAGAATTTATGTTTATATGGTTATTTTTTTAAAGTACATTTTATTATATAAATATATTCTATACAATTCAAATAAAGAAAAACAGCTTTATTGAAATTAAATGTGAACACAGTGATTTATTCGTGTTTAAAAACTAAGTAGGAATAAGTAATAATATATAATATAAAATATCTCGTATGAATACTTCATAAGAGATTTCAATGATACATTAAGAAACATTCTAGTTACAATAGTAATTAAATTTGAAATTATTAATTTATTTTGTAAAAAAATTTACAGAAATAAATTTTATTGAGAATATAAAATAAAATTGAATACTAGTTGTAAATCATTCGTTAATGTTACATAAAAATAAATATTATTGTATTATAAAATATGGGAATATTTATAATTACAAAAATATTTTAAATATAATAATATGTTTAATTATACATTCATATTTGAAAATATAACAACAAAATATATACTCGTATATAAACATTTAATTTATATTCATTTCGAAATCATCATCATTAAATATACTAAACGTTAAATAACCTGATTGTTACATATGATTAAATATATTAATATAATATATTCTATGAAATTATTTTTTCTCTTATCTATTGAAATACGTTTAAAAATAATTCATGGCCAATTAATTAAACAAGTTGAGCCACACATCTAGAAATGAATAATCGTATATTACTCAATACAATAAAGTCAAATGACCAACAATGAATACAATTTTAGAAATTGATTTTGTATATTAATACGATTTAGATAATAAAACATTTAATTTATGAAAATAATATCAACAAAAACGTCCCAAAATGTAATAAGGAAATAAAATTTACATTAAATGCATATTGAAACATGTAATTTATTACGTATAATACCTACAAATATTCTAAAAAAATCGGTTACAACTGTTTATTTCAGTTTACTAAGATAAAAATATTAAAATCTCAATAATGAGATCCAGTACAAAAACAAAAATGTACGTCTGTAATATTTCTATAAAAAGAATAAAGAGACATAAAAGTAGATTGAAAAATTTACATCGTATATATTGTGAGATATAAGCGAACAGTTTATGAAATTGAAAACAATAATTCATGAATTTACATAAACATATACATAAATCCTGTATTATTAACAATTTATATTTTGTGACCATCGTGAAATAACTAGAAGGCATTTCATTGCATTTACGACTACTTCAATGAACATAATACCAACTATTATAATATAGATTTTAATACTTCATGAAAATATACAGTCATATAAACACACAAACACGTCTGCATGAACTCCTATATTGTATTATTTTCTATGAACAGAAACATAGCATAAGTGCTTAATGGTATTGTAATAAAGACCCTCTATGGTGAATATATAATATCAGAGATGCGACCGATAAGATGGTAGAAGTATATTGCGGCTTTAGAAGCCAAGTCACGATACCAATAATATCGTAGTCGTGAATACTGGACTATCTTTGTGTATAAATCACAGATTGCCGACCAGATAGCGACGACTAGTGCTGCATCATGATCTTAAGAGATGTTTGACGATGTCCCATTGTTAAATGGTGATGACAAGAAATCATTTTTGTTCTTTTAAATTTTTTGCGTTGTTTTCGATTACATCGCAATGCGCTTTGTAAAAAAATATTCATATACTTAACATCGATCGCAATTATAAACTCTAGTTTCCTTCATACAAATTATCTAAATTGAAATTAATAATTATAAGTTCTTATTAATTATTTCATATTTTCAATGTCTTGTATAAAGCATTATATATATATATATATATATATATATATATATATATATATATATATATATATATATATATACATATTCAAAAGACCAGAAGGCGGAAGGGAGATATTTGCCAACCTATATATATATATATATATATATATATATATGTATGTATGTATGTCTGTATGTATGTGTGCATTAGAGAAAAAAAATGTTTATTTAAAGTAAATTTATTTATGAAATACAAATTTCGTAACATAATTCGAAGAATATGAATATGCCTTTAATAATGAAATCATGTAGAAAGCAACATAAATAAAATTACGAAATTATTTTCTTGAATTGGAATTCTGAGTTACAATTCTAGCCCTATTTAATTCTTTGTATTTGACACGTGATCGCCAATTAATAATCATAAATTCGAAACATAATTCCAGTTGAAAACCAACACAAACCATCAATCTTCATCCGGCGCCATGTACCACAATTACTCGGTCCATGACCTTCACAATTATTACGTTTGTACAAGACGATTCTCTTTGCAGACTTAACAGCGAGGTCGACGCCGTTCTGTAATCGTATATTTATGATGTATGTACTTTCTTACGTCTATGAAAAAATCAATTTAATAATTCCTTTTGATATGTCATATTGAAAATTGAGACAATGATCAAAATATCAAAGTTACGTATCCAATTCTGACAGCTTGATGAATGATTGAAAACGATGAATAAACAAATTTGAAACGGCAAGTGAAATGTTCAGATCTAAATGGCTCTAATATATATATATATACATATATATATATATATATATATATATATATATATATATATATATATATATATATATATATATAAATGTGTCTATGTGTCTGCACATACTTTAAGTTACAAATAAATGACAATGTAGAAAAAATAATTGATAGCTTGACAAATTACTTTAGTGGAACTTTAATGCCATTTTATCCGATCAATACTTATTTATTAGCATTATTTGCATACTTACAGTGTTACTACTAGTGAGATACAGTTGAAAGCCATAACGAATATTAATAATTTCAATTTACATGACTTTTCAATAAACTTATAATATTATAAGTAATGACTATAGAAAATCATTATTAATTTGGTAGTTGGTATTTATCTTTATGTCCTTAACGACATTTAAGTTTCGTAAATCGCTTCTACTATTTTTATTTCTTATTATTTTAAATAAATATTTCATTTATATTTTTTAATTTTACGTTATTTACTTTCCATTAATGATCTTTAATATTTCTTTTTTTTTTGTAGTATTTTTATATTATTATTAATTTTAATATACTATTTAATATATTTTCAACTTAAAAATAACATTAAATATTGTAGCATAACAAAGATGAACTTTTTAATTTCTTTCTCTCTCTCTCTCTCTCTCTCTCTATATATATATATATATGTGTGTGTGTGTGAGTGAGTGTGAGTAATAGTTCAAAGATATTTTAAGAAATTATGCATACATTTTTCTTTTATTTATTTCATGTGATTTTATATATTTTATTCTGCTAACAATTGCAATAAATTTTAGTTGTCCTGGATGTTAAAATATGAAATGAAATTAATCTTTGTTATTGATTTGAATAATTTTGTGTTTGATGGAATATAAATATAAACGAAATTTATTATTGTGATTGTGATTCATAACATAAGGTAAATTTCAGTAACCTTCATTCATTCTATTCTTTTAACCATATATATATATATATATATATATATATATATATATATATATATATATATATAAGGAAACGATTTGTCGATTTGAGGGGTCACGTCACACATAAGTCTCTCCACATATGAGGTGTATACGATACATATAAATGTTTGGAAACAATATAAAAAGACACAGCGTGAAAATATCATCGACATGACGTATTGACAGAGTGTATTGCACAGGCCACGGCACCAAACCAACGTACGCGAGGACGTGGTGGAGCGTACTAATCCGCTCTCAGGGGGGCCCGAAGCCCGACACGGGGCACGGTGGCAGTGACAAATTACCAGCTACGTTGTGACTCGTCGACGGACTTCACCGAAAAATCAACTTCATGGACAATATTTCTGAATCGAAATCTTTTTGCTTTTGCGAACGGTAGTCAAATGTCGTATATAAAATAAATGTTTGTGCCAAAAAAAAATATATTCGTTTTATTTGAAAACTGAATTCGTTAATTTATATTGACGTATGAAGTAAAAATTCAAAGATTTATAACAATTAATGAAAAATATTTTAAGTTTTAAAAATATTTTATAATATAAATTCTTACAATATATTTTTGATACTCCCCAAATTATTAAGTTGTATTAAAGATAAAATCTGACTTTTCTTTCAAAAATAATATATTAACCATATTATTATAAAAAATAATTTTGAACTAAAAACCAAAAAAGTGTTTCAAAAAGAGTTGTATTTTAATACATATTAAATTTCTGTAAGTATTTTACTAATTATTAATTATGAACGTAAAAAATGTATTACTTATTAATTCTTGATTTGATATTTTGATTTAAAAGTGCATGAATAAATTTAGATAATATTTCATTTGTATTATTTTATTTACAATTTGAAAATTTTAAATTAATAAATAAAAAATAAACAAACATGACAATGAGGTATTATATTTATTATAAATATGGTTGTATCTAGTGACTAGCATGTTGGGTTGCAGACCAGTTTATTATTGTAATATACAATAATTCAGTCATCTTTTGTTATAAGAAACATTATTTAACATTTCATTCAATTAAAAAATAAATTAATAAAATCAATTATTTTATAAAGAAACTATTTAAAGGTTAATTATTAAATAGATATTTTAGAGGGAAAAACACATTTCTATTGATGAAAATATATCATTGCAAAATTTTAATAAAAACGAAATAAGGTTGAAAAATCAAAGAATAAATAATGTTAACAATGATGAATTTTAATTAGGACCAATATTTTTTATATTTTTCTCATAGATAATTTATGTAACTTCTTATTGTACATACAACACATATTAAATAAAATCATGACTCTTTTCAAACCATAAATATTAGATTATAAGTTTTATTCTAGACAACTAAATATTATTATGCAAAATATCTTATCGATTGGTCAATCAACGACATTAATTTTGATTTAGTTCAAAATGAACTTCTTTGTTCAAAACGAAAAAATATGTTATATTTTATGAATGAAGTATAATAAATTTATATTTATTTTCTTGATGTTAAAATTTTAACATTCTAATGAATAAAAACGAATCAATTTTATATTCATAAATAATGAGAAAAGTATTATGTATTAATGAATAAAAAATATTCATTATTCAACAAAAATAGAAAACTAATAAAAAATGTACAGTTACATATGCATAACAAATTTAATTTTCAATTATTTTTTTATTCCATTTATTAAATTTAATTAATTCAAAATTTATTATCAAAAGATGTCACAGAAAAACAAGATTTCAGTTACAAGCACAAATGTATTACATTTATATAATATTTGCAAATATTAATCATATATTGTCATAATGGTCATGTATTTACAACTTCTTACATTGATTTCGTATAGTTTTCGATTTATAGTAACGGTAAAAACCAATACATGACTTCATATTCCAATAATATGTAGGTCGAACATTGTAAATTGTCGTTTTTTTATTATAATATAATCTTTTAAAATTAAAGACTAACCTTTATATTACAATCATTTTTAAATCGAAAATACACGACAAAAGATATTTTTTTAATTTATTTATAAAAATTAATAAATTTAGTGTAATTCAATGACAACATAAATGCACCTATTTTTTCATAATATATATATATATATATATATATATATATATATATATATATATATATATATGTATGTATGTATAATGAGAAAGTACACAACAGTTTGAACAAATTAATAGTAAATTAAATACCGGTAATAAAACACCTCTGGCTATAGTTCTAATATTATTGCAATTACAAATAATTCCCTATTATTTTTTAAGAAAATAATATACTTTGAAGATATAACGGAAATAATTTAGTAATGTAAGTTTAAAATTCGATCATTGAACTGTTGTCTGAGAAAAAATCATGTAATAAGACATTTGTCAATGTTCTCAATGTCCCCTGTTATTTGTACATAATAAAATAAATACACTATGATAAATTTTGAACTAGTTCTAAAGTCCAATGATTAATTTTTCTGTATAGTTAAAATTTATTACTAGTCACAGTATATGTGATTTATTAAAACGAAACTGTACTATTTTCATTAATTGTCAGACGTATTTAGTACGAAATAAAACTCCATGTGCCAGTGATAAGTTCAGCACCCTGCTGCTATTAGTGACATGTACACCTATAAATGTATCGATAGTAGTAGTAAGTAATATACAAATGGTAAGTAAATAAATATTTGGTTTTAATTACATGTAAGAATTTTATCTTTCATTGTTCTTATTAAAATAAACTAGCTCTGATTAAAAGTTAATCGATAGACATGTATTTATTAATGAATATTGAATTTGTTGCATGTTATAATCGGTATTTAGAGCGCAAATATATGTGTTCATATTTTTTTTAGAAGAGTAAAATAAAATAGATATAAGTAAAAAATATTGTACATAATATCTATGTAATACTACACACATCACATTCAAACTAATATAAGTTGATTAATAGTTCATTAACATTTGATTTGAAACTAATAGAATTTTTACAATACAGATTAAAATATTTTAGTTTTATCATTATCTTCTACTTTATAAAATAATTGAAATTATTTACAAGATTAATTTTCAATAATATTGTATATACATACATACATATCTATCTATCTATCTATCTATCTATCTATATATATATATATATATATATATATATATATATATATATATATATATATATATATATGTATATATATATATATATATATCTCTCTCTCTCTCTCTCTATATATATATATATATATATATATATATATAAAGAGAGAGAGATTAGAATATTTTTTATTAATAAATATTTAAATTACAATGGTTGACCTATATAATTGTTAATTTCATAACATTATGAAAAATACGAAAAAAAGTCAATTTATTTTTTCAGCGAAATCATTTTTATGACAATGTTATAAATTAAATGAAATTTATTTTAAAATTTTAATTATTGTACATTTCTTACCAATTATTTTTAAAACAAAAAACTACTATACAATCTTTGAGGATGGGGTTTCAAAATATCATTTTTTAATAATTATTATCCATAATATCACAAATTGAAAATTTACTTCAAAAAAGGTCACTTACCTTTGACGAAATAGGTTTGAAACGTTACTTTGTTTTATTTCAAGATATTATTGCATATATTTTATAGTACTTTTATGCATTTATTTGCTACATTTAACATATTTCACATTCAAGTGCTAATTAGTGTTATAATGTGGAGAATTATAAAATTTTATAATCAAAAAATATGAATCTGGTTCTTTATTAAAATATATTTTTTGTAAAAAAAGAAATATTTTCAAGAACTATTTAATATATGAAAATTATACAATTCATATCGAATTTTATAATAAAATTAATAAAAAACATAAATTTAGCTGAAAAAATGGTTTGTAGATAATTTAGTTAAAATTTTTAGTTTTATTATTAAAATACTCAGAATTTGAAGATAACAAAAATATTATTTAATCAGATTCAACTCAAACCGCTAGATTTTTAATACTATTATTAAAAGAAAAATGTTCAGAAAAACATAAAATTCAACAACACACTAAGTAAAAAAAACATAACCTAAAAAAATCATTCTTCTAATTTTCTAATAGATGATAGAATATTGAGAGTTATTAAAACCATTAGTTAAAATAGAATAATCTAATATTCATCTGATCTTTTGAAATTAAATAATTAATAAAATAAAATTAAATAAAAAAATACTGTGCAAAATCTATTTTGAAATAAAAATCACAAAATATAATATAAATAAAGAAATAATATTTGGCAAAAAATATATAACTTTTTTTATATTTTATTAGTACTTTGACTTTTTTATGATACAAATTCCTTTCGAAATATTTAATAATTAAATTTAATAACTGATATTTATTTTATTTTTCTAAAGATATAACTTTTCACTCTTATATGAAAAATATTTAAAAAATTTTAAATGTCGATTTTTATTTTTACATATTAAAATTTATGAATACTATAATTATGTTTATTAAATTTATATTCAAATTTAGGTTTATATGTATGCAGATTTTTATTCTTTTATTTAATACGTTTGACTTAAAATGTATTCATTAATTTTTAACTTTAATTTATCTTTATAAATTAATATTCATTATATATTTTTGGATCTGTATCATTTCAAAAAAACCTCTATTTTTCTCTCTCTACTTATATGTTTATATATACTTATATGTATATATATATATATATATATATATATAATAAACTATAATAATTTTATGAAAGTGTATTAATAAATTAAACTATACCTTAATTAAATTATACCATTTTTTTAATTTCTTTAAATTATTCTTATTTATAATTTATATTAATTCTATAAGAATAAATGCTTTTGTATTTAAATAATACATAGAGGTTTTAATAATTTATAAGTTTGTAAAAATTGAACTGAACAATCAAGACGTAAAATATAAATTCATTGTAATACTATTAGCAGATAAAATACAAACCACATTAAATATATTCAAGGCCATCATTATAATATATACTGAACTATTAATAAATCTTGTTTACAAGAAATTATAAAAAATAATATAAAAGTTACTTTTAGTCATTTTCTTTACTTCAAGATATAAATTCATTAAGAGTATTTTTAACCAAATATTATCATTCACTTAATAAAATATAGCATATTTTATAAGAAATACATTTACTAAGTATCAATTATATAATTTCAAGTGGTCAGTATGAACTCGTTCTTGATTAATTTTCGGAGTCATTTTATTTTTCCACGTTTGTTTTTTATGAGATTCTATTCGTAAATTATTCATTTTTGACGAAAAAATTATTAAAAATAAATAAAACTATGCTAATCTCTTCGATAATAAGTCTAACATTAAAATTGTGAAATCATTTATGAATATATAAAAAAATAATCAAGAAAACTTGTAACACAAATGAGGTAACGAATTAAGCATATATGAATATTTGTATACCTATGAACAAACACATACATACACACACATACACACACTCACATAAATATATATATATATATATATATATATAGGCATTTATGAATACATTTCTGTAATTATATTGCTAGAAAGATGATTATATGGATGGATAGATAAATAAAAAAAAACTATTTCCATATATAAGAGCACATTTTAACTAATGGAAAAGTTAAAGTAAAATAATTAATTATTTATTCATTCCATTCATAATTCGTCTAATATTGCAAGTCAGTCATTTCACTAGCCGACAGAAAAAAGTCAATGTGACAGGTCTGTTTGACATTATGACGAATTCACGCAGTTGGAATGTTTGAAACGTATAACATTACGTAATGCGATTAACCGTTGTGACACGCTGACTTGCTGTGTCCTCCACTAAATCACCTGCTGTTGAACGTTGTGTGCTAGTGAAATCGTTCGACATCGGGTTCGGCCCCGTACGCCAAATTAATTAATCACAGCTAAAATACCCTTAGGTATGTTTCAACGTCACTGTGTTCATACAAAAGATATAAAATCAAAATAATTACAATAATTTGCATATATAGTTATGTGTAAAGTCTTAAGATGTCAACAGTAATCGTATTATATTTGCAACGTTCGTATATTTAAAAAATATACATACTTTTTCTCGTTAACAACATATATATATATATATATATATATATATATATATATATATATATATATATATATATATATATAATACTCACTAGAGAATTATCTATTTTGAATCACATTTCTAATTTCATGTATTACTAACAGAAATAAAAAAATGAAATGTATAAAAGTAATGACATGCAAAAAATGTAATGTAAAAAAAATAATGATTTGTATCTTTTAATGAAAATATTTAGTTATTCTTAATAATGTACATAAACTTATTCAGAGAAAAAAATATGTGGAATAAAGTTTAATAAAAAATTATTTATATTTTCAATAACCAGTATTCTAATTATTTCAAAAATTGAAAATTAAAAACGATAAAATATTATTGTAAATTTTTAGTAAAATTTATGAAATAACTTAGTTATATTGGATTAATTTTTAGATATCTTTTCTTAAAGAGACAAGACAGAAAGATTTTTATTATAACAATAAATGAACCTAATATATCAAATTTTATCAGTTTTGAACAAGTGTTTCTTAATTCAAGTTACTTGTTGAGAAAAAGCTCAGATTTATAAAAAAATTTGGAGCTAACGAAATACTTATAGTAGAAAACTATTATCATTTTATTTTATTTTTTTTAACTATATTCAAATTCGAGAGTTCATTAATTTTTCCAGTTGAAAATTAATATATTTCTTTACTTAATAATCGACCAACTACGAGGTAAATAGTTACAGATCGTTGAAAAAAAAATAAAATTTTATTAAGTGATATTTTTCAGCGTTTTATTTGGTGATATGATTAAAACAAAAATTAATATTTATAGTTTAAAACACAAATATAATAAATATTTCCATTTTAATTTCAACTGAAAATTATTTTACTTTCGTTTGTATGTAAATATTTGATATAAATTATTATTAAAAATATTTTGTCTACATGATTAACAAGCGTATATGAAATATATTTCCCATATATTTATATATATATATATATATATATATATATATATATATATATATATATATATATAATTCTCAAATTAAGAGATTTTTATTTCATATGATAAATACTAAACTTATTTATAAATTAAATTGACATCAATTACACACAATTTAAATAACAAAACCATCTACATATAAAATATTTAATTGACACTTCGATAAATCCAATTAACTATGAGTGGATACATTTGAAACTAATAAAATAACATTCATCTAAAATGAAGTGTGCTGATTTAAATCTGTTAAATTATACAAATTTTGATGATATATTAATTAAAATTTTATTGATGTAATATGACTGCTAACAAATTATAGATTAATTAAAATACGGTTTATTGCTTTCATTGCAATAAAACAACGATTATATTTCAATATACATATATCGGATATAAATTATATTAAATTGTTAATAATTATTATTAACACGCAGGAAAGATTTTACGGTTAAATAACAAGTTTTCTAACTACATATAGTAAATTTTATTTTAATGATATTTATTCAGAACACATAATGAAAAAATCACAAAAATTATAGAAGATACTACTTTTTATCAGTAAGTATCTATATTTTATTTTTAATAAAATTTATCATATATATTTTTTTTAATTAAAATAACTAAAAATATAATTTATATATTTTCAAATTTTTATTATAATTGAATAGTTATAACTTTTGTAGGCAAAATTTAAATTATATATATATATATATATATATATATATATATATATATATATATAAATAATATGTATCACAGAACCTTTAAATTATCTATTATTATTAAAATATGTTAAAAACCTTTCTAGCAATACTGAAATTTTAATCAAGAAATATGAAACATATTTAGTTCATTTTTTTCTAGTATATAATTAGTGTATATCTAAATGTTGGTTACATTTTCTCACCTATTACACTCTTATACAGTAAAAATTCCTTTAAATACATAATTGCATATTAAAGGTTTTTAATTTAAACATTTTTTATTCTGATTATTAAATGTAATAGTTTTTTTTATTCGTATTATTATATATACTCTTTACAATATTTAATACAAGCACTAATAAAATACATATAATTATATACAGAATTCGACTATGAAAAGATCTACTCTTTATTTATATCATTGCCGTTATAATTTTATCATCATTTTGATAACATAAAAAAATCAATTTCGAATAAATCTTATTTTGTTTTTACATCCGTTTGAAAAAAACCTTTGCAGCTGTAGTTCTAAACAAGAATTACGTTATTATTATTAATCGTAATTAATTATATCCAGTACATAGTTCTATATACCATTAGTTATTTATGGCATATTATAAAAACGTACAAGCCGGTTAATTATGAATTCTTTTCTTTTCATACTCTCATAGTTATATCTAATTGAATTCTAATTGACTTATGTATCCATGATTGAATTAGTGTATGTCAAAAATAAAATAAAACTTTGACAAATAGATATAGAACTGTATAGAAAGTAGTTAATATCAAGTAGTACTTTTCGAAATGTGATACTAATTACCCATTTTTATAATATTTGTAACATGCATTACATACATACACACGCATAAATATATATATATATATATATATATATATATATATATATAATATATGTAAATTCACCTCTTCATCTTCATCATATATATTTTTTTAACTATTGGTATAATATTCATAAAATTAAGAGGAAAAAAATATTAAAATAATATTAGGTTGGCAAATATCTCCCTTCCGCCTTCTGGTCTTTTGAATTTCGCAGCTATGTACAAAAAAAAAAAAAGCGGAAGGGAGATACTTGTCAACCTAATATATTGTTACTAAAATTAGGTATAAAGTATGTAAATAAATAAAGTTCTATACATCTTTTTTAATTTTCTATTTACTGCCAATATAAATAACACTTGTTATCGTAAAAAAACGTAAACATGAAAATCTTTTATAATGTGTTAAAACTTGTGTTTTAACGCCATCATTTTAAGTATTTACAAGAACCTTTTATATGTAAGTGAGTGTCTTTAGTTATTAATAACAATATATTATTTTGATATTAAGTATTTATTTGTATTGAAATATGTTTAAATAAATAAATATATAAGATTTTAGCATTTCCTATTCTTAAAACATTAACACTTCTATCAAGTAATAAAGATAACAAAAATTATGATGTGCAAATACGTATATTATTTATTGAATTTCAAGTTTAATTTATTTATTAACATTTTTCAACTCAAATTATTAATTATTATGTTTTCTTATTATTTTGTTTTTTTTTCTGATGTAGTCGGATATTGAATATTTAATTATTATATTAAAGTAACTGTAAAAGTTTTTAAATATCTGAAATTGATCATAATTTACAAAATTAATATTATTTGCGATATATAAATAATATTCTCTTTTAATAAGTGATGCGTAGTATAATTTAAAGAATCTATGAAATTAGATTGAATTAAATTTACATCATTCGACGATTCTCTAAATGAGAAAATACATCAAAATCATTGATTCAACGAGTTCTTTTTAGAATATAAAGACGTTTACAAAAACATTTCACAATTGATATTGAAGAAATTGGTAAATTAATTTAAAATAAGGAACACATCTTCAATTACTGTTACACAACAATATCAATTGAACTGAAATATAACAATAGTTAACTGAAATTTATCCTTATAATTTATTCATAAAAAGAAAATAAAATATGTAAAGTGGTTAGTGATGAACATCGAAAAATTAATTGTTATAAATAATCTCAAATGAAAAAAACTAATATGAGCAAAATTAAGTTCTATTATTGTAATTTAAAATCAGTTTATACTTAAAAACATGTTTTATATTTGTTAATATTGAAAACAAATCATATAATATTAAATCTTTCCAAATAAAACAAATAGTTAATTCAGATAAGTGCAATGATAAGTAAATTAAGGAAATCTGAAATTGAAATTTCGTAAAAGAATTACATTCTACCATATCAATACAAGATCACGTATATTTTTATTTTATGGAGAAAGTTGTTGCAATTTATTGTAAATTAAGACATTCTATGATACTTGTAGACTTTTTCTGATTTTACATTTTTAAATTGTCTCTTGTTTTAGTTTCATTAAAATAAATTAATTCAAAGAGGTATTTTTGGAAATACAAACTAAATTAACATTTTTTTTTTTTTTTTGAAAAAAAATCTACGTCAACAATATAAGCTATAAAAAAGGTAACTTAAATATATTAAACAAAATATTGAATTTATATATATATATATATATTCTGAATATTTAAATATTCAATGGCGGTTTCTCTCATCAGCGGTCTGATATGAGCTGATACAAATGATGATTTATGATGATGGTATATGTGTATGTAATCTAATTTTTTACATATTGTTTTAGTCATATTTTTATTTAATATGAAAAATTAATCAACAAATGATGATTGAAATAAAATTTAAAATCCTATTTTTTTTCATTTCAAATGAAATGAAATATATACATTTCAAAATCGTATTCTACGAGTATTACTACTTCATTAGTAACAAATGTCCAATACACAAAACACGACTTTCATTAATGTTAGAACGAAATCAATGTCACTGTAATTTTACAAGAATTTTTACGTCAAACTTTTAGATATCGATCTAAAAAAAGGTACGTTGATATGAATCGATACTTAATCAACATTTAAAGTACAAAATCAGTGGATAACAATTATTACTTTAATCATAACCGCACCCACACATTTCTCATAAAACAATATTGCGACATTATCCAAAGTGTGGTGTTATGTATTTTGACCAGAAGTCAAAATTGATACAGTTTATCATATTCGTCGAGCGGCTAGTGTCGTGTCCTGCGAAAATTAAATCAATCATCGAAACTTTGTTGAATAACAGTGTTGATATCGAAATAAAGAATGTTAACACGCGCGCAAAGAACAATATTTCAAGTGGCCGACGTTGACCAGACCATTTATCACACTTGTAGAAAGCTTGCACTGAAATGTACACAACGAACACAATATTGTGTAGCTTACAGATATTAGAATATACTTTCATCTCATATCTGCCGATCTATATACACGATAAGTGTGTTATTTAAAAAAAATATATTATATATTAATAATACTGTATGAAAGCTGATATGAGATAATAAATAATAGCATACACTTGAGTGTCAATGTACATTATGTTTCAGATAACAAATGACACTATTTGGCAATAATAAAATATCGAATCAAAAATGAACACAATCGGAATAAAAATATTAATTAATTATTTATTTTTATCAAGTTGACATAAATTTACAAAAGTCATCTTTCTTCTTATATTCATTATAAAGTATAATATAATCAAAAATATACAGATGCATACATTATTTAATAATATTATTGAAAAATTAATGTACACAAAAATTATTTCAAGTAATAATTTAAATAACTGATAAACGATTATCTTGTATTTTATATTTTTTTACCTACAAAAAAATAATGAAAATATAATATAATATAATGCAAAATTTTGAATGAAATTCAATTACACTGCTAACAATGTATATAAAATATATTATACTATAAAAACCTAATAGTCATTATAGTTTATTAGTAAATTTCGACATTTACAAAACTATGCCGGCCGTTTTCTAATTTACTATATTTAATGTCATAAATTTAATAACAGGTGAAATAAAATCGTGCTTTATCATGGTAAATGTATAAGTGAAATATTTAACTGCTCTTTAACCTTATTTTCTTTGTTATTTTGTAACGATTAACTTGATATTATTATGTATTGTGTATTCTTATATATACATATATATATATATATATATATATATATATATATATATATATATATATATAATTGAAACAACAATGAAATAACTTCTATTTTTTTAATTTTCGTTCATTTCCTTAATTTAAAAATACATTATTTTTAATATAGGGTCATCGAAATGTGACGCCTAGATTTGTGTTTTATAAAAAAGAAATATGTGTATAGGGTGGTATATAGGAAAAATATATATAATTTATTTTTAATAAAACACAAATCTAAGCGTCGCATTTGGATGATCCTATATAATTATTTATATAAATTTAATTAAAAAAAAATATTACCATTCATGAAAAATTAAGAACATTGAAAATGTAGAAATATTTTTAGTAAGTACAGTTTTATAAAACATGTCTTTCAAATATAATTTAAATATTTATTCTTTTTATATATAATAGAGAATTTATTTCGTTGTAATTAAACAAAATTGTATTCGAAAGTTAAACATACATACATGCATATATATATATATATATATATATATATATATATATATATATATATGTGTGTGTGTGTGTGTGTGTGTGTGTGTGTATGTATTTCAAATATATACTATTTTAATTATAACGAAACAAAATTTTAATTTTATTTATAAAAAGGACACACGTATATATATATATATATATATATATATATATATATATATATACACATGCATGTTTATATAATCTTATATATGTGTGTAAATGAGAAAAAATAATCTATGTACAATAGGAATGAAATACGCACTTCGACATCAAACGCATCACATCACTGAGAATTGTTGACATAACTCGGCCTGATTGTCGCCAATATCTTGCTAAATGCAGACACACAGAAATCCGCGTGACTACATATGACCCAGTTCGGAAAAAGAACACGCTTTTTCTTTTTCGGCCACGCCAAGGTCGCTTAGATCATTTGCTGTGTTGTGATTCATTTAGCAACACTAGCTCACGTCCACTACGACCCTTGCATTATGCACGCATCACAATATGGGTTCTTCGAAATCAACACTCTTCATTGTACAATGAAATTTTTATAAAGATGAAAAATACAAATGTTTGAAATGAAAAGAGAGACAATGTCAGAAACGTAAAGTCAGATTGGGAATGACAGATATTCTGTACAAGAGCTCGTGCCAAAGTAGGTAAACTTCTTACCGTAGATGGACATCATCAGGTGTATTTATTTGATCACCCCTCCGGACCCCTGGCCTAATACTGCCACTGACCGGTAGCATAATATGAGGTAGGATCTCAAGTAATAGCAATAAAGATTATTGAACGTAAAAAGATACTAAACGTGATTTGATTTTAAATTTAACAAAGACAGAAGGTTTATTATCTGACTACTTCGTATTTCTGTATATTTTTTTCTGAATGTGTTTTACAGGCCATGGGAAACGTACAATTCTATGTGGTCAGCTATTGTATGGTGACTTATTGTTCAATCAGTTTATCACATTACGACTGACTATAAACACACATGCATGTCTTTCATCCACTTGTTTCTTCCATGTTTGTCGAATTGGGTTTTTACACAAAAAGTAATGGTACTTACTACATTATTATACATTAAGTTATAGAATGTCATCTGTATTTTCAAATTATATTTCTTTAAACTATTTCAATCGTAATTATTTATCCATTGTTAAATTTTAAATAATTAACAAACATAATCAGTTGTTATTTTTATTTTTGAAAATTATAAATTTAATATATATAAAAACTAAAATAAATGTATAATAATTTAGAAATATTGTAATATTTAATTTCATATAAGTTTTTGTTAAACATATTTTTATTAAAATAATTATCTATATGTAAATTGAAAATATTTCAAATATCTATTTTATAACTAAATTTATCACTTAAAATGTAAAATATATATTAACAATATTATTAAAAAAATGTTTTTCATAATATTTATTAATAATAAAATATTGCAATATAAATATTTTATTAATAATTTTCTGTTTTAACTAATTTATTTTTAAAAAAGATTCCTTATCTTCAACATAATAAGAATTTATTAAATATTGTTAATCTTTATTATTTTTTCATGGAAATCTATGTAAGAAAAAAAGTTAATGATAAGTAATTATTGAACAATTTTAATGAAATATTAAAGAATTGTAGTAGAACTAGTAATATCCTATTAGTCCGGTTTAAATATTACAAAGTAACTCTGAAAGAATATTATTATTTTTTTTATTATCATCAATTATTCATCAACCATGAAATAAAATATCTACATTAAAAATAATAATACAATCATATTTTTTTTAAAAAAATAGCGACCCAAATATATTATCTTCAGAATTTAATTTAGTGTTAATATAAAAATAAATATCTAGAGAATAATAAGTTAAATAATTTTTAATTATAAAAAATAAATCTAGTAATAAAGTTAAAATTAGAACTAATTTCATCGTATTTATAACAATATATTTTCATTTAGATAATATTTCAAATATATTCATATTTGAATAATAGTTATAAATATCTGATTATGAGAAAATATGAAAAAAAAACTATATTTTCTTATATTTATACAATGTTTATCAAAAGCATTAAATATAATGCTTCAAATATACTTTCTTAATTCTTAACCGTATATCATATTTCTTTTTGTACATTTGACAGATAATAATTCATCTGATAAAAAGGTGAAATGTTGACCCCCAACAAAAAAAAAAAAACAAATAATATTGATATATTATTTATATAAAGTGATTCACTGAAAATAAATTGATTTTCAGTAAATCAATAAATTAATAACACCCTTTCATAAATGCAATCACAAAGGTTGTTTCAACTGTAATTTCGTGTATAAATTACCATTTCGTTATCTCATCATAACATCAAAATGAAACCCATAAATTAATATCATACGATCTGAAAAATGTTACCAGAGTTATTTGTACATGAAAAAAATGCACCAAAAACACAATGAATAAGAGTGATCAGCGTGCATGTTCATTAATTTTCTTCGAACGTTATCTCCATTGCGGAAATTAACATGCGGAAAGCTGTTGTTTCGTGATAAAAAAAAACGCGTCCAATATGTGTTGAGTTGATGCAGTGCCATATATGTATGAAAGGCGGTGTGATCATCATGAATGGTATGCTGTGTCACTCAGTTCTTGCTCAGAGTGCGAACACGGTGTTATGTCTGTAACGGACCGCTTGTTCAATGTTCGTACACATAAGATGAATGAACGCAACAAGAATATATGGACAGGGCGTGGTCGTTTATTTCCTATAGTACTGATGATATATCATATGCATACATAGGTTTTGACTTTTGTCCGAGACAAATATTTTAAATTGTTCAGTTAGGATAATGTAAATAAATCAAATGTCGTTTGTTGATTTATAACTGATCACTTTTGTATAAAAGTTATCAGATGTAACATGTAGGTGAAAACATTTGACATTGTCTGTAGAAAATTTTAATATATTAAAACAAGACAAACATTTTTTTTCATCATCCCTTTTTTAATATTAAGAAATTAATACTTTTTATCATTGGAAATTTACGGAAATATATGAACAAGTAACAATGGTGCTCAAATCACATAAAAACTAAAAGAACTTAAAAAATTTAATAATTAACAATTTTCTTTTTTTCAGTATAAAAGTAAAAAAGAAACAAAACAAACATTGACCAAATCAAATTAAAATGTAATTTAAATTGAAAAAACAATAAGAGATTTGATACTTTCTATATTTTTTCCAATTTAATAAAATTAATTTAAAATTTACTAATATTGATTAAAAGTGAGAATGTAAATAGTCATCAATCATTTGTGATCAGACTTTATTTTTGACATAATTTATGTATGAAAACATTTTTATATAAATTTCATATTAAATACTAAAAAAAATATTTGATACTTGTTTTAATGCAAATAACTAAAATTGACGCGCTATCTAAAAATATCCCATCGGCTACCAATGGTCAACAACGTATCTTACCAATCTTCATTTTATCAAATGTATTTTTAAATTAAACATAGTTTCACAAGTGAAATAAATCATTGATTAAAAAAACATTTTTATATAATTAGATTAAAATTTTAATATGAGTTAATAAAATTTAAGAAAATTAATAAAGTGAACAATAAATTATTGTTGGACACTTTTATGAAATCTTATGATGTTGAAGGAGAAATATTCATTTATATTAAAATCAATTTGCCATAGTATTAAAGAAAATAGTGACATTATATGAACTCTACACAACAAAAATTAATTATTTTGACTAAATAAATTATTTCTACTATTCATTTTTTCTTTAATATTAGCATATATATATATATTATAGTTAATCACATCATTTTTATGATAATTTATTAATAGATAATTTTTCTATTTTTAATATTCTGCTATTTGAAAAATATTCTTAACGTTTAATATGTTGATAAAAATTCAATTTATTCTCTTATAATTATTTATATGTACATAACTTTTAATAGCACTATTTTTTCATTCGAAAATAGCTAAAATCTAACTTAAGAATTTTCTTCTCATAATTTTTTTTAATTGAAAAATGTAAATAATACAATAATTATTTTCAGAACTTCTAATGAATTTAACCACAAATAATTTCTTCTTCAAATCAATTTTGCTCTTCATTACTATGTCAATATTTTTATGTGAACTAAATATTTTTTATTACAATTGTATTTAATAATAATATAAAATGACGTACCAAACTGGTATATTTATTACGAATTAATAGTTATTAAATAAAAAAAAATAATTAAAGGTTTTGAATTAATTTTGAGTATATTTTATTGAAATTGAGAGAAGATATCTAAATACAGAAAACTATGTATACAAAAATAGGAATAGTACGTATCGCATAATAAAAAAAATATAATTTTATTCAATTCAATTTCTTGATTTAAATAAAAATCACAGATCATTCATCAATGTTATTGAAATTGATTGACATTTATTTAAAAAATAATCATAGAAAATTAAATAGTTTTATTTGTAATCACATGAATATAATTATTTTATTACATAAAACAAATCGAAACGTAAAAGTTTACAAATAAATAATATAAATTATTTCATACAATAATATAAGATGAACATCTGTCTATCTATTATATATTTATTTTTATTCATTTTCATGACTAATGAATTTCGTAGTAAGCATTATTCTTTATCTATAACATACCAATAAATTGTAATTAATTTTGATTCGGACGATTCAATTTGTTTCATTCAATATATAAACGAACATGATTAACTTGTATTTCACTTTCATTTCCATTCAAATAGCTCGTAATTCCAACTTGATTATTTTCTTAAAATATTTATAAATCATTCCCACATATCACTGAGGCCGACTTTCAAAATAGGAGCGTCGTTTCGCTAATAAAAAAATCGTTTACGTTGAAAAGGCATGTGATCTTTTAATATAAATGAGAAAGATAGTTACAAAGATGATGTAAGTGTATTGACGAAGAGACAGAATGTATTATTTCTCATTTAGTGTAACGCTTATCAGATGGAAGTTGATTAAATTTGTCTCGAGCATAGCTATCCATTACCTTTAGGAATTAGGGCGTGTAATGGTACCAAAGAGGCTGTGCAAGTGGCAGTTATAGTGTTATAATTAGCAATCGAAGGCAGTTCGAGCATAAACAATATTTGTAGTTATAGAAAATTCATTACTATTGTATTGAAACGACATGTTTCATTAGAATAATAGATTTGACGGTGTTTAAGGCGTATTACGTTCGCTCATTAAGTGCATTTTTTACCAATAATACAATAGCTTATATATTTAAAATGTCAAAATCCGTATCAACGCTAATATCTAATAAATGATTCATTTCGTACAAAAGCAATTGTTTAAATGTGTAACAACCTTTGTAACAATTACTTAACAATATCAGTTTCTTATATTATGAACCGTAAAACAATTTTACTGAAAACTAACTACAAGCTATCTCTTATATGCTTAGGTGTAGATTTCAAAAATATCATGTGTTCAAACACTTATTAGCTATTATCTTTATAAGAAAAATTAATTTTTAACAAAATAATAAAATAAAATTAAACTAAGAAAAACAATTTTACTTTAACATATTTTTAAATAATTCTATCTTGGTGCTTTGATTAATGATTAAACAATAATATATATATATATATATATATATATATATATATATATATATATATATATATATATATATATATATAAATATATATATAAATATATATATATATATATATATATATATATATATATATATGTATATGTATGTATGTATTTATGCATACATACAGATACCAGTAAGACAAAAATAACGTTCAATGAATTTACAGTTCAGAGAAAAATTAAAATATAATAAATATAAATAGAGAAATTTAATTACAATATACGAGAGTCGTTTGATAAGTATGGTAAAAAAGTAAGAAAAACTAGATTGAAAAATTTAATTAAATTATTTAGTTAATTAAATTAAACAATAAATAAATTTACCTTACTTATCAAACGACCCTCTTATATGTTAATTCACTTATTACTAAACAATAAATATTTATAGATAAAGTAAACTGGAGAATAAAAATGAAATTGTGTCAATTCAGAAGAAATTCTTATACTATCAAGTTGAATATTTTTCTATGTTTGAAGAAAAAAGTTTTGAAATAATTCATTCGACCTGTTTTCATTTATGAGAGTGAAATATGGATTTTAAATGCTAATTTAGTGATTTCATAAAACATAAAAAAGCATAGAATGTCGCATATTAAGAATAACATACAAAGACAAAAAATCAACGACTGAATTACAAAGAAAACCTACTGGACAAGAAAAAAAAGGTTTAAATTTAAATAAGTTGGTTAAGAAGAAAAAAACATTGATGAGTGAGAGAAATTATTGATTGGAAATTCAGAAAAAAAAGATCCATATATGAGATAGAGACATACGTCGGTTTCGTCGGTGCAGAATGGAAGGAAAAAGCATTGGATCACTGAAAGTGGAACATTTTAGAAGACATTCATCAGTAAGTAAAAAGAGATTAATGATGATGATATATATATATATATATATATATATATATTATGTGTGTATGTCTATGTACACAGAACAATTAACAAAGATTGAGAAAATTTAATAACGTATTTAATTTTCATACGTTTCTAATAAAATAAGTTTCTAATGTATATAATTCTAATATATAATAACTAGGTAAAAAATTCATGAAGATTTATATATTAATTTTTTAAAAAACGATTTTATTTTGACTTTACTTCATCGATTTTTCATTTCACAGAAAAAATATCTCTTTACAAACATTAATAATTTTCTAAACAAAAAAAAATGTATAAAAAAATCAATGAAAATTATCAACTGAACAAAATATATTTTTTAATCAGCTTATTATAATATTTTACAACTACCTGAAAATGGTTTAATATTATTAATTTTATACAACACCTACAAATGCCTCAAGCGAAAACTACTATTAAAATGTAACTAGTTAGTACAATCTATGCATTTTTTTATTATATGCATCCCACGTAATTATTCACGTAAAAATACGGTTTGTTAAAACAAGATATTTTATTTTTTATTCTTGAACAAGCAAATCTTCTATAAAAAAATAATGATTTACAACTAATTTGTACTTTTTATATTCATACATTACTATACAAAATGATTTATATAAATTTAAATAGTAATACAATAAATATATATATATATATATATATATATATACATATATATATATATATTAATAAACACAGACGTCTATTTTAAAATTAAGACTGCGACATACAATTTATTCACTAAATATTTTAATGTCAAATTACTATTGCAGAAACGTTATTAGAGTAACCTAATAAAAGTTGACATTGTTAATAGGAACAAAAAATAATATTTATGATTCTATCTTTTTTGGAATGCTACATTGTATACCTTTGTATATGTACGTAATATACATTTTAAATTGCATTTATTATTCTACTGTAAAATCATTAATCATAAATATTGAAAGAAACTAATGACAAAAGTGTGTTCAATATCATTAATTTAGGATACTGGAAAACCGTATCAAAATCTGTTATTTTCACTTTACTCATTAACGAATGATTTATTTGACATGATAATTGGTATGAAATATTTGCATTGTTAAAAATAATACATTACATTTGATTTCATTACACAACTACCAATAGTAGTTATCAGAATTGGTTTCATAAACGCATCATTCATAGACAATATGTACCTGCAGGCTGCTCTACTTCACCGATCCAGTTTATTTTAAATCAAGTTAAAAACAATTAACTCATATCGGATTGTAAAATATTTCATTTATATCGTTTATAATACATCTACCGACAATAAGATCAAATCTGTGAACGTAAGTTATTGTATTTGTTGATAGCAATTTATATGTCCGCTAAATTTATTAACTTGAATAGAAACACAAAAGCCAGAAATTGTATTCAGATCATTTTTGATATGTTTCTATATTAAATCAATTATACCAATTAAATATAAACATGTACATACGCATATATATATATATATATATATATATATATATACATGTATATATATTATTTAGTATATATATTATTTAGTATACATATTCACGTATGTTTAAAAGTACATCATGAAATTAAAAATATACGTTTGTATATAGAATATTTTGAAAAATATGAAACCCACTTCATGTTAAAATTTAGCACAGGTCACACCTGACCAAAAAATTACATCTCTTCATGTTAAAAATATTTATGTATTATTATTTTAATAAAACTTCAAGTAATCGTCTCAACATAATCGCACTGAGTCAAATTCACCGTGAGAATTTTATACAATGGGCGTATTTAACTTCACGCGTGGATAAGAGCAGCTTATTATTACACCTACAATTTAATTTTTCATTTCAGATCTGACTATAACATGTTTGGTATTAACATAATTTTTCTAATTCTATGCAAAATAACTGTAAACGTAATGTTTTTTGTGTCAACTTATTCTACAAAAAGACTAATACAATATTTTTAACCAAATATAGAAGTGATTTTCTAAATTCTATTGTGACCTAAAATTCATTATAATATCATATAAACATATGTTCTTAAATAGTCAGAAAGTTATATAACATTATTGTCAATATACTAATTATCATTCTTCAAGTTGTTAGTTGATAGATGACATTTAAATCAATTTTAATATTTTACTCTTAATGAAAAGTAATTTTAAAGTAAACAATAATGATGAATCAAACTTATAAATGTACATTATACACTGAACAAATGTTGAAAATATTAAAGTTATAATAATATTTACATATGATACTTTTTTTATTTTATAAACATTTTATTTAAATAAATTAACACTAAACTCAAATAATAAAATTTAATCTAAACTTTTATTACAATAATAAATTATATATATTATTATTATTATTTAAATTAAATATAAAACAGTAAATCATTGTTTAAATAAGAAAAAAATACTAACAGCTGAAATTTTGCTTAATAAAATTAATCCAAAATGAAATCAACCTGTAAAATTTTAAGATTAATTAGTTTAAATGTTAGTATTATTGAATTTATGACTTCAATAATTTTATTCTTATAAATATATTAAAAATTATAATAAAGAAAATAGAGTCTTAATAAAAAATTATTAATCATTGGGAAAAATTCGTTAAAAATTAATTAAAAGAGTTAATTTTTCCAGTACAATAAATATACTGTTATTTCCATTGAAAATTATCTTGTAATTTCAATAATCATTTATTTTTATCTAAAATAGGTTATTATCAAAATTAATCGTTAGTTGATTCAAAGATACTCAATTCTATTTGAAAAGATTAAATAAATCTCGATAAAGATTTACAAAATGAGACTGCAAATTAAGTTGTAAAGAACACATCATTTATTTGATATTTTGTAACTAAGTTATCATTTTGAATTTCAACATTTTACGTTCAGCAACATTGTAATTATTTTATTTTGACTACAAAATTAAAAAACACGACCAAAACCGTTCAAATAAAAAAAACGTGCAAACCCGAATAATAATTTCGTAACAAAATAGACTGGAAACTTAATAAATACGCTGATTAATAGTATAACATTTAATTAATTACATGAGAACTGATAAGATAGGGCCCAAAATCACGATTTCATAAACAAAATTAAATAAATGCGATCTTTATCGTCACCACGATGTTACTTTCTCTGCAATCCTTTGTTCACTAATGCATATAATACATATTTCTCGGCAATAATTTAAAAGTGCGACGGTTATATTGGTCTATTTATACAAACGTGAGTTTAATGCGATTGCATTGTCATGCGTTTGCAGTCATGATTTACGCTTTAGGCAAGATGTCGTTACCGCGATTCATTGTTCAACAGAATTGGTGAGAAAATAAGAACAGTTATTTATTAAATAGGTTAATTGAATGAGGGTGTGTTTAATAAGAAACGTTTTAATGTCACGGCTAACATAATAACACGTACATATTACATATACATATATTTATAATGTATTTAAAAACATATTTGATTACTATAAAAAGGAACAGTTAGGATATATTGATATAAAAAACTTTTTTTCAAATATACAAGAATAATATAAGAATTTATTTTAAATTCACATTAACCCATTTTTATTCTCCTGTTCACTTCATCTATAAATGTTTCTTTTATGTTATAAAACACCCCTAATTTTTAACTTTTTCTATTTCTACTCCTTTTAATTAGATTTTCGTATAATTTGCAAATTAATTGTACATTATTTTTGTTTTGCCTTGTCTAGTTCTTTTCGATATATATATATATATATATATATATATATATATATATATATATATATAGAGAGAGAGAGAGAGAGAGAGAGAGAGAGAGAAAGGGAATGTTTTTTAAACGTGATAAAACTTTAAATTAAATTCTTATCGAAAGTTCTATCCAACCTAAAAAAACACCTATATATACATATGTGTGTATGAATATATAATGGTATGATTAAGGTGTTTTTTAGGGTAGATATAACTTTTAACAAGAATTCAGTTTAAAGTTCTATCATGCTTAAAAAATATCCTATACAAGTAAAATATTAAAATATGTAATATATAATAAATAAGTTGAATTAAAAAAAATATTATTTTTAACAAAATATTTTTGTGATTTTATGTTCAAAATTGGTTCTATTTGTAAATTATTGTATATATTATATTATAAATATGTTTATTAAAAATAACAATAATTAAAATATCTATACGAACCAATTTATAATTATTATTTTTATACTTTTATTTTATTTTTTCAATAAAGCCAATTAACATTTTTTTAATGATTTCAGAATATTAATTTCATCTTGCAATTCATTTTTGTTATGTTTATCATGCGTGAATATATATATATATATATATATATATATATATATATATATATATATTCATAACAATGACAAGTATAATTACAATAAAATCAATCGGAATGTAACCTTTGTGAAGAACAAAATTTAACCTCTCTAGGCCATAATGATCGTAGCTTTCTGATTAAGCGCCATCATACTGGCGAGTGCTGCCTGTAAGCGAAACGCCCTCAAGCATCGGCCTCCCGTGTCGAGACCACCCTGTATATGGTGATCAATTTGACATAAATAATTGCAAATGTAATATAGAATTTAATTCGTAGCGTCTTTTGTGCGTTGACAGTATAATATAAAGGATTATTTTGCACCTGGGTGTTCCGGTTTCCATTTTAATTGATGTCGGATTCAATTGTACAAAGCATCGCGGCGGGATTTCAACCGAGACGAATCCATAAGTGTGGAACAACCCGGGATATTTTCAAAAGCTGATGGAAATCTTGGTAAAATATGTGAAAGAATGTTATCTAATGTATATTATTTCAAATTAAGTATTTATTCAATATAATGCACATACTAATAACTCAAGTATGCACAATACATTTTATAGAATAGAAATTTATATAAGAAAGGAGTATTATAGCATGTATATTTCATACAGGTTTTTGTAAATTTTTCCTACAAAAGTACAATGTAACAAAAAAATTAGCACATATCTAAGACATACAATTTATTTAAGTATAACAATAAGTAATAATGAACTTAAATTATTTTATATGAAACATACACCGCATCTATATCACATATTTATAATAATAAATTTTTCGTTGTTCTTTATTTATGATATATAATTTAAAACTGTTATTTTATTTTAATTATTTTCCCCAAAAAACATATTTAATATAAATACATGGGTTAAATAAAATTATGTAAAATATTTTGTAATACTACATATTTATCAAAAAATAAATAAAACATTAAAGGACATTAAAAAGTAAATATCATAAATAATTAACAAAGCACTTTATTAATTATATGTCCTAATATTTAATATATCAAATAATTGTTTATATTTGAAAAAAATCTTTATTATAATGTTAAATATTTTCTTGGTGTTAACCATCAGTCTTGAAGATGGTAAATAAATAAAAGTTACTCGTTAAAGTTGTATTTGTAGATAAATTGTATTTATTTTATTTTGTTGTTTTCTAAATAATATTTTTTTATTCATGTTAAACGCAATTTTAATAAAAATTATATTAATTTGAAAGAATGTTAATTTTTAGGGAAATTTTAATCTTTTATTTTTTATGTATATTTATAAATTTAATTAATATATTAAATCAAATACAATATATTTAAAAAATGAATATATCTCTTCTACAAAAGTAGTATAATTAGAATTCTATTAAAACATGATATATTGTTTGTTAGTAAAATCAATAACTAATATTCTCTCGAAGACAAACGATTACCAAACTACATACCTTTAAAATCAATAGTTCATCTAATTCTTACATACTCGTTTTACTAACAGATACACAAGATACAACATATTTAAAGCTTATATTACGCTGACAGCTAATTTTTTCTTATCAAATATCAAACGAGACGTGCAAAAAAAATAATAATAAATTGTACACATCTGCTCTACATTAAATTAAATAAAATAAGAATCTAGATGAAAGATATAGCGGTTATTAAAACGTATGTTCGAATTACGTAAACAAAATTAATAATTCAATCTCTATAATCTAATAATCTCGATCTTAATTTTCGATTTATTTGTTTCATTACAATTCTAAGTATAATCGTGCCTATGTGTACAATTTTATTAATGATTTCCTTCTCCATGTGATTCGAATTTAAGCAATAAGTGTTCATCATTGTGTAGACACACACATTCGACAAAAAACTGATTTATTTCCCACATGCTGATAAATTGGTTACTAAACACACAATCCAGAGCGTTAGTACAGTCCATTTAACTATCTAGTAATAGAATAATGTAACTCGATTTGACGTTTATAAAAAAAATGCTTCCGCTTTAGTCGTCTTGATCCGAATAATTGAACAACCGACACGTGATATTATTTATTCAAAAGATATAACAGTAATTCAAATAATTGAAACATGAAATATGAGTTAAACATTAGTTATAGTGTGCAAGAATGACTTTTGAATTAAATTTAATATCAAGAAAAATTTCATTAGTCAAAAATAAATAAACAATTTTATTTAATGTCTGAAGATACAGTTAGGAATTAAAAGCATTCCTATATTACTTTTCAACAAGAAAATTACATGCGAATACTTTTAAGTATAATATCCAATCAATCTTTAATAATATAATTTTTTAATTTAAAATTACTGTTTGAGTTCATTAAATAAAATATAAAATATATTTTGTGTGACTATTTTCTCAAATAGTTTTTATATTAGCAGATAATTCAAATTTGAACTCTGGATAATTAATAAGTAAAAAATCTTTTTAGTAAAATTATCAAATAGAACATTGCCTTAACGATTTTATTCTTTACTGAAAATGCAGTTAATTTATTATTTTAATTTAATTTCTTTAATAAAATTACTTAAGTTTAAAAATTTGGATTATAGATCATTTCATAGAAAATTTGATTTGATTAAAAAATATAACTTAAGTAATTTATATTTAGAAATATTTTTGCTAAGCCGATATATTTAAATATCAGATTTTTTCCATATTATCAAGTTTAATTTTCCATTAATAAATTTTTGTCATTGATCTCTATAAAAATCAAATCATTTAAGTATCAAAATGATAAATTATCTATTAAAAATGATATCTAAAATCAGAAATATATATCACATTTTATTTGATTCAATCTTGACTCAAAAAAAATCTGTCAGTTATTTTAAATATTAAATAGTAATATATTATTATTTCATTACATTATTATATGTATGCATACAATATTTATAATTAATTTTTTTTATATATTTAATGTTGCCATTTATTTATTAATTAAATTTTAGTAAATAACATAAAAATTGATTAAATTTGGTTTTTCTCGATTTAAAAAGAATTATAATAAAAATAATTTTTGATTCTTCAATAATTAAAAAAATATAATACACTGAAAATTGAATAAAAATTTTGAAATTATTTAATAAAACATCTAAATTTACTATTATAAATAAATTATTCTTGAAAAGAAACTAACATTTATTTAGGAAAAACGAATCATTCAACTTGATATCACTACATTTTATAAAGGTGTTCTATAATTTACTTTGATATTCATGTCATCATCGTCAGAGGGTTGGATTATAAAATCGAGCATACGGTAATCAAAAAATCATACGTATCGGTGAATAAAGTGAACAAAACGTATTAATGAACAATTAAATAATGTTGAGGTGAATATTTCATTTTTATTGAAGTAAATATATCATAGTACCAAAATAAACAACAATATTTATTTATTTTTTAAAAATATATATTTTGTAAAAAAAATAATATAATATCTATTAAATTATTTCAAAAGTAATGAAGCAAGAATTTGCAAGCAATAAATTATATTATAAATCAGAAATCAGTACAATTTTAATTCATAACCAAATAATAAATCATTTATTAATAGTGAAGTACAATATTTTCATCCACATATTTAAAATAATAAATTATACAAGTTCATTTAACTATTTTCAAATTCATATTTAATTAATAGCAAATCTAACTTCTAAGCCCACGAAACCAATAATGTTTTCTTTATATATATATATATATATATATATATATATATATATATATATACATGTGTATGTGTGTGTATGTGTGTGTATTTAGTCGTGTAGTTGCACGAATGTATTTGTAATAAAGTTTGCGTGTGAACTGATTATTATTCATACATGTAGAAGTTCTAATAAATATTAATAGAGTGATATTTATTGATACGAAGATACATATATCAGCAAATATAAATAATGATGCTTTTTTAAAAAAAAAAATCAGTACGATGAGCATATATACAAGTTATAGTAAGCCGTAAAACACAAGAGTCGTCTAGAGTTACGTAGCAGATTCACATGACAAAATGATTTACAGCTTACAGTGTACTTCGAGATGCCTTCATGTCTCATGAGTGTAGACAAAAAACTGGTCTCCATTATTCATTGAAATACTTAAATTAAAACTAAATACAGAAACAAATTATAAATTTTCCGCTTACTGCTTGTAATGATCGGTTTAGATATGTAGGAGTTCATTACATGTACGATGTAGAAAAAAATATGTACTGTTGGAATTCCATGTGCATATTAATTTTCAGTCATAAATGTAACACACACGTTAACATTTTTGTTTCCATTCCAATTTAGATGTATGATTAAATATTTATCTTATTACTGTTTCAAATTGGTTTTAGTACGATTATTACCTTGAAATTGTGTCTCTTTTAATGAAATAATTATTCACTTTATGAAAACCATGGGTTGAAATTATTCAAATGTTACTAATTATTATATCAATTTTAAAATAATTTAATATATTTTGTACAGCCATGAAATAACATATATTTTATTTTATTTTTTAATGAAATATATTTACCATCATTGTAATATGATATATATATATATATATAAATATATATATATATATATTATTGGTTATTTGAATTTTTATTTATATTTTTTTAATTTATGTAAAAACATTTTATTTTTTTAATTCTAGTAAAAAATAAAATCATTTTTACTTATATAAAAAAGTAATTACTCTTTAATGTCATTTAACAATTACTTATTTTTTACTTTTTGTTAATACACATTTAAACATTAAGCTGTCATTCTCAAAATACAGCATTATTTTATTTTAATATATTTTTTGTGTATTTCTTTAAAATATTATAAATATAAAATAATAATAATGGTCATGATTTATTTAAAAATTAATAATAATTAATTTCATTCTAAACGAAGAAATAAATATTGGAGCTTAATATTTAATTCAGAAATATTATGAACAATCTTATTATTAAATGGTTTAAATCGTATATTATTATTTTTTTAAGAAAATACGTAACTTACATATAAATACTTTTCTCAATAGAATTAAAAATATATTTAGTAAAATTAACTGATGTTAAAAAATCAACATTATTTTAATAATATTGCTATTATTTCAGTCAATATACTTAAATACGTGTTATTTTTTGATTCATAAATTGATATCAATATTGTCTCAAATTAAATCAACTTTAATTGAATGCATAATTAATTAAAAAGTGAATTTTTTCTAATTAAATAAATAATTTTAATAATAGTAATAATTTAATATATTTTGTACAGCCATGAAATAACATATATTTTATTTTATTTTTTAATGAAATAAAATATTTATTTATTAAAAAAAATATTTTAAAACGTACTTGATAAATTATAGTGAAAATTAATTTTAATTATTTTCATTAAAGTTATAATTATTCCATATCTGAAATTGTTATAAATCAAATACTAAAATTGTTTTCATTGAATATAAATGTAATTTAGATAAATAATAATTCATTAAAAGATTAAAGACTAGATATTACTTGGTACTAAAAATACTTAATCTGCTTAAATTATAATTACATTAAAATCTATACATTCTATAAAATAAAATTATCACAAATTAAAAAAATCCAAAAATAAAATTTACTTTAATATTAGAAAATAATACAAGAAAATAAACTATTCAGAATTGAACATGTAAAAATAATTGTAACTTATTAATTTGAATTTTATTTTTCTTGCGTGATAAATTTATGTTGAAATTATTTTAACTAGTTATTTTTACGACTCATACACACACACACACACACACACACACACACACACACATATATATATATATATATATATATATATATATATATTTATGTGTGTGTGTGTGTTTATATATTTGTATGTATTTATATTGAATTTATTAAATTATTATATAAAATATTGGCTATTTGTTACTCTAAATATGTTTGTATTGGTACATAGAGCAGCCAATCAACTAATGTCAATAATAGTGTTATTAGAACTTTAAAGTGACCATGATAAATGAACAATTTCGTTTGAAGAAAGTATCTTAAATCGATACAACATATTTTCACTCAGTTTTGTCATTGAGTTAGTTAAATATAAACAACTCTCAGTATATCAAATATGACCCAGAATAATAAATACTTGTTATTATTACACTTAAAAGTAATATAGACATAAAAAACACATTTCAATCACACAAATTTCTTAGCAATAGAGAGCTATTGAGTGACAATTACAACTATTTTTCGATAATCACTTATTCATAAAACTGAACACTGAAAAAAATAAACCGGTCTTACAAGCAATGTAAGTAATAATAAATAAATTTAAGTAATCTTATTATTCAGCACACAATCAAATACACTTGTTACTTAATATAATTGAGAAATAAATATTTTCGCTACTGAATATGTTTCATATGATTAAGTGGAATTTGATTATTATTTATAGATTTTTAACAATTAATGTTTTTGTTTTATTAATGTCCTTGCCTATTGAACAATTGTGTGGCGAATATAAATATTTTATATATAATGATATCATTATACAGTTATTTCTAGGCATCGACCAAAGGGACATTTGTTTATCCATGATTGGTTTTTGAATCATGCTGAGCAAATGATTGGTCTTTCTTTTTGGTATTCGAAATGTAATCACTTGATGGTGCTGTTTGTATTCCAGAGGCGGATCGAAATATATAGTTTATAAAAGAATGATCTTTAAAACGTTTAAGTTAACTAATCATATAATAGAAAACAAATTGATTTTAAATGTAATCTAATAAAAATATATTATTCCGAAGATTGATTACTTGTAAATAACTGAATGATATTTGTAAAAAAAATCGTAAAAGACAAAATAATAAACAAATTAATATTATTTTTGTACTCGATGTAGAACGAATCATGCAATATCTTTTTTGCATTTAGACTCTGATATTATTTTTATATATAATAATTATAAAGAAATTAACAAACATTAAACATACTCATTTAATCGTGATTTTAAAAGATTTATTCAAATAAGGTTTATCTTTTTCAAAAGATGAAATAAAACGAGTATTAATATAAAAGAAAATATAAAATATTAGACAGACGCGTTTAAAAAACGATATTTTTTTTATAAGCTTGAAAAATGTATGTGCATTAAATGAATTTAGCTAATAATGATATAGTTTTTGAAAAAGAAAATAGCTTATTCTTCAACGATATATTATTCAAAGATATTCTTATAATAAAATATACTCATTCATTATATTACAAATGGTAAGAGAATAATGGCAAAAGATCATAACAAAATAAATAAATACATTGAAAGGATTGACTTGTAAAAATCATGTTAAATAAATGAATCTCTATTCGTTTTTTTTCATTCTACAAAGAGTTAAATAAAAATGTTTACAATACTGAACTTTAAGCGATTATATTCAGCTATTAAAGAAATAGTCAATTCTTTTCAAACAAAATCTTCACTTTTAGTTTGAAATTAAGGAAGTATTTTATTATAATATAAAATAATCAAAAAAAAAAAAAAATCATACGGACATTACATCGTAATTGCAAAAAAGATTTTTAGTATCTTTATTGTATAGACTTATCTTCATAAACACTGTTTGAAATAAATCATAAAAAAACGTTCTCGACTATAAATAAAGTTCAGGGTTATTTATACACTGAAAGAATGAACGAACCGCCACTGCAGCAATCAGTGCTTTACACGCAGCGCCGTTGTTCGCCATTCAACTGTGTTCATTATGCTACTTTCATACATGTTAATTGTCGAGCTCTGCGAGCAGTTAACCCAAGATGACCCTTGGTGCCGCTGCGGCCAATTGTATTGTGTTGTATCTCGGACGAAACGAAGAATTGCTCCTCCAGAGAATTGCTTCGACGGTCCGTCCATACCATATCGTCTTTGTTATATCGTTGGTAAAATCGATCGGGGTCATACGACTATCTCGTATAAATAATGGAATCGATAATAATGGAATTGGTGATTGTTAACGACCTATAGATGGTCTTAATTATCGTCAATTTCGATCGCTATTATTCGCAAACAATTTCACGAATAGGTATTCGTTACAAAGAACACATTGTCCGATTTATATTGTACTTCACTTTGAACTTATATTCGTGCACATATATTGTTCTTACAGCTGGATAACTAAATACTGTTTTCAGTGACATACAGAATAGGTTGAAAAATCAAATAACAGTATTCTTTTATTATATCTTGTTCAATGATCAAAAGTAAAAGCGTAATAATAAATAAAATTTGATATTCTATTTTAAATATATTAAAATAAAAATATATAATTTGAAAAATGTATTACCTCGTTTCTTTTTTTTAAAAAAAAAAATACCTGGTGTTTCTATTAGAATTAAATTCTAATCATTTTCGTAATAATCTGTTTCTTAACGTTTTTTTTATTCAACTTTTCTTTTTCTCTCTATAATTTTATATATATATATATATATATATATATATATATATATATATATATAGAAAGAGAGAGAGAGAGAGATCACAAAATATCCGACCATTCTCATGAAGATAATCAACCTTTATTCACTAAACTTGACACAATTAATTACATTTATAACGACTTTAAAAAATATTTATTATTATCAAATGTAATTTCTTTAATTAAATTTTAAAAAAAAATATGTGATTAGCTATTGTGTATAATAAATACTAAATATGTAAAATAAAATGTATATTAAATTAAATACAAGTTAAAATTCAATCAAAAATAACAATTTCAACGTAAGTAAACTGACAATTAAAAAAAAATATGAGTAACAAATCTTAGTGTTTATGAGTAAATATTTAAAAAAATCAAGTATTTTTCGAAGTCTCATGCATTTAACTTAATACTTTTTTACTACATCCTTCGCTAATCATTACTTATACCTCCAAACACTCGTTCATTATTAAAAAAGAATGCTACGAATTTTGAGGTACATCTCAAGACCAATACATAAAGTGATTATCTTTGAAACTTACTACGAATAATCGAATTTGTGAGGGTTTATAATATTTTGAAACATTTTTAGAATTTTATTAGATTTTGATATGTGAAATGTAATATTTATTGATTAGTACTTATATTAAACTATGCAATTATTTCCAGTTCTTTAAATCAAAACCCTCTTTTATAACATATATGGCACTTTAACTATTCATTTAAAAATAGAAATATATTTTCAATTAATAATATTTATTTCAAAACTTAATTAAATTTAAAATAAATATTAATCTCGTTCAAAAAATCAATATTGTTTTTGTATCGAATAGATTCACGATAGTTAACTATCAGTTATAGTCATTCAGCAGCAAATGTTAATTATTGAAAATTAATATTTATAGAAGTAATATATCATGATTTTTATGAAATAGTGAAGGGAATTTTAATCTCAAGTACTATACTACAATACTGTGTTAATTGACTGTTCTATTTTAATCGCAGTCAATTATAACACTTTTCATTTTAATGTATTAATTATCTTTATCCATTTACTTACATACATAGACACACACACACTCATGTACATATATAAATAATATGTGTGTGTTTATTAAATGTGTTTATTTATTTATTTATATCAGTATTTATATTGTATATTTTTATAAAACTGTATGATAGTATAATTGTAAGAGAATGTTTTTAAATTCAAAAGATATTTAATTAAGTAGCAGTAAATGTTATTTATCTTCGAACAAACTAATTTTTTAAATAATAAAGTGAAAATATAATCATTAAAATTAATCTTTAAAAAACGGTCAATTAACGTTTTATACAATCCATTGGAATAATGTAAATAAATTATGATTAATATTTGCATGTTAAGAACACTTCAAATCAAAACATGTAGAATTTAAATATCTAACACATGTACTTAATTAACATTTTAATATAATACGTGTTTTGAGATAAGAAGAAATTTCAGTGAAAATCGCGTAATTTCGTCCACGTAATGATAACATCAGTGAAACCGACGTTATATAGAAAGACAAGCGTTACACACCATGTCAGACACGGTCTGACACATGCCGAAAGCCGTTCGCTGTCTAAAAGTCCAATGCAAAAATATCATTCATATATTATAATTAGTTTACACATTAATTAATCTTAAAAACAAATGTCAAAATTTGTGTACACGTTTTGTACGACAGAGCAAAGAACTCTTTGGCGTGTGCGCAATAACTAACCAACACACATACCGCTTCTAATTATACAATAGAGGTCACGTACACAGTACTGTCTTTTCTATTCGAATTACTATTCAATTATAAAATGCGATTTAGAAAAAAATTGACATGCACTAATAAAAGTAACTGGATAAAAATATTTTATGAAGGAAACAAAAAGAAATTTTTTATTATGTAATATTTTATAGTACTTATTTTTTAATTGAAACATGAAATAAAAATTAAAAAAGATTTATCTGTTGTATAGTAATAAATGGTTTTAATTTTTATTAAAATTAAAAATCGTAACAATTAGATTCAATTCAAGTGTAAGAGTTTTTTTTAAAAAAAATAATGTTTGGAATATTTATACATCTTAATTTATCACATTGAAAGCTAAATTATTTTTAAGATATAATTAAATGCATGAATCAAAATATACTTTAAATTTACAAAAACAAAATCACATTTAACCGAAACTTTACTATTTAAATACTATGTTTTTATTAAATAATTGGCAAAATGTTATGTTCAATCAATTCAATCAGAATTACATTACAATTTTATGAACACAAATATCACTTTTTTCGTAATACGTTTCGTAATAATGTATTTATTATTCAGAACAGAACTTAATTGAAAGCTATTGTTAATCATTTAAATCACCATTTTAATTAAGTAATCATAATAATTGATTTGAAAAACATATAAAATATTTAAAGTGACAAAACAATAAATCATATTTATATATGGATGGATATAAATTGCTAAACGATTTGCAAAATAACTCATATACGAGTGTAAATACACATATATTTCATTTTTATAATCTAGTTAATGTTGCCAATGTAACAAACCATGAAAAATGTTCTTTCCACATACCCTTCTTTATGGACCAACTTTCAATGACACTTGACAAATGCGATTGTCATATCAAATGTGTTTAATCAGTCAACAGAGTGTTTAATATACAAAGCCCGTTCTTGCGAGTTGTATACAAATATACACACATACATACAAAACAACAGTCACCACAGATGACGATGGATCGCACAGTTTTCAATGCGTATTGCCGAAGAAACGGCAGCGTGCTGTTTAACATTTTGACACTGTGCAAGAACACAAACAAACAACCCAACGTTCGGCATTATCGCGTCGAACGTAACTAAAACAGGTTCTATAAATGTTAATTAAGCCTCATTGTCGACGATTTTATTTGTAATGAAATTCCAGTAGGTATTATTCTGCAATACAATCTAAGTTTATTTAACGCAAACAGTTTAATATATGATTTTATGCTTTGCTGAAAGACTTCCACTTCATCTTCAGTTAATTGACAGACACAATTCGATAATTAAAAGAAATATGTTATTTTATAGGTATTATACACTATTACATAGTAAATCTGACTTGTAATTGCAAAAAAGTCTCATCTATTATATCGAAAAATATTTCTATAGTAAACGTTCACAATGACATAAATATAAGTGAACTCTTGTATTCACACTTGTGTATTTTATAAAATATTTTTTTAAGAACGGGTTTTGGCTGAAAGGAACATTAATTTAATATGAAATATTTCTTGATTTCATAAAAAACTCATTTTTTAAACACAATAAATTTAATCATTTACTTAATATCAATTTTATTTATAACTGGAAAATGAAATATGTACTTAAATTAAGAAAAATCTATAAATAAAAACATATTTTACTATATTTTAATAAAATAATAAAAAAAATTAAAACTATTTAATAAAATAAATTTCATTGTTTTATATTCAATTCAAACATTTTGATGAAAATAAAATTAAATAAATATCTATCAGTCTTAGTCTTTACTCTTTATTAAAACATTAAAATCAAATAACGCTATTATTTTTTAAGATATTGATTCTTATAAACTGAGATAAAAAGTCGGATCAATATTTTTACATTATTCAATATGACACGTAAAATGAAAAAATTAGAGAATAAAATTCACAGAGAAATTAACCACAAAAGTCAATGAAAAATTATTAAAATAATATAAAATTTAAAGTGTTTATTTTTTTAAAAAAAATATTGTAATATTGAATTATTTATTATTTTTTATCTATTCATTTGATTTAAGTTATTAACATTTTCCAAACAAATAATTAATTTTCCTAAAAAATAAATAATAATAAAATTGTAAGATATTATTGTATTTCAAATATATTAAAAATTAAAATACTATAATAATGATAGAAATTAAAATTGTAATTTTTAGAAAATAAAAACAGAAAATGAAGGTATAAATAACACTAATGTCGAAATATTTAGTACTATAGAGTGGCTTAAATAAAACTGAAAGATAGTAAATGATAATAAGCAAGTAAAGGTATGTCTAAACTCTTTAGTCTCATTTAAGCCACTTATATATTTATTTACAGTATCAAATTGATATAAATTACTTAAGTTAGTAATAAATAAACAATCAGTAGTCTATAAAATAGATCTATTTTCAAGAAGGAAACAGATAATTATTTTATAAAATGTAATTTCTTTCTATCTTTTATAAATTTACAATTGAAAATGTAAATTAAAACTCAAATTACTTCAAATGTACTTTAAAATAAATGTTTAACTTTATTTCACTTAATTTTAATTTTCACTAGATAAAATTAACTTTTTTAAATATATTAATAAATAATTATTATTTTAATGAAAATCAGAAATGTTCATATTACCATTTTTTGACAATAATTAAATTTATATATTTATTTAACAAACTAAATAATTTATTAATAACAAATATTTTCAATCGAACATCTCATATAGATTATATATATATATCTATATATATATATATATATATATATATATATATATATATATAAATATCTCCAAATATCTCCCTTCCGCCTTCTGATCTTTTGAATTTCACAGCTATGTCCAAAAAAATAAAAAATAAAAAAAAGCGGAAGGGAGATACTTGCCAACCTAATATATATATATAATTTTGTGTGAAAAGGGTCAAAAATGATATTTGTAAATGATTTAAACTACATTCTTCGTTTAATTGCTACAGAAGAGATATAATAAATTCTCACTGAAATAAAAGTTATTATGATATAAACTACTTAAGCCACCGTTTACGTTTTATTACTTATATCAGCCAAAGTTAATATATATACTTAAACTAGCAAATAAATAAATGTATAAACATAAAATATACAAAGATACGTTAATTTTGTTATTTATAGGAAATACATTAAGAAAATGTTCGACTTAAAGCGACATATTCTGACATATATACGATTAAAGTGACTATAATTTATTGACTCACAGTGAAGTAGGGTAAAATTTACACTCTATAAAAATATCTTTGATTTTAATTGGTTCATTTCAACGATTTTGTTGAGATGTTTAGGGTAATTATTAGCAGTGACTGTGATTTTAAATATATGATTTAATGTGCCATACGCTAATAAATTATTCCACTTTAGTACATTTTAAAATTGTTCGTTTTTATTATATAAATTAGTTAAATTATTATCTGCTTCGTTCCTGAACAATAAATCTATCATATTTTATGATCAATTTCTTAGATTTAGAAATGTTTGTAGAAAAAAGTGAAAGTAACTTAATTGAGTAAATAAATTAATTTATTTATTAATAAATCAAGTATTTTTTAATGAAATATTTTGAAAATAAAAAAAATATACACTGTTTTGAAGAATAAAATTACTTATAAAAATAATTACATTTAGTTAGATGAGTAACTTTATTACACTAACATATGTAACTCTAGTTTGAGTAACTAGTAACTATTAAAAGTTATTTATCAATATTAACATCAAATATTTCTAATATTTAAATTAGTTATACTAAAATCTATTAATTTTTTAGTGATCAATGAAATTCTGTTAAAGTAAAATTATTTCAAATATATATTCAATCATGATAAAATTGAAAATATGTTGCATATGAAAACTTTTTATTTTTTATTTATCATAAATATTTATTGTTTATATAAATAATAACATGTTTTTAAATATTACACAAGTTGAAAAAATATTTATTTTATTATACAAAAATATTATTAAGTATGACGTGAAGAAACAATTTCTTTTTTATTCAAAACATAAAACTAAATGGCAGTTCAATAATAAATTAATAATTAATTAATACATATTAAAAATGAGTATATTTGAATTTTTCCGGTAGGCAATACCATTATAACTTAATTTTTAAATAGGTATGAGTGAAATTGTGTTCCATCATTAATGCCATAGAATATTCTTAAAAATGAAAAAAATAACTAGTTAATTAAATACTATTTGTTTTATTTCCATTTAAACTTCAGAAGCGCTTATTGGAAAACCCTATATTATTTTCAAATTAAGATGTAGTAAAAAAAGGATGAAATTAATACATCAAATGTCATACTTCTAGACTGTATATATATTGCGAAAGTATTTTACAAATGTATATGTACTCGTATATGTGTCGAGTACACACGAATTATCATTTGTACATTTTAAAAAGATGTTAAAGCGCAATGAATGTATTTCGCCAATGTAAAATTTCACGCATCACTTCTATTTAGGATAATTTAATATATATGTATGAACAACAAATTGAATGTATCATGTATCAGGCAAGTCGTATTCACGCATCGTTAGTCGCTGTGACACACGTATTTGTTCGATAGCGATCGAAATATTCCTGCTATCAATATGAATCTGAACAGTGTGATGCAATTTCCCGCCCTGGCGCCTTTAGCCGTACAATTCATCATTGCTTGTGTCGAAACAAGACAGAAAACGACAAAGATGTCGGTTTCTGGTTCCCGGTTAATACGTTATAAACGTTACGTTAACTTTATACGTTATAACAGAGACATCATCTGTTAATTATGTTTTCAAAATGATACTTGATACGTTTTTGAATTTACATTACCGATAAATAATTTCGTTTTGATTTTAAATTCATGAATAAAACAGATTATACCATTAAAAACAACCAATAATATCCTTTTGACTGTATTTGGAAACATATTTTTATTTTAAGAAATTATAATTTAATTTTGTCTAAATTTATGTCTATCATTTAAAAATAAAGTCAGCTAATTTATAAAAAAATACATTTTTAAAACATCATTCAGATTTTTAGTACAAAACATATAATTGTTAGAACATTGCAAATATAGAAAATGCATATATATATATATATATATATATATATATATATATATATATATATGTGTGTGTGTGTGTGTGTGTGTGTGTGTATGTGTGCAAATACATAATTATTGTTTTTTCTGGACAAAATTTTAACGTGTATGTAGTTCAAATAATTAAATTATCTTCTAAAATGTTATTATACATTTTTAATTAAAAATATTAAATGATCTTTTTTAATTCAACTCAAAATTTACTAATTCTTGCAATACAATTGGTAATAAAATATTTTTTTAAAAAGACCACATATATTTTTTTATTTATTAAAAAAAATTGTTGTACAAGAGTCGTTTGATAAGTATGGTAAATTTATTTATTGTTTAATTTAATTCAATTTTTCAATTTAGTTTTTTTTTTACTTTTTTACCATACTTATCAAACGACTCTCGTATACTATTATATTTTTACAATTGTATAATATATATATATATATATATATATATATATATATGTGTGTGTGTGTGTGTGTGTGTGTGTGTCTGTGTGTGTGTGCGTATGTATACATATATATACTGTTATCTCAAGAATATTGAAATTTCCTTCTCATGAATATATTTACTGTTTTTATTCAACAAAGATTTAACAATGCCTGTACATAAACAATACCGAAAAAAATCTTCTTATTCAGTAATATTCTAACAATCGTTTTCTGTCTTAGTGTCTTGACCAAAATAAGAAGTACAAATAAATTCCTCGTTATTAATTCAGAGATACACCTCAGTATGCAATATGTTTACTACGCCCATATTTCAATAAAGTGTTAGTGACCTAACACATACCTGACCTGAAATTTCATCTTAACACCGGTGAGTCACTATTTGTTTGTGAAAAAAATGCAACAAGTCAAATTGTATAAGGATTACATGCATCCATGCTTTTGTGTCAACTTGAATTCAAGTGATAAATATTAATCCTGACTTTCTAATAATAATTTATTTTATGTGTGAAAGTAATAGATAAAATTATTTTTATAATACTCGTTTACTTTATAACATCCATCAGTCTTTTTAATGTAAAATTTTCATCATCAATGCTATTTTCTCTTTATAAATATATTAACATTAATTTTATTTTATTTTTTAACTTTTATATACAAATCTTTTAAAATCTCTATTATATTGTATTTAATTCAATGTTTATTTATTTATTTTCAAACATGTCTACATTTATATTAAATACTATTTTTGTACTTATTTTTCTAATTTTACTGATAAATTAAAAATTCCTAAACCATATGATTGTTTGGTGTTCGTTAAATTCATAATAAAAAATATAATGTAAAAAGGTTTCATAATGTGTTTATATTAAAAATATTTTCGATTTTTTTAAAAAAGATATTACATATCATATTGCACGTGTATGTAATTCAAAAATATGTTATAAAAAAAATTTACTTCTTTGTTGAAATCAAGTCAATTTGTTATAACTTTGTATAATTTGAAAAATAGTACACAAATATATTTATTTATTTTCTAAACGTAATAGTTATAAAAGTTTAAAGCTAGAAATTTTAAATATCCCTGATTAAGTATTGAGGAAATATTATATATATATATATATATATATATATATATATATGTATATATATATATATATGTGCGTGTGTGTGTATTTGTATACCTGTATATATGTATAGTCAATCAAAAATATAAATTACAAGTACAAAATTAAAAAAACTGCAAAAAATTAATTATCATGAGTTATAAGTTTGAACATAATTGATGATGTTAATTTCTTTTCTAATATTTAGGAAAGATAAACAACAATCGGTATTAGTTTCTTGCAATAAAATATTTTAAAATGTTTTAAATTCCATCCATATTGAATCATTGAAATTACTTACAAGAAAAATGTATAAAATTATTTATTTTTAATACGTTACCATAAGATATTGTTTAGATTATTAGAAACCAGATCATTATTTATTTCATATATTACATTAAATAAATTTTAATTTGCAAATGAATTCTTATTATAATCCAAAAAAGTGACATAATTTTTTTAAGCGTTGTGTATGTAAAATAAAAACATATTTTAACATTCTTCGTTTTTTTTAAGAATGCTTCATACGAAATTCAAATCAATAATCTTCATTTAAATTTATGTAATAAAGTCAAATTTAACTTTTTCATTAATAACTATATTTATATATTGAATTTAATTTATCTGCAAGATATTCATTTTATTCAATATTTTCTGATTTACTTTCTAAAAAATACTATTTTCAACAAAATTAAATTTATGAATTTATTTAAAATTGAAATCATAGATAGGTGAAATACAATAATTTTATGATATAACAAAATTATTCTTGATTTATTAATAAATAAAAAAATGTCATTTTAATGTTTTTAATGATAATATTTCATTTTATAAGAATATTCATAAAAATTGAATTTATTAATGAGAAATTGTTACAATATATTAGTGAAATTTTAATATTGATACAAGATTAAATTTAAATTTTATTTTTAGTAAATTAAAAATATGTTATTTGTATGTACAGGAAGAAAGTAAATTCTAAATTATTTTCTAATGTACATTATGAAAATATGTTAATAATTTGATTTATAATGAGATATAGTAGGTTTATTTAAATTTCTATATATATTCCAGTAAATAAATAAAAAGTTTACAGCTTTAATAAATATACATTTTAATATACATTTCTAAGTAAAATAATGCATGTTAAACGTAAATATTTTGTATGTTAATATTTGGTTACTTGATACTGTACTCAATATATTACAGGTATTAAATTCAAGTACAAAATACTACATGAATTTATATTTCTTATTTACTTCTAATTTTTTACATATAAGTTGTTATAACTGTGAACATTGTATGTATGTATTATATATATATATATATATATATATATATATATATATATATATATTATAACTTCTTGATACTAAAAGAATATAATTTAACATTTTTAGATACTAAAAATAATTTATAATCTATAATATTAATTAATTATGGAATGAATTTTAAATAAAGAAAAAAATTAAAAAGTATTGCATGATAAAATTTATACTTACAATTCAAAATGAAATTTGCTTTAACTGAATAAATTTATACTCTTATTACCTCATATAAAATAAAATTACTTTATTAATTATTATTCTGAAGTAATATTCTTTTAAATGAACCTATATAAATATAATTGTTCATACAAACTATATATATATATATATATATATATATATATATATATATGTATGTATATATCAATGTATACATATATTCAAACATGAATATATCTAAAACATTCATAGAATGTACATCATATATTCTAAGTGTACGACAATTTTATAAATATTTAAAAAATTACAATACATTAAAATTACTAATGTTACATATAAAACAAAACATAAAAATAAATATATATTTCCATTTATAATCATCACTCAAAAATCTAAGAAAGTGTTTCAATTTATGAGTCTTTCATTAAATAATTTGTTTTATATTTTTAACACTTGATCAAACGACAAACTTGTTATGTATTCATAAAAAATATTGTTACCTACAAATAATTTACAATCAGCCCACATAAAAATATTCGTCTACATTTCATTTTAGGTAATCAAAAAAAATTGATATTATAATCTTGCTATCGCATATTAGATACCATCTGTGGTTTTTTTAATATTGTTATCAAACACATACAAATACCATACACACAAACAAACAGTTATATATATATATATATATATATGTGTGTGTGTGTGTGTGTGTGTGTGTGTGTGTACATCATAATCAACATTCATCTATAGCAATTTATTATTAAAAATATCTCTTCAATTTTTCAATTTCATTGATTTACTCATTTTACTTTTCTATGTATTTCCAATTTATTTAACATTACTTACAAATATCCTTGTGAATTGACTTTTTAATGGGTTTTATTAAATTATATTTCTTGAATCATAGTTAATAATTTCATATAATCATTCGCAATTGTTCAAATTATGTCGCATTTATGTTGATTTTGAACATTTTATTTTAGTTATTGTTATATATTTTACTTTTCTTTATACAAAATTGTTCATTTTCATTTTCAATTTCTATTTCTAATTTCTATCATTTTAATTTTTATACTTTACTATTTTAAAAAATATATAAATTTTTTTTCAGTTATTAGTAACTAAAATCATTTTTAATTCATAAACAAAAATTTTATATCTCATTTTATTATTATAATTATTTACATTAAATTTTATTTATAAAAATCTATATTTGCCAGGAATTATTTTTCGTTAGATTATTAATCTTACTATTTTGCTTTATTTTTTATGTACAGTATTTGTTCATAAAAACCCACATTAGATTCATCGATAAGATTATTATTGCGTTTGTATGTATGTGTATGTTTATATATATATATATATATATATATATATATATATATATATATATATATATGCAAATAGGTGGAAATGGTAATAAATTTTTATCTTATAAAAATTTAAAAATAAAAATAAATTATGAACTGTGAAAAAATTAAATTATTTTCGTTCGGCACGAAAATTAATATACAAAAAATGTAAATAAATTTTAATGTTTATTATCATTTCTAAGTAGGAGAGATAAAATATTTTAGTATCAATTTCATTCAAAGACAAGAAATTATATTAACATTTTTTAAAAATAATAGAATCGTCAAAATTATTATGATATTAATTTTTGATTAAATCTCACTGAAGTAATATCATGTATCAGAAAATGATACTGTCTACACCTAGCGTGTCTTGTATAATGAGTTAATAATAATGTTTATGATTAAATTGTCAATAAATTTTCAATTTTAACAAGCGTGTTAAAATTTTGAAACTTGATCCGATATCCTTTCACACGTACCATTTATTAATTACTAGAAAATTTTATTAAACTACGATACAATAATACGTTTTATTGGACATTTTTTTAAATGTTGTTTATAATTTATAATTGGATAGGTAATAAGATATCGTCTTGTTTTGTGATTGATATTGAATCTATATCTACTAATTATAACGATTAAAAGTGTCTTTAATAAAATGTAATTAAATATTGTACTGTAAGAACATCCGAGTATTAGGTTTCACTACATTTTAATCTTTTAAAAATATACCAAAATACATTCATACAATACACACACACACACACACACACACACACACACACACACACACATATATATATATATATATATATATATATATATATATATATGAAAATACCTAAACAATTATTTATAAAATACATTGCATTTTTAAATATGTTTGGAAAATTATATTGTAATTAAAAAATTAAAACAACATATTTTAACTAAGTTTAAAAATAATGTTGATATATTCAGAACATTCTAAAACATGTAATTAATATATTTTAATTTAACATGCACTTTAATTTCTTATTAGAAAATAGGTCTGATATTTGAAGTAATATTAATAAATAATTTCTAGTATACAATATATTCATAAAATTAATACAATTCTTAATGCAAGTTAATAATTCTTTTTATACATTCTTAAAATTATACAATTAAATACATATATTAATTCTATTTTCGTTAGTAAAAATGTTTATGTATATATATATATATATATATATATATATATATATATATAATACTATTTATATAAGTAAAAACGAATAAAAAAATAAAAGATTTTTTAAAAATTATTAAATTCACTATCTGATTTATATTAAATTATATTATAATTCTATAAAAAAGCATTAAAATATATTTAAAAAATAGTTAATGCACGTTGAGAAAAATCATATAAAAAATATCAAACATTATTTGAATATTTAAAAAAGTACTTATTTCTTTGTATTGTTTTAAAATAAAAATATTTCTATCCTTCTCTATGTCGCATTTTTATTTGTAAACAAGAAAAAAGAAAGAATTAGAAATAATTCCATAAATGTACATCGTAAGTTTAAATTGAATCAAAAATAAAAAAGATTAAAAATTCATAAAAGAATGGTTTCAACGTTTTTACAAACAATATTAATTTCCTTTTATATTTCGTATAGCACTTTTATTACATTTATAAAAACACAAATTTTATTTAGAAAAAGATAGTTGGAAATAAATAAATACTAAATAACTAAAAGTCTTTCTACTTCTATAATAAAATAAAAATACGATACAAAATAACCAAAAATATTTTTACATTTGATAGATAATAATACAGAAAACTGTAAAAAGTAATATAATTAACAAATACACGGAACATAATTTAAAAATTCATGGAATATAATTTAAAAAAATATAAAATATATTTCAAATTTTATAAAATAAAGTTGAAATTTATATTTGAAAAATAATGAACATTTTACACAATGATCAATATATTATATTAATATAATTTTACTATTTACTAATATTCACAAATTGTTTTAATTTAAGAATAATACAAATAATAAATAAAATAAAATAAAACCTTATAACCTTAACAACATTATTTTAAAATATATAATAAAAGGAATAGTTATAAACATTCCAAATAATCTTCATTTATTATATATATATATATATATATATATATATATATATATATATATATATATATATATATAAACATATATATATATATATATATATAAACGATTTATTATATAAATTATATAATATATTATATGAAAAAGTTGATAGGGTAAAAGTGAGATAAAATTCGTATAAGTGCTTCATCCTATATTAAAGTTAATAATATTTTTTTCAAAATATTTTATATAATATGTTGTATATGTAAACAATTTGCAATTCAAAAATGAGTAATAAAAAACAGTATTACAGTATTTTAAAAGTCTACACAATCTTAGAACATATTCTAAAATTTATTAAAAATATTATGACTTAATTTTGATATAAATTAATTTTGTAAAATAATTTGTTATATTATACTATATAATTACTTAATACATTGCATTGAAGTATTAATTTAATTGTAAATATTTTTTAAAAAATGTCGAAGAATGCAAAAAAAACTTGAATCGCGTGATGCAAATAATAAAGTATTAAAAATATCAATCACAATTAATTTTCCTGTTTTATGTTCAAGATTTGTTAATATTTTATGAATATAAATATATATATATATATATATATATATATATATATATACACTCATGTATATTCATATAATATATAACGATAACATAAATAGCATTTGGACAAGAAGAATACGAATAAATAGTTGTAGAAAAAAGAATATATAATTTGGCGGTATTTTAAACAAAAACCGAGTTATTGTGTCCAACAACGTGCGATCGTAAGGCGCGTGTAGGCTATATGCATCCCGCTGCGAGACACCAGATTCTCTCGTTCGTATTTTAATATTTACATGGAGCATATACTTATAAAAAAATCTTACACACATAAAATATATTGACGCAAAAAGCATATATCGAATATATACATAAAGTGACCGGTTTGGTCTATACAAAACAACATTGAACAGCAATATTTTAGTTTTTCATATTTATTGAATGTATCTGTTATATGTTCTTTTTCTCTCCCATGAAATCGACTTTAAATTATTAATTAACAGTTCGTAACATATATTATTTTCTTCTAATTAAATTAAAATATCAAACGAGACACGTCGAACGTTCTGTATCGGCTTTATACAAACGGCATTAATATCCACATATATCTTTTTCGATTATCTATAAACTTTGCTAGTTAATAACTTGCTTAACCATCACGTAGTACATTAGTTCTAAATGATTTGATTTTATCAGAATCATAATTGCAATAAAATTTAATAAATTACAATTTCAAATCATTTCTCTTATTTAATGAATTTTGTATGCATATATAAATTGAATTATATAAAAAATTGACTTTGACACTTCATTCTAATTAAAAAATAAATACTACAAATGTAAAATCTGAGAATTACTCTTATATTTTTTATATTTCCAAAAATTGTGATTATTTATGAACTGTTTATATTTTTTTAAAAAAACACATTTATATACATCTATATATATATATATATATATATATATATATATATATATATATATATATAACGATATACATATATGCCTAAATAACTACTATCGTATTTATTTCATTGAATATTACTGTAAATTATAACAAACAATTAAATATATAATTTTCCTTAATAATATTCATGAATTTTATTTTATGAACTAATTTATATATTCTCTTTAATTAAAAAAATTAACATTTTTGAAATAAATTTTACAAAAATAATTTAATTGCTATATAAAATTAATTAAATCAAAACTGAAATATATTTTTATATAAAAATATTTCATTTACAATTTGTGCTAATAAAATAATCAATCAATATATAAAAATAAACTGTGAAGTAATATTTATTTTTTTTACTGAATTAAAAATATTTCTATTGATAAATATTTAATGAAAAATAATATATAATTATCTATCATTTTCAATTTATGATGAAAAAGTATTAAATAATTTGCTATAAACCTTATAATATTTTTAAGTAAATTCTCATTTTGTAATTGTATGGACCAATTTATTAACTAATTTGATTTATTTTTCTTTTCAGAAATTTATATATACTTATACACAAACACTTACATATTTATTTATTTATATATATATATATATATATATATATATATATATATATATATATATATTATATTGATCATTAAATTGACTTTTAATTTTTTGTATTACAATTTGTAATTCATTGTAAATCTCAAGATGTTTTCGCAGCTGAAACCCAATTGATTTTCGTTTTTTTTTTACAAACGATTGTAATTTTGATCAAGTTGATGATTTGAACAGAAAAATAAAAGAAACTAACTACAATACAAACAATTCTATATTTTTATTTAATAACATTTCAACGTCTTCGATTTCACATTATAAATATTTACAAATATTTTTTACTTCTATAGCAACAAATACAACATCAATTTCCAAACTGGTTGTTGTATGGGCGCGTATAAATATGAATGTTAGATTTTTTTTTAGAATGAACGAGTCGTTTCATTTGACGTGTTTTATGAAGAGTCGGGAATGACAGTTTTGTTGTGATATTTCTCCCCTTGAGTGTGCGGATGTTGTGTACGTGAGCTGCATTAGAGGCATTAATACTTATGTGTATAAAAAATTAAACTGAATCGAAGATATGTTAGATATTTTAGATCACTTCTTAAAAACAAATATTTGATTGATTTTACATTCACTAAATTATTTTTTTGTTCCTTTATTTTTACTTTTTTGAAATTTTATTAATTTATTTATTTATTATTTTATTGGTAAACAATGGTATATAAATTACATTATATTACATTGAATACTATATAAACTAATAATTTATTAATTTTATAAAATTGGAAATTAAATTTTAAAACAACATTAATCTTATCAAAGAATAATTTAAAGTTAAACTTTATTAATATATATATATATATATATATATATCAATATAAAGAGAGAGAGAAAGAAAGGAAAAGGATTATATTTATATATATTTATTAATATTTTGACATTAAAATCAATTGTCATATTATTTCTTCTAAAAATTCACTTTTAATTTTTTTTTATTGAAGTTAATTAAAAATTTAGAAATGTTTAAACCCATATTTAAGTTATTTTCCAAGAAATTCAATAATTAAAACTACTTTACATTAGTAAAATATAAATAGATATTTTTTTTTTCAAATTGACATATCAATATTTTATATTTAAATTAAAAAAAAAATAATATTTAAATTATATACCGTGCAATTTCAAATATATATATATATATATATATATATATATATATATATATAATATATATATATATATATATATATATATATATATATATATATATATATATATATATATATATAAATTTATATATATATATATATATATATATATATATGTATAAATAACAAACATTTTTATTTTCTACTTGTTCAAAAATATAACTCAAATGTACTAAATAAGCTCATAAATCAATTACTAATTTTCATTGATATAATCGATAAATGATGTTCAAAATGTTTCATTAAAAATATAAATTTATAACTGAATACTTAAATGATTAAAAATTAAAGGATTAATTTTCGATAGGCTGATAAACTTTAATATTATGTAAAATATGAATATAATATAATTTGTACACATCCAAAATAAAAAATATCTAAATATTTTAATTTGAAAAGCATCAATTACATTTATTTACATAAAATATAATTTTAAAATAAAATTCAATCAGTAAATTTAAAAATAATGTTTTATAAAACTATGAGATTGCATTCCTTATCAAGCATTTTATTGTTAGCTATTAATTTCAATTATTTATAGCTAGTATTACATTGATTTATGAAAACAGCGGAGACAAAATGGATGAAAAGCAATAAATAATTGTTTTTCGTATATTCTGTTGTTTTCACAGATAATCGTTTGTACAAAAATATTGTATACATTAACATATTTTATTTGCACATAGTTCATCTCTAATTTATGGCGTAAAATGATCAGTTTATTATATCTGTATATATATATATATATATATATATATATATATATATATATATATATATATACACATGTAATTGTATTAAAATATTGTCATAAATGTCTATTAAATTGGATTTTTATTATTTTTTTGATTCATTTGACCGATAGTGACATTATTAATAATTATTACTCGTTAAAATTTATACGAAAATTTTATGATGTCGTTTTTTAGACTTTAATTGTTTTTCCTGTTAAATTGTACAGTAAATTAATATTTGAAATATGTTTTGTATTTAGCGATTACTTTTTTTATAATCATATTTCATTAACAAAATATTTTGTTCATAATAATTCTTTTTAAAAATACAAAAATTATACAGAAACCTATCTTTTTAATTATGAATTAAAATATAAAAAATATTTAAATATCATTTCAAGAATATATTAAAATTCCTATATTCAAAAATAAATTTTAATAAAATGTTTTCAAAAGTTGAAACCTTTATTAATTATATTAATTTATAAAAACGTGTTTTTCATTTACCTAAATAAATAAATATACAAACATGCAGATTCACAAAAACATGTGTATATATTATTTATATATATATATATATATATATATATATATATATATATATATATATATATATATATATATATATATATATATATATATATATATATATATATATATATATATATATATATATATATATATATATATATATATATATATATATATATATATACATATAATATATATATATATAAATATATATAATATATATATATATATATATATATATATTATAATTAAAGAATATATTATATAATTTCGGTAATATCTTAAAAATATCATAAGATTTCACTCAAAAAAATTCACAAAATCAGATCAATTTTATCTCCAAAAAGCAAAAGAAAAAAATTGTAAAATACAACCAACTGAACACAACGTAGCTTCGTGTTATTTTATTTATTAAAAAAATATAATTAAAAATAGATTAATAAAATATAAACCAATCAGATATATAATTCTCAGAATTAAAAACATGATTTTTTTAACGAAACTTATTATTCATTTTACTTACTATTTATAGACTATTTTATTATATGAAAGAGAAACATAGACTTATGATAAAAATTAGGTGACTACAAATTTTTAATTGTTTTGAACAGAATAAAAAAGTAATTGTTAGTTGTTAGATGAAGAAGAACAAACAAAAAATTAAATCATATATAGTAAATATTTTGAAGGGAAAAATATCAAGTCAAAAAGGAAAATACGAGAAAAACTTTTTAGAAATATTAAAGTTAATATATATATATATATATATATATAGAGAGAGAGAGAGAGAGAGAGGTTTTATCAAGACACATTACACACTCATCATCGTTCAAAAATCATCATTGATCACTGAAAAAATTACGTTTTATTTAAAAATTAAGTTGTGCGCTCCTGATGGACCACCCTTTATATTTATATATTTATATATATATATATATATATATATATATATATATATATGTATAGGTATTGTAGAAATATTATAAAAAGAGTTACGTATTTTCTTTTAAATCTCCTGCAGTTTTAACACTTATCTTCTAATCAAGAATCAAGCCATAAATTACTAAATAGTATCTTATATATTTATATAAAGTTGTATCATAAGATTGCATCTTCAGAAAAATATATGTTAATTACGTGTTTGAAATGAAGTTTACAAATAAAAACCAGTTACTGTAAGTCATTAACACGCAAAACTAGCTATGTTTTTGATTTATCTTACAAATGATTTAAAAAAATTATACAATGGAAATTTGTTATTTTTTTTGATAAAAAGTCTAAATACTAAATAATAATTCATACAACTGCAGACATTCAAACAACGTATAAAAAATATTTACTTTAAGGTTTATTTATTACCTCTAGAGAAATACATACATATACATATATATATATATATATATATATATATATATATATATATATATATATATATATATATATATATGCATAAGTAAACGTAAAATTATTTCTACAAAGGTACGTGAAACATTAAATATACTTAAACTTGATTATTTTAATAAGCATACACATTTCTTCAGATCAACTTTTACATGAGTTGGTCTGACAAGAAAGCTGGCTTTATTTTATTCACGTAAAAACTACAAATTGTAACATGTATTTTATGATAAAGCTGAACGCATTCAGCATATTACTAAATGTGTTTGGTATTCGCATGTTGTATGCTTAAATATTCATTCAGCTAAAAAAATAAAATGACTGTAAACACATGTTTGTTTTATTTTAACGTTGGCATTTTAGTTTATACAGCGTGTATAAATGCCAAATATAATTAAAAGAAATGATATCCTTAAAAATAAATCATTGAATAAATAGTAATTATCAATTATTTAACATGAATTAAAGAAAGAAATATGTATATATGCATATATATATATATATATATATATATATATATATATATAAATATACAAATTAAATAAAAAAAATATGAATAAAAATCAAATATGACTAAGTATATATTCGAAATTTCGTACATAATAAAAAATAACTTTAATTGTAAAGAATTTTACTCATTTTAATGTAGATAATAATATCATATATCAATAAAATCACCAATGCATAACTAATTTAAAAATCTTATGTGTAAGTAAATTATATAAAGCAGAACAAATCACACTATTAAATGATTAATTGAATATTAATTTTGAATTTTATTATTCGAGTAATTAAGGTGATTTCAATGATTACTGGAAAATTACTGTTGATATAATAAAATGGAGTATAATTATAAAATTATTTATTGCATATATAATTTACAGTAACAGTAATAAACCATAATAATTAGAAATTATATTATTAATAGTCATAAGAGGTTACAATCAGTTTTAATACATTAAAGGCAATGACACTTCCTTTAATATACAATTCTAATTCATTTGTTACAATTAAATGTGCATTTATTATTATAAATTATGCTATTTATTTTATTTGAGTTCAAAGTAAATTTTAAAAAGATTGAATTTTTAGATATTGTCATAAAAAATATTTAAAAATAAGTATTAGATTCCAATAAAATTAATATATATATTTCTAATAATGTCATTTAAAAATAATTATTTCTTTATAATCATTTTTGAAGTATAGACGGTTACTAATATTTAATTTTGTTAATCTAAACAAATATTTACATTAATATCTTATACAAATTTACATACAAACTTACACAAACACTCTCTTTCTCATACACACACACACACACACACACACATATATATATATATATATATATATATATAAACTTTCCTCAGTTTTATAAAAAATGAATATAAAAAAGCTTGTTATACTATACAAAAATTCAGTGGTGTAGAATTAAACATGACCACATGCTATTCAGGAAGTTGAAGAATTAGAAATACTCTTTTATAACTGTCAAGAATTTTTCAGTTATGCTATTAATCTTACGTGATTAACAATAATCAGGTATATTAATGATTTGTTGAAACTAGATTATTAAAATTTTAAATTTTAATTATTTTTCATATAAAGAGAGTACGATTCTAGGTCAGTTATAAATACTTCCCAGTATTATATACTTATAAAATATGCTGTATGTACATGCACAACTATATAACATACTACTAATTCTTTATTCCTCATATTATTACATATTTATTAATGTATAAAATAGTTCAGATAAATTCAAATTTCTTAAGTAACTCCCATTTATAGTTTATATATATATATATATATATATATATATATATATATAAAATGTGTATGTGTGTGTTTATATAAAGATATAAATCAAATTTCAAGTGTTTCTCATTAAAATATGTTTAATGTTTATTTAGCAACAGAAATCAATATTAACTATACCGAATATTTTAAACTAGATGATAAGTCTTTTAAATTCTGAATATAATTTTAAATCAAAAAAATGATTTAAAGAACTTTTAGTACAAGAATCAAACGAAATTTGTAGAAATAAACTATTTTTGATTCATTTTTTCAAATTTTTATGTAACTAGTCACAATTAGTTGAAAATAATTTATCATTATTTGATTTATTAATAAATGTTTCCTCATAATCAAATCTATTCAGTTTAATTATTTTTACCAAAATTTTTGTAAAGTAAAATTTCTTTGTTTTATGATTGAGAATCCAGTTGATTACGATGTTAAATATAAAATATGCTAATGCATATGAAAAAGTAATAAATATTTTTTTCATTTAATTTTTACGTTCCTTGAAAAATGTAAATCTTAATAAAATATAAGTTAAATATCACAATAAACGTAGGTCCAATTACATATTATTTATATATTATAAATGAACAAGATTTTAAATCGTAAGGTGACTTGAAATTTAGATTTTGTTATAAATTCATGTCGATTATTAATCTATACACATTTGTATTATTCACATCAGACACTACTATTCGTTTTTATTTATTGATTGATAATTCATCATATTATATATATATATATATATATATATATATATATATATAAATGTGTGTGTTCGTATGTGAGTGTGTGTGTGTGTATAATAATATACAAATGAACTTGTGCATGAACATGTTCACGTCAATTGAAAAAACAACAGTCCATTAAATTATTGCTTTCCATTAAACGTGCGTATAATTATGGAGTTGCAGTCATTTACTTACTTTATAACACTTAATGACGACCGTTTTCGCGCACGCGATTTCTGTTAACAAGTGCTATGAAGCTATGTATTTCGTTCCAAGAATTTTTGTAAGTAAATTAATAGATTGTATTATAATATTAAATTACTCGAATACATCAAACAAAATAATTAGTATGATAAATATATACTAGAAATAAATAAAAATACTGTATATTTCAAATATTATAAATGTTATATACTCTATATAGTGAATAATAATAATGATTCCATTAATACGTGAAATATTTTTACATACATTGATAAATACTTCAAGAGTTTAAGTAATTAATTAATTTTGTTTAATTTTATTTAAGTAATATTTTTTTTAATATTTTAATTAGCTAAGAAAATTATATTCAAATCGAATAACTATAAAAACTATGAAAGTGGCAAATACTTCACTACAAATAAATGTTATTATAAAATATTTCATTTCTCGAATAAGATAAGAAATAATAATATATAAATGTCTGAAATAAAATAAAAGATAAATCGTTTCAATAAAAATTAAAAAAAGTTACTCTTGTTAAGGTTATTAATTTCGATATTTTATTTTATATATAAACTTATTGTACTCTAGAATGACTATCTACTTATTCATTGGTTGAGTAATGAATAGTTATATGAAGAGTTTAATATAAATTTCTTTTCGTTTTTTAAAATGACCTGTTTCAAATTGAATATAAACCGATTTCGATACAAAAAAAAGATATGTGTTTTAATGAAAGACTATAATATGTACAAGAACATTGTTATCAGGTTCAATAACCAATTCGTTTGTTACACGGCAGTGTGTATAGTTTTCATTGAACGTACACACCTCCAACAAGACGACACGCTGTGGATGGAAACCGTGAGACAAATTACGGTAGGGTTATTTATTTACGCAGATTGTGGATCGGTATTGTTACAGCAAGATATCGTGGACAGATAATATGAAGGCTCACGACCGCTGTGAGGGCCTATGACCCAGACATGACCGCGATATAAGTGCGTGGTTTCAAACAATTTATCAGTATGGGCATTTTATATATTATATTAATAATTACTTAAAATGCATATTTAGTCTGTTCTTAGTCTTATAATGAAAAGAAAGCTGGAAAACAACACATAATTCAAAAGTATTCGTAGTATATTCTATTTAATTAATAATATTCGATTTATAAACAATTAAAATATATTTACATATGATAAATATATTTTTTAAATTATTATTAAAAAAATATATAAAATATTTTATAAAAAAAAAGTTTATAATGAATAATTTACTATTTTATAATGTATTCAATAAGTGATATTTTGGAATCAAATTTGAGTAATATAAAAATACTTGATGAATTTTTGAAATTAGAAAATGTGAACGACATTGCCTCGGTAAGTATTTACGAATTATATGTATGTATATGTAGAGTCATCCAAATGGACGCCTAGATTTGTGTTTTACTAAAAAGAAACATGTATAGGGAAACATATGTATAGTTTCTTTTTAGTAAAACACAAATCTAGGCGTCACATTTGGATGACCCTATATAAATACTATCCAAATTGACGACTGCATATATTTTATTAATGATAATTTTAGTAATTTGTATATTATTTGAAACGACATTTATACTAATATGATTTGACGCAATTTTTAAACAATATTTATTTTTTATAACAATAAATCAAAAAATAATAAATTATAATTTGCATTTAATTCTCTCCACTTTCAAACGGCTCTTCAATTAAAAATTATCAAAACATACATTAAGCTAGTATCTTAGCTATATTAATCGTTTTAACCCTACCATTAGTACCTTAATTACATAAATAATTAAGTAGAATAGATTCAAACATGTATTTATCAAAAATAATCGAACCAAAATGATTAAGAAACTTTTTTTAAGAATTACTGCCAAATGATAAGTTGCATACTTGTAGGATTTTTTTTTAATTTTGTATTTATAAAATCAAAAATTAAAAGGATAAAATTAATTAAAATGTTACTAAAAGAATTATTAAATACCGATAAAATTAATATTTAATAAAATAATTTATTTATTTTTTTGTCTTGATTTTATATATAATATATATATATATATATATATATATATATATATATATATATATATATATATACATATATGTATAAAAGTACAATATACATATATGTGTATATAAGTGCATATTTATACACTTAAATAAAAAAATTCGTTCAAATATCAGTTGAAAAATGCAAATATGACAATTCTTAACTAATTTATAACAAATAAATTATTATTTTCCGTTACCCATTCATAAATAAAACTAGTAATCACGATTATTACACATATAATGTAATAAAAATTCGATAAAACATCTATTAAATACAAATGATTACTTTTATATTATTATTCTTTGAATTTTTGCTTATACTATTTCAAGAATGAACGTTATTTTTTATAGTTCTTATGTTATACTTTTATAAAAGCAAATAAATAAATATTCTATGTATAAATTTTAATATATATAAAATTGTATTTTTTTCAAATACTTATGAACGTAATATAGTATAAATTCGTATAACAATCAAAATAATGTATACAGTTAAACATATACAATTTTATTATTTCTTAAAGACGTTGTTTAATAAAATTTTTAAATGTTTAAATATGAAATATACTGTTACGATAACGGATTATTTTCATTTTATAATGCAGTTTATATGAACTTTTGAATAAAATATAATGTTAGCAACATAAATAATATTATAATGCTCCTTTTTAAATTTAAAAAAAAATATTGAAATTCTCATATTAATAGCAATAAAAACGGAAATAAGTATTGAATTCATGATAGATATTATAAATTTTATACTCATTTTTGAAAACAAAAAAATATCTATGATATATATAATAACTTAATAATTTTCACACATAATATTTCAGACTCATTCAAATAATATGTTAAGATTCATTAATAATATCCGTTCAATAGAATTTTTGCATACTTTTTTATCGAAAAAATGTATATAATAACAATTGTAATTTTAACATACATACTCAAAATAATTATCACACACTTAATATGTATAATATTTATTATTTGATATTAATTTTAATTATTTTAAGACATGATAGTATTATTATTATTAAATATCCAAATTACTTATATAAAATAAATTCTTCAAATAGACCTATCAACTAAAAACTTATTTTAGATAATAAAAATGTGTTTAAAAATTTAGATATTTTTGGAAAAGGCTAGTGAGGAGAATAATTTTTTAAATGACATTGTTACAAAAATAATTATTAAACTTATTTAATCTCAAACATTTATTTATAATCAAACTATTTGTTAAAATGAACGAAAAATTTTATAAACATTTTCAAACCTAAATATTCAACACTAATATATAATTATAATAACGTATTCATCTCTTTTTAATTACCATAAATTATTTTTCCACGAATTTATACAATTAGTAAAGTTTTTGCTTGTTTTCATTAAAAGACTTAAAAGTTGTTTTTTGATTAGAACTTCAAATATTAGATGAGTTTATAGTATGTGTGTTATGGATTAAACTAATTTTAAATATTGGAAATGAATAGAAATCCAAAGATTTTATCTAAAATGATCAAACAGGTAACGTCAAAAATCCTAACCGAACTACAACACTTTTTAATAATTCGAAGATATATATTATCTTGTCTTGTTATAACAAAACACATTTACGATTCACCAATTACAGATTTTTTGTCTATTGCTACCTTCAACCGATTGAATTATAGATAATAAGTATTCAAATAAATCACTTGATTAATTAAGAACAGAAATATTAACTCCATTTCACTGACTCCAAGATTTTTTTATTTAATACTGTTATAAATAATCAACTTTTTATTATCCTTAATTAATTGACCTATAATACAATTATTGATTATTTTCGTTAAATAAGAGTGAATTATTATAAGCAATACATAAACACAGTTCATTATTTATATTATTTAATTAACACTACATCTAACCACCGTATTATTTCAAGTAACTAATATTTTACAAATAGGATCATTAATATTTAAAAGGTTTTTAATATTCTAATCATATCTTTTGCAATAATGTATAAATTATTTTAGATTAACATAAACATATAATAACTGTCAATACGAAAATCCTTACTGAACGAAATGCTATTTAAAAAGAAAAATTGTTTGTTCTGAAGTTCGAAAATCTTTTATGAGATTTAAATTACTTAAGCTATATTGTCTGTATATATTTTATAAATATTTTTTGTGTTTATTGTTATTTTATTCTTTTAATAATAATAAAGTTTAGGATAGTAAAAATACATCATTTTCAAAATTAAATTACATCTGATAACTATTTTGTACAATTTTTAGAATTGCATTTTCTAACCTGTTTGAAAATTATTAATAAAAATTATGTACAATATATAATTTTAAAATAAAATTGATTATAAAATTATCTTCTAATATTGGTTGTTGGCCAAAAATATTTATTTTCTTTATCTCTGTTTTCATAATCGATTGAGATTTGACAAAACTAGTTACAATAATGCATTTTTCGAATATTATTTCAATTTCATTTTACAATTTAAAAAATATCATATTGTAGGTATTCCATTGATTACAAATGAATATTCTTTAAATAGTGAGATTGTATTAATATTAATTCAAATATTTGATAAAAACACAGAAATATAATTCACGCGTAAAAGGTAAAAACGTAATTAAAAAGCAGGAAGTGAATATTATTCAAGTGACAAACACAAGACCATCGTTAATAATGTATTCAAAACTTGCCTGTTCTCTACAGATGATTTTGTAATTTAAGAAAATATTCTTAAAGACAAAACTGGAAACGATCATTTTGGAACGAAAGGCCATAAACGGTGACAGTACGAATATATCATGAACAAATAGTAGTAGTGGATTGTGGTTATGATATGTGAATGATTTCGTGATCTTTAGGGGGAGGAGAGGCGTACATCGGCGCCTGGACACGTGCCGAGTGAGACTTCGTTAATAACTCACGTGTTTTATATCGTTTTTGGTATTGTCTGACAGCGCACTTCTTCATTATGTTTGCGTGGGTGACGGGCGCTTCGCTTATAACGGATAACGTTTATTGACTAATTGTTTGAGCGAGCAGCGTGAGTTGTCATCATTACTAACTTACAAGGTACATATCTATTATAGACATTGTCTTATATGTGCCTGTCATGTAATTCTAAGCATATAATAATTTTAAACTAAACAATGTTTAACCAATTCTATAAAGATAAAGAATATTGTAATGATATACGATCATATAAATTAAAAAAAGTACACATATAATTGACTTTTATGACCATCAAAATAAAACTTATAACAGTATTTGTTCTTCAATATATCTTTGAAAGGAATTTTTATTTGCCATTATTTTCAACGTTAATTTTTCTTTCATATCTTCTATTCAATTAGCTATTTCTTTCCAAACTAATTTATTTTTATTTAAAACACAATTCGTAAAAATAACATAAAATAATCAAAAATAAATCAACTATAAACTCTTTCATAATAAAAAAAAATTAGTACTCAAACTGACTATACAATTATTTATATATATATATATAATTATTATACAAACCTGAATTATTTCATTCATTTTGTTTTAATCATAATTTCATAAATTTTAGATAATTTTTTTAATTATATTGATAAAGTGATGAGATTAGATTCAAAATCGAGTTTATATATGAAATTTTTAATTATAATCTTTTACATAATGTAATTTCTTATTTGTGTTTTTATTTTCAAAAATCACTACATTTACAAAATTTATAATCGTACCCTAAAGTTATTTTTTTAACAAATTTCGTATCTTTTATATAAAAATAAAAATATTTTTATTCAACACTAGTTCATTTTTTAATAAATACATATTTTCAACCATAATAGAAATTACAAAATAAAAATTTACATTTTTCAAAATTACATTTATTTAACACATTACCGCCCGTCAACGCCTAAACGCGTGTTTCGTGTTGAACAAAGTCCGTTCACGCGTTAACGCGTGTTTCGTTGTATGAACTTTTGACGCCAAAAAAAAATATATATACAAGCTATATTTTTTTCTAATTCCATCAAAAGATGGTAGTGTATATATTCAAATATTGGTAAATTATAAAAATTATGAAAAATATTTCAGATATTTTAAATAAAGTAATCTCTATCCCTAGCAAAGTTCTGTATTTTTGGAATAAAATCGAAATTGGTTCTCTTATCTTTTTCCTAAAAACTTCTATATATAGAATATATACTATATATAATTTATCATATTTTTATCCCTTCTAGATGTTTTTTTACGCTAAAAAGAGTTTTTTTTATAATAAACTATGTTTATTATAAATATCTCTTTTTTGTACTTTATCACACTGGTACACTCGTTACAGATTGAAAATCACTAATTATATTTACATATATCTATGCATCAAACCCTTCTATATGCAGATATGAAATTTCATTTCAAAATGTTTATTGATTTAATAATTACATTGATTTTATGAAGAAGTTATTTTTATACATTTTTTTGCGAAATTCGCCGGACTCTATATAAAGCCTAGCGTGAAATACTGCGGATCGTAATGTGTTAATATAATCAAATTATTTTAAAATCAATATTTAATATAGGTTTAATAATTAAATTTATATAAATTTTTACTATTTATCAACTTTTTTAAAGTATTTCTATAATAAATAACAAAATACCAAGTTTTTATTATATTTGAATAAATACTTATAATTCAAAAAATGTCATTCAATATAATTAAATAATTTGTAACATAACATTAACTATTAATCAATTAACGCCTTTAATTCATATAGATTTAATTTTTTTAAAAAAAAACAAACAAATATAATTTAAAATTAAAATGGCCAATTAATATCCATATTTTTTCATTAAAATTAAGTTTACACTCAACAGCATCAAGAAATGAACGGAATCTATTTTATTTACCTACGAAAATTCTATTTCAACTTTAACCCTTAAGTGACAACAAAATCCGGTAGAACACTAATTTTTCAGTACAGACGTCCATGACCCAAGTTCATATCTGTATGTCTGTTTCATGTAGTAAACAAATACACTCGATTACTGTCGGTGGAAATTAACTTATATGATTGTTTCACAGCAGGCACTAAAGGAGCGACTAATAACTACTTAAGAAACGACTTAACGACTCTTAGTAGCGAAAAGATTAATATCCAATGATTACAAGTTACGTTTTCTAAGATAAGTAATATCTAATTTATATTTTTTTAATTTATGAAATCAGAAAATAACTCGATAGAACATTTTCCTTGCTGAAATATTTCATTCTCTATGCTAACTATCTTACTTACATATTTGTATTCAATTAAATATTTTTTTTAATTAACTTAATAGTTATTGCAGTAGACTAAATATATAACTACACAAATATACACATAAAAATGATACAATTTAGAATTTCAGTTACACTGAAATTGCGAAAAATAGATATTTTCATTAATTTGTACTCATAAATAAAATGAAAAAAGGACAACAAAAGTATTTTATGTAATAAAAAATATTAAACACTATAACATGTATTTTTTTTAAATATTACTATATTAAAATAAAATAATTAAAATATTTTAATATAAATATACATTATCAATAAGATTTTTTATTTAACTACTTCTCGTTTAATATACTTTTAAATTAATAAAATTAATTTTAACCAAAATATAAGAAATAAATTAATAGACATTTATTTCTGATCCAAATCTAGTGGAATATTAAACTGAGTATGAATTTACTTGATATATTAAACTGAATACTTTTAAAAAAAATTCAAAATGTTTATTTTAAAATAATAATTTACAAGAGGCTGATCAAATATTTTTTTAATATAAAATATCTCTTCAAATAAATGACTATATAAAATTACATGTAATATTCTGAAATAATCAAGTATTTTCAAAAAAAAAATGTTTCCAAATTAAACGTATTTGTTATTCACAATAGTGTTTTTTTAAAAAAATCACACTAAGCGAAAATAATAATAATATAATTAATATTAAAAATAAAATAAATTCTATATGAAGTAATAAATTAAAATATCTACAAGAAATGATTGTATTGAATTGAATTCGTATTTCATCATTTAAATATTCACATTCACAATATTATATGATACATTGATTTCTCACGTAAATAAAATATTATTTATTATCTTATTTCGACTTCTTGTATTATGAATGGTATTTCTATAGATTTTAGTACTCCATCATTTTGCGATAATATATAATTAACGATTAAGAAATGTAAGATTTCACTACATAACACTATTAATGATCAGACAATAATCAATTATTTTTAAAGAGGACATTCATAAATAATTCGATTCAAACATATATCGGTATTAATGTAATTTAAAACTTCAAAAATTTAATAGGTTTTAATTAATAAGTCATAAAATTAATTTCAAAATAGCATTCTAGTAATATTAATATTAAAATAAAATACAAATTTTGATTTACTGTATACAATATAACTTGAATGTAATAAGTAAATGCGAAAATTTATCATATAAAAATAACGCAATCGAAAAATGTAAAAAGAATAAATTTCTTCATTAAATAATTTATGATCTATCCAAATATACAATCAAAATAAAATAAAATACTCATTCACAGCTGTATGTAAAATAAATTATAATAAATAGTAGAGGTGGCATGAGAAAATGAAAGTATATTATTTTACATAAAAATAAAAATAAAATACAACGAAAATAATATAATTACAGTTGAATTTGCTACAAGATAATTATTATTTATATTTTAATTGCTTGATATACTAACTGTCATACAAAAAATTTAACGTCAACTTGGTCGGAAATAGTAAATTAATAATTAAGTAGTTATTAGTGACGTATGAATGAGAAAGATTCATTAAAAATAAAACATTGTACTAAACATCAATTAATGTAAGATATCAGTGTATATTTTTTATATTTTTAAAAATCTTTCATAAAGACGTTAATAAACAGTAAAATGTAATAGATTTATATATAAAAGTCAGTGAGTTAAAAGAAGTATGTTAAATCATCAGTTTAAAATGAAATGTCATTTTTTTAATATATATATATATATATATATATATATATATATATATATATATATATATATATGTACGTATGTCTATGTATACAAGTTTTGTTGAATGTCGTCTTAAGACTAGTTTTTCAAGCATGTATTTGTGACTAACGACTTTATATTACATATTTCAAATAAATTGTATAAAATGTATAATATCATATTTCTGTAATTTGATAGGTATACTCTGAATATAATCGAGATAAATTAAAACCTTTGTGAATATTCCACATTCTTTTACAATCTTATCTTTATATAATATTAATTTCGTATATTTGCAAATTTCTTTGTCAAAAGTGAATATATTTATATAAATTTGTAGTTTTCAATTAGTATTTTTTCATAATGTACCATATTTTTTTAAAAAATATATCTATTACAGACATAAATTTAACGTACATATTAGAAAAATTGTATTTTTTAAAATAATTTATTTAAATACTTAATTTATTTTATTCATATGATAATTTGTATCAAATTTCATTTTAATATTATATTTTTTATAGCGTTTATATTCTATTCATTTGCAAATTTGTATACAGCATTTTTTTAAATAATTTTTATAACCTACCAAATATATTACAATGTTTGCTGCTAACTATTTTATAATTATTAATTTAATAAAATCAAAATATCCTTCTTCTTATATCAGGCTTATTTTTATTATAAACTATTTATTTATTAATTGAAAACATTCATTAAAAAATACCATTTTAAAATCAATAATTCTAATAATTTAAAACAAAGAAAACATTTATGTAATAAAAACTAATGAAAAATAGAAACATTGTTTATAAAATGCACCAAATTTAATTTAATCATTCAGAAAAATAATAGATTCGATTGATAATTCAACATTTTTGCACTATATTAAATAAATTACAAAAATATTTACTAATAAAAATAATCAAGAAAAATGATGAATTCTACTAAAAATATACAAAAATACAAAATTATAACAAAGAAATATGTAAATTCGAAGTGAGATTAAAAAAATAAAAATATATATCTGGAGAACTTTTAACATTATTTCCACGAAAAAAATCTACAATTCTGTTTATGAAACATTAAGATATTATTTCATTTGTGATACAAAAAATTATTTTCGTATTATGATATATATATATATATATATATATATATATATATATATACGTATGTATGTAGATAGTCGTTGTTGAATATAAACATATATCTGAATATAATTAAATAAAAAAAATTATTACAAATTTTCAAAACAGAGATTTCTATATTATGGAATAACAATAATTGTATCCATTATTTTAAAATCTTTAAAACGTAGATATTAGAGTAAATAGTAAGATTAATATAATACTTAATATAAGCATAATTCAACATCTGAAAAAAATCTTTATCAGAAAATTTATTCATTAGAGCGTCAGTATTGTTATGAAAAAATCTAACTAAGTTATTTTTTAGATATAATAAAAAATCTAATTAATTATTAGAAAATTGAATTTCTAAATTTAAAAATATGAAGTAATACCAATATATCTATTTACATACATATATAATATATATATATATATATATATATATATATATATATATATATATATATATATATAAATTACATTAAATATTTCAATACATCTGGAATATTTTAATATTTATTACAAAATGTATACTTCACATATATCCATTATTCTTTTAAACAAGTAAATTCACCAGTTTTGTCTTTATCAAATATAAATACTTTAGATTATTATTTTTTTAAAAATATTTGTTCACATTCTTGTATTTATATGACCATTCTCAGAATTAACGTACAAATATTTTTGAGATATACCAAATTTTCTGTGAATGTACTCTCAAATTCATAATATTATTTTTGAAATATCGATAAATATTTAAAAATAAATACTAAATAATTATTATTTTGTTAAGAAGATTTTACAATATTTAATGTATAAAAATTATTATAAACAATGATTTTACTAATGACAATTTTAAAATAGTTTATTTCTAACGACAAATTCAAATTTACAAATTTTATTGACTAGTTCAAATAAATTAGTCATAAACAATATTTTTTATAGTAAATCAGAATGATTTATTTCTTAAGAATTTTAAATAACATTTTTAATAACTTATTAATCGATTATGTATTCGATGAATAAAAATTAAGAAAACATGTGATGTCATTATATTGTAGTATTTTTTCATAAAATATTATACTGTTTAAATGAAGAACTGTAAATGAACATTCAATATAATTATAAAAAAAAAAGTTCAATTTTTAATAGTTTGTGTAGGAATATTTTAATCACTTGTATATAAAAAATCAATAACACGTGTTCTATTGTATAAGAAACTGATATAAGAAATCCTAAAAGAGTAATAAAAAAATAACATCATATTTTTTACAGTGTCAATTTACTAGACAGAAATTAAAGTCGTTATCATATTTTCCATTAAGTAATAACAACAAAGTTACCGACTGTATCATTTACATCTAATGTAAATATATTTAGATTGTAATTTAAATGAGACAGAAACAAGAAAGCAGTATACAATTAAAACAAAGATATAGGTCAATAACAACTGTCTGAAAACCGTTTAACGAGTGATTAAACCTTTTTAAATGAGTATAAACTAGCCGCCACTGAATTGAAAATAAATTCTTGACCAATGACATTCATCTTAATAACATTCAACAACAACAAAAAAATATTTTAAAATTTACATTTCTGACATGTATCAATTCAACTGTCGTCTAATTTTTAATTAGTGCCAATTTGAAGATATTATCTCTCGATAGCGATTCAGATTGTTCTAAGCACAAGTATCATAGATATAAGAAGCAATACTATTCCATACACCATTATTCCCACGACATACTTGCTATCTATACACTCCTTTCTCTTATACACGCACGATAGATTGCTAGTGGGATGACCATATAGAATGACCAGTCTGACAGTTGATTAATTTTATTGCAGTTAATATTACTAGAAACGCTAATGACAAATTATATGACGTATCAATTTGATTTGTGTTTGATTCCATTGGAGCCACTGCGATTGTACTCTTCTTTAGTGATATCCAAACTTGTTCTGAAGAGAATAATCATCCACATTTATTCAATACGTATCATAGATCACATCTTTATATAGTACTGAAATGTGAATGCAATTAGTCAATTCATTTTGTCAATAGTTTATTATTATTAACTTTAATTATGATTTCAATTGATTTCTTATTTTCAATGGTCATATATCGCTTTCATTAAAATATATATACTCAACACAATATTGTATATTCATTTATATACATACATATATATATATATATATATATATATATATATATATATATATATATATATAAAATTTACTATACAATAACATTTATTCTTTTAATAAAAACTATTAATATTAAATCAAAATCAATATCTTAAATCACACAAACATTCAAAATACGTATTTCATTATTAAACAAACAACAAAGTACTAATTTATAACTTAACTTAATAGTAAAGTCAATTAAATAACAATTGTTGATTTATAAAATTATTTGGGATAAAAATTAAATATTGTAAAATATATATCTTTTATTTTTTACCTAAGTAAATACTAAAATATTATTAGCATGTCAATATTAAAAAATATTTTTTTAAATATAAAAATTCAATATGTTGAAGTAAAATTTTAATAGTAAAGTAACATATAATAAAAGTTTTAAAAACATATTTCCACTTAAAACATTACAACAGTAATACATTCTCATTTATCAATATGTAGCAAAAATTCTCGTTTATATGTATCTGCAGTTTTAATGTATTCGTTCATCGATTTGAATGTGAATTTCATTCTTATCGAGTATTATTTGTATTTTATATCGTAAAAAATTCAAACAAAAAAATATAATTTACAAAAAAATTTATACATTTTTAATAAATATTTTTGAAAACAGTTACAGAAATTCTATTATGTACAAACTAAGAATTTTTAAAGCAAAAAATTGAAATTAGGTTATGAATATGAATTATTTATTTATAAAGATTTTTTTTATTTGACCATTAATCAACAATTTTACTATAATATTTTAGAAAGCTTTTGAGATATGTCAGACATTTATGATTAAACATTACATTTTAGGGATTCTTCATCATTATAAAGCTGGATTTTATTTTGTGCTTAAAATGAAACATTTTAAGCCTCCAAACTAATTATTATAATATATTGTTTCCAGATATATCTGTATTTTCTTGTCACAAAGTAGCAAAAAAATCATGAAAGTAATCATATTTTGTAAATATTTTTAAAATTCATCGCAATGATAATTTCAAATAAAATACTGAAAAACGAATTTCTGATATGCTATATAAAAAGTAGAGTCTTCACTAGTGAGAAAATATAGAATCATAAAGAAAAAAATTATGTTTGTATAATATTTTAAATATTAATTAATCTTTTTCCTATAACTTTATTTTTACACATTCACACACACACACACATACATACATATATACATACAAAAATATATATATATATATATATATATATATATATATATATATATATGTTAATTATACATGTAATAAATCAATACACACCCATATCTATACAAAAAAAGAATCATTCAATGTCATTAAAATATTTTGGAAACTTGTCACAAAAATAATCAAATATCTAAAACATCTTGTCACAATTTTTTCGTAAATACCAGCATATGTGTATATGATACACGTTATAAATTAAAAGTTCGTGTTTTGTAAATGTCATTTCAAAAATTTCCGTAAAAATAATTGCATTCATGTATTATACTAATTTCTTATTTTATAAAAGTCAAAGATACACCATAATGTACTCGTATACACCAATAAAAAAACACTATGAAATTAATTATGTATAAAATATTGATATATTATTTTCAAGTTTTTCAAAAGTTATTTAAAAAATTAATATATATATATATATATATATATATAAAATTTTTAGTAATAATTATCTTATATAATCACATATTTAATTTTATACAATTACATATCTCAGAGCTCATATAATTATACATTCAATAATTATACATTTTGATTTAAAAAGAAATTTTATTTGAATAAAAGGACGTTACATGGTAACATTAATTAAATGGCTTTCTAGATAGACTTAACCATACTTTTGTATTTATATTTATTACTTAAACTATGTTATATTAATTCGAAACAAAATTAAAATTTATTAAACTTCATTTTTAATATGAACATTTATGTACACTGAGTTTCAATTTAAAACGTAATGACTGAATGAAACTAATTGTACTGTGTAATCTAATTCAATTAAGGTTGCGCATTTCTAATAATGTAGTGTTAATTCAGTTTTAGAAAATGTTTCCTCCAGCACATAATCCTTAAAAGGTATTATTTGTTTGGTAATTAACTTGTCAAAAAAATCAGTTCTGAAATAGTATCTAAAATAACGGCAAATTGAAACATATGTGACCCTACATTTGCCATGTATTGATTGCAATCCCAACAAATTAATTTGATTATATCGTTAACCAAAATGCACTCATTAATCT